>CANTFL010000748.1:0-319015 GCA_947650285.1 Hyaloperonospora brassicae
AGTTCCAAATGGCGCTACGCTCGCTCGAGGACGATAGCCTCATCCAAGTGTCCCATGGCATGATCCGCTACTTTGGCGAGTCAATAGACTGAACGAGTGAAAGTTCGTGGACAAAGCACAGAGCGTTGCTGCTACAATATGGCTTCTTGTCTTGCTCGTATGAACGGGGTTAATGCAATGCAGCTCACGTTTGGATCTCCACGACGTCGCTACGGTTCTCCAGAGCGATGTTACGCAGGCTACAAATGCTTCGAGAAGAAGCCCATGACATGCCGCATGTCCTCTTGAGCATCAATCATTGCATGTCCTTTGTGTAGTTGAACCACACTCGTGAACAACTCGGCTGCGGCAATTTCGGAATGTCTGCGCGCAAAGTCGCGACGCGAACGCTGAGCGGGTGGCACCGGGTAGACGTTGTCTGCATCACCAGTGACTTGGAGCATGGGCGTAGCAACGGCGCCTCCTCGTGGATCCGAGCAAGACGACGAATGGGAACCTGCAGCTGCGCCGCCTGCTACGAGCACGACGCCTCCCAACCGCACGTCACGCGGCAAACGTCATTGCCAAGTGGAACGCCACGCACGCTCCTTGCGAGAACGCAAACAGAAACAGCCGAGAGTAGTCCCACGCGTACCGGTCGTGCAGCACGCGCAGGAAGCTCCACACATAGTCCTTCGCTGCCTCAAGACTCTGACTGCGCCGCTCGTGTGGCCTGTCGGAGGGATGACGTCGCCCGTCTCGTCCAAGTCGTCGACCCACGAGCGCCCGAGACCGAACGGCAGTTCTAGAGGAGCACGGAGCGACACGACCGCTTTGTTGCACGGTCACAGCCATTATCAACGGGCGCTCGCACGACGGTGTACGCCGTGGAAAAAAGCACATAGAGACGCACCTGTTTGAGGCAGTGCCATGTGCTCACCCAGTCGCGCAAACGTTTCGTGCGAGTCGCCGCGTCCGTGCAACAGCAGTAGCAGATTCTGAGCCTCTGGCGCGCCATCAGTGGGCTGCACGAGCCTAAAGACAGACCGTTTGTCCGGAAAACGCAACGCGTCCAAGTCGAGGCAGTTGCTACGGCGCGACACTGTCGTCTTGGGACGCAGAGTCACGGGCGTAGACGGTGCGTGGCTGATGCCGAGAGGTGGAAGGTCATGTGAAGCGTGGGACAGCCATCGCGTGCGGCCGTCGGGTCCGCGCACGAGCAGTAGACGCGCCGCCTCATGGACGCGCTCTACTGCAGCGTCCATGACGACGTGCGCTGTTGCGCGGGGCGGTAGTACCGGTTTGTTTCGTGCTGTACCGGTCGCGTGTCGTTGCGCTACTTGCGTCGTACCGGTATGATGGTCCTTGATCCGCATGGGCCGGTGCTTGGCGTCGTACCGGTATGATTGTCGGTCTGACTTGCTGGACGGATCGAGTAGTTGCACTAAAACATACGCGTTGGTTTTGTTTCGTCAGCAATGTGTCATGTATCTCGCTTTGGCGACTTGCTGGGTCACAAAGCCCCGCCGGCCACGAGTCAATTGCGTTGATCCGAAAGAGGTTTCTGGATGCTTGCGAGTCATGGCAGTGCTCGGGTGACTGACGAACGGATTCCTCAGTCGACATGTGCGGTGATGCACTGACAATGTGAAGTCGGCAGTGCTTCCTCGTGACTGGTCATTTCGGATTCCGAAGCTACGATGTCGCCTCTTCACGGCTTTTACAATTGCAATGAGTGCAAACGATCAGGTCTTTGTTGCCCACTCCCTCGTTCTACGTCCATCCTGTTTACGGCTGCAGTTTCCTAGACCTTGAGTAAGCATGCCTGCTCGAAAAATGTGCACATACAACTTGTTGTGGCTACATGCTACCTCAAATAAGGCCAGGCTGCGCCACATGGATGTAGCATCACTCGTCACACCGGAAGAGCTGGCGACATCCATGATGCTTAGCCGAGGTCACAAACAATACGCCACATTCTGAACGCACCCTGCAATGAGCATGCAAGCTCACGACAGGTACTTCGTCTCGTGGTGTTTCTCGACCTACCAGAGAAAAGAACTGGTACCGTACGAGTGATTTGACAGGGGAGTGACCCACTTGGGCAGGTCAACAATCGAGTAATTCACTTGCGCAGGATTTGGGCATGCTACATGAAACAACGAAGGAGCAACAGGGTCAACAAAACGAGCGTGTGACGATGCATTATTCCTTCTTGCTTCACGGGATCAATAGCTGGTGCGAGAGCGACAAACGCTGCTCCTGAATGTATCATCATGGCTTTTTGAATGCCCTGTCATGTTAAGATGGTCCTTTACAAGCGATTTACCGATATTGGGGAACGTTCGGCTAACAATTTTGGAATACGCGGTGCGCGATGACTGCTGCTGCTTTGCTACGGACACGACAGCAGTCAAGCCTACTACATGTCGGACCTTCTCAAAAAAAGACAGCGTTGGAGATCTTGACTTCTTGTATCTCGTCATTAAGTTCGTGTCGTGTTCACCGCTTACAGCCACATTTAAAGCGTTGGGCAAATACCACGTAGCTGGTGTTGCGAGGTAAGCTCGTCCGGTAACATTGATTTGGTTGTAAATATCAATATGACAACTCTCTTAGCGGATAATATCCGACACTGCCAACGTAGGGGAAGTCTGTAGAATCGGCACCTTAGTAGATATATTGACAACATTACCGAACAAAACAATCTCGGCGGGCAATATTTGGACAATAATTCTAGGCCAATATATGGACATTATATTTTGATGAATGATATAAAGGAAATTGAAGAAGATATTCAGCAGCAGCTAACATCACTTTCCTCCTTAGCTATGAGAAGCTATGGAAGCAGCAGACGGACTCACTTGTAATGATAAACGTTTTGAAAGTAATAACTGGTGAATAATTGGTGCTATATTTGTAAGTATAGAGGTACCGTAAAGTTTCTTCCTTGTTTATAGATCTTCAACGTATGTTAAACATACGTTTCTGATCCATAAGAAACGCCCGTGGTTCTTGTGACTTTAAAGCACTATATCTGTTGCGTGTACACAAATAATTGTCGTCAATCAAAAGTGGGAAGTGAAATGTAAATAGCTGCTAGCGTGTTCGATCAGCTCTACAATCCTTAGCTTGACTTCCTGTCGGTTGAGCGCGCACGTATACCTAGCTCTTCATCCAAAGCACTTCCCACGCGATCGAGAGAAGGACACGTCTTTGGTTCATTAATTATTCAAATTTGTAACAATACAGCCTTAACGCACTAGCACAACAATCGCCCATCTATGTCGGAGAAACGGACTAGTACCTAGGATAAACTCCTTCGCGGTTCGCCCCTTCGGTTCTTGCTGTGGTCTTTGCCTGATTGATTTCCGCACCCAAATTTCTCAGAAGACAGACTGAGATCTTGACCACAGGCTAAGCAGTTGCTTTGCAGATATCATGTGAGCTCTATCCCGAGGCTGAACTATGGTCTAGTAGAAATGCAGATCGTGTTGATACAAAGTCTATGATGACAATGTATAAGCAAACCTTAGCAAAAGATTGACGCTCTATAACTCGTTCGTATTTGGCACAATATTCATGACGTCAACAACACTCTCACTGCTGTTGTAGCATAACATCCAGCACTATATACTTTGCGACACCTCTTTTGTTAGAGAAGGGGACTACAACATATGCCGGCGGCCGCGCACGTCTCTATATGATTAAGTTCCTTGGTATCTATGTGATCTATCACGTATATAATTCCTAACTCATAAAACCTGATGCACAAACACATCATGGTACTGAGTTTACAATCGAAAAAAGGATGATTATCAGACAATACCTTCTATTTCACAACTTTCTACGTCAGTTGTGTCTTTGCCATTGTCGTTGCCTGTAACAGATCTATAGGCGGAAAAGTTATGATCTGTCTCTCACCCCACAAGCACACAGCTTTATCACCTAGGACGGGACGCTCTGATCGTCACACTTTGTGTGCAGTGAGGATCAGTGTAATCTGAAGCGGTCGCAAGTCACGCTATTGGTTCTGTATACAAACACTCTAAGTTCTTCGCAGAATCGGGGAGAAAGAGAGCCTTGAATTGCTCCCATCGTATCGTATGGAATCAGATTATTCAACAGAAGAGGGAGGATCTAATGTAGCCTAGGTTCATCGTTATGTGTGGCGGCGGCATCGCGACGCGAAAAACATCTTCGAGTGGCATTTGCCGCGCACCATGTGGCTTCATTGTAACGGGCAACCGATGCCTGTACTGACACAATACCTACCTACACTGACCACAGTATGAGCAGGTGCCACGAAACCTCAAATTTACGTTACTTGCAGATGAAGGTGAGCCTACTAAACGAACACGACTAGTAGGTAGAAGGGAAGTTGATATGCGTTTTATCGATGGCTCATTGCCTTTACCAAGACAAAGCTTTTGTCTTCCTTAGATTGCATATCCTACAAACTTTTAGTATATATCTCCTTTCACCACTCATTTTGCGCGGCTAATGTATATGGCAGAATTGGCGGTTTAGCTGGCTAATATCATAACTAATATCAAACAATGTGATCAGCTATGCAAACTTATCCTTCGACGGCGACATTTCTTCAATACTTACTCAGCAAGGTAAATGTTGGTGGTGGTTCAGATTGTCGATTTCCATAGCTATTTCAACTGTGTGCAAGATCTCTGGTACATCTTAAGCCATGCTTTATCTCTGGCACGTGACCCGGGGGATGACTGTGGCTGGGTCCAGTAAAAACTGGCACTCATGTAGATTCGCGCTGCATCAACTCAATGCATGCATACAGCATGCATATAGCATGGCATTCGAAGTTGCATCGCAACGTTTTGATGCTCTCTTCGTGATCGCACTCAGGTGGAAGACGCAGGTATCCGAATCAAGTTTGTGCTTCCGCGTATATCACAGGATGCCGCTCGATAGACAGCTTCATATCTGTCGTTCATAGTTTCGTATGGTATATTGTTGCAAGTAGATGCCAAAGTTGCTTCCAGACCCGTTCGGCGCTACCACATCATCTTGAAATTTCTCCCTTCGATCTCTGACATTCTCTTCTGTACTGCGTGTACTTGTCGTCTAGCGCATACGACCAATAATTGCAGGGTGCGCTGGCGGGACGCTCGTTTCCCAATATAATGCGGTAATAGTTTGTTCCAAAGAGCGACGGCGTACGAACACATTCAAAGAAAATATTCCACGGTCCTTTCACCGAAAGTCGGTCACAGTGATCCGATAATTCTTTGTGGAAAGATTATCTCCCCTCACACCTTGGTATGCTAATATGCTATGACAACTTTCTTTCTCTTCGCCCAGCATGATACAGATTGAGCTGGCCCAACGAGACCATATGCCTTGTCCGAACTTGATACTCAAAGATGCCATTATCATGGGGCCAAACTCGTCTTAGCGTTCGCAAGATCACAGCGCGCTGCCAATCGTCTTCTCAGCCTTCGCGTCAAGTTGGACTACACATTTCAGCATGGGTTTGAAGGGAAAGCTTGGGCAACGAAGACCTTTGTAACGGACCGATATGGCGTCACATCCGAGACTGACACGGAAATCGGTGAAGCTGTGGATACACCTCGAAGACGAGACCCCATTTCCGAAGAGCGTTGATCGATGTCCAACGTTCTATAGAACAACGAATGTCAAATTGAGGCAGATATCCCTCACAAAACCAGTGTAGACCATCGTACCCTTAAATCACTATCACGGAATGGAAAAATTTCTGTGCGCAGTACGTTGCTAGACATTCAATAACTTCGGTGTCTCAACGCGTTCAGCGATAACTCGCCTTTCATGGTGGCGCTTGCCGGAGTATCAGTGGCTGTCTCGTGTTCCAATTTGTCCCGATTGGAAACTACAATACATATTCGTACAAACCTTTGCGCGCTATGTGTAGCGCTTCAAGCTTACAATCCTGATCCTGGTGTCCGTGCTGATCTCCAGTATCTTTCCTCTGTGATTTCGTATCCATGATTCTCACTACAGCAAAACGTGAATCAAAACTGCTGTATGACGTACGGCATATCGTCCACACTCATTGGGTGTTGAAGAAAGGTCTTGCGATACGAAACCACGAGCTCGTTCTCTACCCACGAGCTGGCGGTTCCCGAAAGCAACGCCTCCCAGGACTGTTGATCTAAGAATTGGCCTGGCAAAAATTCTCAGGTGCTAATGCCATCCATTCCCCACAGCTCTTGCCGCAACAGATGACCTGGTCGACGGTGTCAGTGAGGTGACTTTCACTGCGAAACTTGACTTGAACTCACTATATCTGCTCTCCCAGTGTTGCCACGAAAAGACGAGACCCTCTATGCCGCTGAGTATTGGTCTTTTTTTAGTTTTCCAAGTAATCGCATCATTAATCTGTTGCGTTTTGATAGCCACTGATACGTCGGCGAGGCCGATGCCACCCTCTTGCGTCGAAGTCACAAGCAGTCCTAAGTTAACTTTGTGGCGACGTCTATCTGTCATCGCCGCGAGCGCATATAGAAAATGTATCTATAGATTGTGCATCTCGCGCTTTGCCCAATGCGGTAGGTCAAACACAACATGGCGTTTACTAATATTGAAAGTATCACGATGGAGTTGAGGATCAACAAACAATACTTCACGCTGGTTGCTATCCGTGTCGCTGTGACCAGGCGCCTCTACATACGACGGATGTGTAGTGTCCAACACGTCTTGACGGTCTCCCCTTTCCCGATCTCGTCACCCAGATTCCTGGCTTTTGTTTCTGGATGGACTACATCAATGCCATCCTAATGTTCATTCTTGATTGATCGCTTAAAAAGATCAGCTAATTATTGGCAGGGGAGACGTGGAGGCCAGATAAATCTCCAAACGCTTGAATGGTGTATTGATCATGGGGAAATTGCTCAGATCTTTCGAGGAAATAGTTGAGTCGTCTACAAATACCGAAAAGTAGAGAGTCATATCGGGTTGCCCTGGCGCTGACAATTCCGTAAGACGCGAATACTCGTGAAGTGCAAGCCCTTACATCCCCACGACCAGAAAAAATAAGAGCGATGCGGGAGGACATCCTTGCCGAATACCGGACCTCACCGGAAGTGGCGTTAAATAGTCCCCATTTATGCCACAATTGGCCGTTTTATCAGTGTGGATTCGTCGTACAAGATCAACAAAGCGTATCAAACCCAACGCAGTCGCATATTTTATAAACAGGAAATGTCTGTCAACATTTTCGTAAGCCTTCCGGAAGTCTACCAGCAAAATAATCTTGCTTATAGGCACTACTACATCTGCTCGCTCCATAGCGGTCGTCAAATGAGCCATTTTCATCAAATTGTTTTGGCCAATCATCGCCCTGGAAGGAATCTTTATTGAGGGTAACTAATGACCCGGGGAAGTGAGACTTGTAATGTATCCGTGTCGCCAGAACCTTCGCAAAGATCTTATAATCGGTTTGAGATAGTGCAATTGGTCGACCATCCACGTCTTCTGCTGAATCTCCTTTCTTGCGAAGTGGAATAATCAGCGTCTTCAAAAACGATGGTAGGAGTTCCGTCCCGCCGAAGATATGTCACGAATTATAATTAGTGCTGGTATCATGAGCGCAGGCGTGTCATTGTAACATTCATTATTCAGAACAACCTGCCCAACTGCTTGTGCTGTTATGTCTTTGAACAGCTAAAAGCACCTCAGACTCCGTAATTGGCCCTAGGAGCCGTTTGTTGCCAACGCTGGAGATCATCTTATCTTCGTAACGGTCACACGTATGTGCACTGCGGAAGACAAGCGTCCAGGGCTGCAGACCGGTGACTCGAGATTAAAATTATTGCCCGTTCGGATGCAAGTTTATCCTCTATTGTTATATAATCGATAAACACACCTTCATGATCAAACCGCGACGACGTGACGTATCAATTACTCTCCCAACCGATCACGCGCTTGTAGGACTAGTGAAGACGCTCTATCGACCGTTCGAGGAGCTCGACGAGCCTAGTATCATTGTCCTCCCGCATTTCTTTGATGTTTGCTGAAACTGCCTCCTCGTAAGACATTGACGTTCGCTACTACAACGCATCCGTTCGATAACTCTTCGAAACCTCTGCTTTTCCCGTTTTTACCGATCGTATGCAGTTTTACATCGAGTACTATGTGCATCCTACGTCTGAGCAGTCAAGGCGTGTCCCACACGCAGGAAATTCAATTTTTGATCAAATTGTCCGAAGCGGTCAAATTCGATAGGTCCTACTGGGATACGCTGCACGTTGTCTCGAAGTATATTCTTGATCCAGTTGCGTGACAAGTTTATAGTATTATACCTGTTGAAGATCCAAAAAGTGGGGAGGTGGAGAAGTAGAGATCCATAGAACGTCCGGTGCCCAGTCAATTGGTACGTATGACAGATCTATCCGGCTGGAGCCCTCCCTGGTCGAATACGTGAAGTGATCAACTGTAATCGCCGTCCCATCATAGTCCGCATGCTCCAGCAGAAGGCGAGCATCACTTAGCCTGTGACTGGTGAGGAGTGCGCACAAGACTTGACTCCCATACTGACTGGCTGATGTAGACCCATTCGGTCCAACTGTGGACTCGATACACGATAAACAACACCAAGAAGAATAGAAGTATTCGAAGGTAAATTCCAATCATGAAGGCTGTCGAATATTGTCTCCCGCTCTGCTCGGTCATTCGTTGCATACACGTTAATAATATATGTCATGCACCGCCTACCGATTGCGTTCGTATTCCATCGGACCTCATTCCAGAGAGCCGCGTGTAAAGCAGCCTGTGGCGTGAGTAACATAGAAACCCCACTCGACCTGAAGGATCCGTAGCTCCGGTAAGACACCGGCCCTTGGTCCGTGTCACATGCTTGACCCCAAACCGGCGCCACGCTAAGCGGACCGCACTTGTTTTCTCGCATGTCGCGACGTGAAGCTGCTAAATGCACCATGCAAGAGGACGTTGCCTCACTGGTGTCTTGCGCCAGTCTGACAACCAGAGAGGACTTGTGGAATTGGAACAACCTCGAATAATCCGGCGATCGGCGGCATAGAGACACGATTGGGTAGTATTGGACAAGCCATGACCATTCAATGATGCGTATCACCCATAACAATAAGAAGCTGATAGCTCCGACGCATAAAAGATCGTCGCTACTGATATTTGTGAGGTGTAATCTATAATAGGTAAGACTTTCTCCTCCGGGTAGGCTAACTCTGAGTAGAAAAATATGTCATTCCACTCCGATTTGCATATTTGAAAGTCATAATATGCCTCCTTGTACCCAGTAATGGACAAAAGAAGCTGGATATGCGAGCGCATCTTGGCCGGTGGCCCTGTACGCGTCGGTGGGCCATCATCTAAAGCTGCGATTTTACGGTCGTATACAAGTGCACAGAGCAAGCGCTGAATCATGCTATTACGCCGTTGCGGGTCAAAAAGACGAAGTACTCCGTCTCCTCCTTATTGCTTGTTTCTGGGTAAGTTTCATTCATCCCTGTTAACCCTCAGCGGTACAAACATCAATGTCAACTAACAGTATTGCGCACCTTCAATCCAGCCGTATAACGTTTTTTGGGTAGTGAGGTCCAGAGGTTGTTCTCGATGCGCCATCACTACGTCCGACATACAATTTTGTATTCGCTCGGTCATTCTCTGTCCCACGATTGATACATCTAAGGGCTTCAATAACTTTCCAGGTAGAGCAGAACGCTTGACCTTCTGCAATAATTGCTCGGGCGCATATCGAGCCGCTCGTTGTCACTCACTTGTGAAGCTCAAAGCGGTGGTGAATGTAATCTGATCATGATAATTCCACGTGATTCCTCCTAAGCCCACGCGGCAGCCCAATCCTCGACACCAATCCTTTCATAATCCTCATTGAAAGTGGTCTGTCGCGTGACAGGCATACTGCGTCCTTGTTAATGATTGCCTGTTGTGATTAAATCTTACTATAGTGCCCTCCGTGACACGACTCTCGGGCGAAGAAACATGTCCGCGTTTCCGAGCGACGTCGGAAGAGTTTAGCGCCCTGGGAAAAAATGTCACTGACAGAGACGGAAGGTATTCCACGGTGTCTGCGAGGACATGATCCCCATCGCTCGGCGGAGACATCGTGACTAAGGCAGTTCAGTGCACTGCCTAGCCCAGGGTAATCAAAGAGACCTGCCCATGTCGTAGTCCCATCAGCGGAAGGTACGAGGCACTGCTCCGTTCTTGATAGGTAAAGTATTACGCTTACTTGTTCAAATGCAGCATCATGTTCTATATCCTTCCGTGATCCTGAGTACCGAGAAAGGCTGATGTCCACCTGCATCTCACAGCCGAATAATAGCCCGGATAGGCCAGACCGGAGTAGGGCCGAGTAATGACGAGTCAGATGACTCATCATGAGCGGAAATTCTCCGGTGTATTGATCTTTGTCTCAGCGACTTTGTCGAGGAGCTCTTGATGTGACATTGGATGCTACGTGGCGCTGTCGACCACACGGTGAATGCGAGTTACCGTGGTTGGTACAAACTTTCGTCAACCCCATGCTTTTCTGCTCCATCTAATTGTTGCACAATGTAGATAGCTCAGTGTAAAAATTATCCGACAGGTGAACGACGATACCGCCGCCCCAGGTGTCGTCGCTTACAATTATTGGATGAATGATTTCTCAGGTGTCGTATCTTACAATTATTGGATGCACAATATTCTAGGTGTCGTCGCTTACAGCTATTGGATAAATAATTTTCCAGGTGTCGTCGATTACTTTGTCCGTACGACCAAATGGGCTGTAGACAAAATCTTCGCGCTACTTCGTGCTAGATGATCCAGAGAATCTGCAAAGCGGACTCCTGTAGTTTCATCGTGGCCCATGCGCGCTTAACATTGGCTAGTGCTTGCACGCGATGACCATGAGCGAGCTGTTCTCTAAGGTGAAACAGCCCCGAGTATTTTACTCCATGTTTTAAGATGGTCGTTAGACGCTCAAGCGTCGGGTCAAAACCATACAGATTGCTATCCTCTACCTGGCCAGTCTCCATTGCCAGACAGTTGCCAGTAGCTGGCGCAACTATCGACCGGACACCAAGTTGTATTTTTAACTCGACCACGGTTGTCGGTAAAGTGGTGGTGTTGACCCCTATGGGAAGTGCTGTCGCTTTAGGAACTTGCGATTAAGCAATGATTTGACGGAAGGTACTGCACTTTTGTCGCTTATGCGTTAAGAAGCACTAGTCCCATCACAGTCTGACCTGGATCTCGGAATGTCCCAGCAGCTTGTTGAAGCGTTCCGCCTCAGTGAAAGACGCCCTGGTTGAATTCCCGTGGCTCTGCAGCGACTCCCATGTAAAATTTTCCGTAGAAAAGACTCAGACTTATCCGTTGCGTCCCCATCAGTGGCGTCGCTGTCTTCCTTCTCCTCTTCACTTCCCAATTTGCGCTTTAATACGCAAGTTACACCTTTGGCACGGGGAAGTTTGCCACCACCAATGCGACCTGCCGACGGCAGCGAGATACGCAGCGCTGCTCCACAGCTCACGAGGAGGCACAGCAAGCCCGTGCAGCGCGATCACCTTCCCGATATCCCCGACGATCGAGGTATGGATGACAAGGGAGGCGGCACTACGCCTATGTGCCCCGATTTTGTTAAGGAAGCGCATGACACGGTCGACACCGGTGTCGTACTTAAGGCGATAGGTCGTCGACACTCTTACGCGGATGCTGCCAGTGAGATCGGCGACGTTCTCCGGCCCAATTTTGACCACATACACCAACCGGACCTGAGCGAAAACGGCCGACAGGATCTTATGACCTCCACCGACCTGACCCTGCCGACTCTCATCAATCTACTCCGGACAATGTAGCCCGCCCGCCCTCCGCCGATTGTGTTGCTGGGATCGATAATCCTCAAGATCACAGGGCGTTCCTGCTCCGCGCGGCCACCAGGGAGTGGGTTAAGAAGGTGGACGATGATCTGTGTCCAATGATTCCGCTTGAGGAAGAGGCTCTTGCGGCATGGATGATGGGGGCATCGTATTACCTTCTCCGCCTGGGTTTCCGGTCTGCACGCACTTGCGGGCCACAAGGGTAGTAATGCTTGTTTTTTTGAAGTTTACCTTGAAGGCAAGGTTATTGCGATTGTTCTTCCGAATTTGCGTATGCCTCAGGACATCGCGGAGAAGACGTTGCTCCTACAACTCTTGGAACGACACGAGGGGGAGATGGAGTCCGATGTCATGAGTCGAGAACTAGTCACGGGTGCCAAGCGGACCATCTAAGATGCTGAAACGAGTCGCCCGACTGTCATTATGTCGGATCAACCAGCTGCTGCGAGATTGCATTCCAAAAAAATTCTGTTTCGCGGTAAGCATCTTCAGATGTTGTTTCCAGCTACAATGGAGCGCGGCGACATAACTACTCCATTGCTACCTGCTACGTCGCTTGATAGACACCACTTGAACTATCAAGTCCGGGTTCTAGTCAATGGAGTGGCGGAAAGCTTGGTTCAAGCTATTTTGGAGTCCATTGTTTCCTGTGCGGTGACATCCTTGGATCGTGGATGCTCACATGGATCGGAGGTGTATGATATGATTTGTTTCGTGGCGACTTTCGACACGGTGTCATGTCCCGAACAACTCAATCCGGTTACGGACATAGAGACCACTAATACGGAGATCTACATCCACCATTTTCGGCACTTCAAACGCGTTCCATGTTTCATGTGCCAATCGCCTTCACACTCGATTTCCAAGTGCGGCGGGCGCAAAGGCGCTTTTCACGTTCAGCATCACTGCGAGTTCACCGGTTTGCCAATTTCTCCGCCTCACGTCAGTAGGTTGACGTTTAACCACTTATGGTTTGCCGGACGTCTGCAGAATGTCTCTGGACTGGCGGACACTTCGGTGGCAACCACGGCGAAGTTAAAGGCGTAAGGTGGCAAGGCTCTTTTGTTGAGTACAGTCTCACCGGCACATCCTCGTGCTACTCACTCGAGCGACACCTCCGCGTCTCATCTCTCGGAAGGCCAGGCTCCTCGTGGCCATGTTATTCGCGTCAAAAGTCCGTCGACAACCGAGTGGTTCGATCCTGGCGCGGAAAAGAAAAAGCGTGATGTGCGTCCCCCGGTGGCGCTGTCCAGCACGTCGACGGGACCTCCAGTAACACCCACTACGCATTCGCAGTCCACCAGAATTGACGATTTACGAACGTCGCCTCTTTCGAAGTCGACAACCACGTCCCAGAAAATTTCTGTGACCACGGTCTCAGCAAAGACTACCCACCTAAGCCGGATAATACCACATGTCGTCCCAAGGGCATATCGAAAGTTGCCCAATATGCGCCAACGCCTTCTGCTCCCATCAGTGCGGTTGATAAGCGCACGGAGGCGATTCTGGAACTGGGCCACTTACTGCGTGGAGATCGTGAGGTTGCTACTGCAGTTCGAACTCCTTCCCCGGGGACCGACTCGTCTCTTCTTACGAAGGCATCGAAAGAGACAGCGCTTAAGTCGACTCGATTACACGTATTGACCACTCAAAATAGGTTGATGAAAGTACTTGCGCAGCCGCAGAGAAGCAGCGCGAGGCAGATACCAAAACGTCATGCTACTCCGAGGCTCGTGACTAAGTCCCCGAAAAATTTATTGCTAGTGAGACCAAGGGTAATGGGGACCCCGCCTATCTCGACGACGACAGTGGAGAATTGCAACGGTTGGAGTACGAATACCGTGCCGCGGGTGCATTGGCGAATCGAGCGAACATAGATGCAACGACCGCAGCAAAAATACTTAAAACTCTGAACCGCCAGTTGGCAAAGATTACACCGAAAAAGAAGTGCGTGCTTGAAGTCAAGGATCCGCGAGAGGATACACCGCCCCGCGCGTCGCCTTATACACCGGCGGAAAGATGCAGAAAGCGGATTCGGTCCATGATACAACGCTTGCTGGCCTCTTACATTCGCCGCAAACTGGTATCACAGGTAAGCATCCAGAACCACCACCTCGCACGGTGCCGTTCGCGACAGATCCTCTTTCAATGGGACCGGCGGACCTGCCACCTACGTGCCCCCAAGCGTCGAAAGGGCCGCAGTCACAGGATCTCGATGTTTCGATGGCGGATAGCACGGTTTCGTTTGGTGACACTATGTGCCTACACGATCTGGATGAAGGGACTGTCACCCCACCTCCCTTTGCCGCTAGTGTACCTATTCCAGCAAACCTGTCCAGGGAGATCGAGTAAGAGCTCAAGACCTCGTCTGGAGTGCTCGACGATCCCGAAACGGGTGCTTCTGTTATGCCTAAACGTCCTGACGCTGGCACGGGCAATCTCTGTTCGGAGGTAGCGGTCCGGTCCCCGATGGCGCACGTTCGCGCTCCCGATACTCAGGACCAGACTTTACGCGCTGCCAAGAGTGCGAAAAGTTACGGACACCGCATCTGCTGCGAGGGCGGCTGCTGCTGAGTAGGAGAGTAAATACGCTTTTCAGCAAACACGGCTGCGATTCGCAAATAGGTCAGCCAGCACAGAGCTGTTGCCAAACTACCGGCTACCATGCCAGTGGGACCAAAGGGAAAAGTGGCATGGATAACCACGTGAGCCTTAAAATTGTCGAGAATCGTCTCTGGTCTACTTTATTATGTTGCTTATCTCTCCTCGATGCCGGGAGAAACCCTGCATCGACAACAATAAACCTCAACAGGCTGTGATATGGCTCCACACCACACACGCCGACGCAAAAGTCCGCGATCTGTGCACGGGTTGGGCCGCCACGGCAGATAGGCAACCCGGTCAAATACGATGGAGAACGACGGACAAAATATAACGGTGGCAACGGTTTGGCAAATTATAGCCTGATTTGCTGTGCGCGACTGTCGTCGAACCGCTTATTGACTTGGAGCATTATATATTTCTCAATGTTCTATGCGTTTTGCTGCAAAAGCTCGCACCCATTAAGATTGAGACAGACGTGGTAATGCCGCAAACGAAGGCTGTGCTAAACCACCTCTCCATCGAGGTGCGAGCGGCGGTCTTCGGCATTCTCTTCAAACTTGCCAACTGGCACCCGGCACTTGACCCTATCACTCGCGATGGTCAGATGCTGGAAACGAAGTATTGAGGGCATCTCGGATTAGCTAGGGGGTGCGCCACTTTGGATCATGCCCCAACGGCTTCGTAGACTTCTGTTGAAGGCGTTTCGTCAGCCGCACAACAACAGCATTGGTATTCATTCGCAGAATGTCGCGGGATTTCCCAAGCATCCGGAACACTGCTCATCTTGGTTTAGTCACTTCCGACAGAGCGAACCTAGGGGAACCATCGATTTGGTTCTTCTACAGGAAATGCGAGTCACTATTGGTGAGTCGATTACTATGGAAAAGCTTTACGCCTCCTCCTGGGGCTTTGTGCACAAGCGTGGACGCTCGTTGTGGACCGAGTCAGAGCACTCTAGAGGTGGAGTGGCGATGTTATTGAACCCCTACTGATCGGTCACGGCAATAATCCCGTGGTCTGAGGCGCATTGGACGCCTCACTGAATGGCTGTTCAGCTCATGTTCCTGGGAGAAACAGTTCTTGTTGTCAACGTGTATGCACCAAGTGTCAAGACTGAGCGGAAGTCGCTGTTCGAGAGATTTCTACTTCTTCTACAGGAATACGACGGACCCATGTTTGTTGGTGGGGACTTCAATTGTACCGTAAAGCCACGACTGGACCGTTCCTATATATCGCCACCTGGACGTCACGATTTTTTGGCGTTGTACCGGCTTCTCGTTTGATCGCAGCTCAGTGATATTCTCGATGGTGACATGGAGATCGTCGAAGAAGAGAGATCTGTACCGGCATTTCAAGCGGCAGCTCACACTTATTTCTACACTCTGCCGGGCGGTGGTTCGGCAAGTCCGCGACTGTATAGGTGGTATGTGATTTCGCGGCATGCTGATGGCATTAGAGACGTTGCTATGTCGGTACCTGGTCCTGATGCCGACCACAATGGCATCAACATCATGACCGGCGTTCCCCGTCATGTGGTCGGTGTCCGAAAGCCGATTCGCGTGTATCTTGTTTCATGCTGTGCACATGCGGCCGCGCACAAAGCCATCATTGCGGCCATTGTGCTGGTCCAGTTTTGAGCTGATGCGAGTATTTCTGTTCCGATCTCGGACCATACCACAGCCCGGAGCTTGGCCGACTGGTGAAATGACTTGAAGATAAGACTTCGTATTGTTATTTTGGAGACTACCAAATCCGCGCGTCGAGGCATGACAAAAATCTATCGGCAGCGGCTGCATCGTCTCTATGTCCGATTGGATACTGCTCTCCTGGTGGTGCTTACCCCTGATACCTCACCATCAGAAGATCATGAAAGCTGCGACCAGCCTAGCACACCCGATATTCGGCTGAAATTCGACGTAGTGTGGCAGAGTGTCGCGGCTTATGGCAACGGTCCAAGAAAGAACGCCTTCTCGTTCAGCACACGTACACACCTGGAGAGACGTTCCGCCGATTTACGCCCGAGTTTCGATTAAGTTTCTAGACAACACCATCGTGTCTGTGGGAGGAAAAGTGATATCCGGGACGAATCGGTCTAAGGAATTAGCTGATGAAATGGCAGACGACTGGAAACGTATAATGACTCATTCCTTCGCCTATCCGAAAACACCGCCGTGTATCTTTCCCGGTCCACCCCTCCGGAGCGGGTTGATGACTCTACTGTGACATCGGGCATTTCTCCCGACGATATGAGTGCGGTTTTATAGAGGCTCAAACGTGGTAAAGCCGCTGGACCGGATGAAATCAATAAGATCTTCTACCGCGATTACGCGGACACGCTCGGCCCTATTCCCGCGACACTTTACACCAGATGGCTTACGTGCAGCGTGTTCCCGGCGACGTTTGGTAAATCGAATATTCAGTGCTTGAAGAAATCTCCAACCTCTGCTTTGACGATTGATCATCGCCCGATCGCTCTCATTAACAGCGAATACAAGTCATATACCAAGATTCTTTCGTTTCAGGTACAGCCCTTGCTGTCGCATCTTGTCCTGCCGGCTCAAGTTGGTTTTGATTCGAAGCGATCGATCCATACAGCTCTTGACATTTTTGCGGCGGTACGCAAAGCTGCGAACTTGGACAGCAATATGCATGGAGCAAATATTCTTCTTCTCGAGTTTGCAAAGGCGTACGACACGTTGCAACGTCCATATTTACTTTCGGCGCTGACATGGCTTGGGTTTTCACCCCACTTTGTATCCGTCGTAGCATCATTACACCGCGACACCACGTGCCGTTTTCTCGTCAATGGATTTCGCTCGAGTCGACGTGCCGTTACTTGCGGAATACGGCAAGGGTGCCTCCTTGCACCACTTCTCTTTATTCTTGCCCTCTATAGCGTCTATCGGGTGCTTTAAGCGTGCGAGGACATTCGAGGTGTACCTATCACATTCGGCAGGCGGACATCTAAGCTCAAAGTCTCAGGATATGCCGATGATCTGCTGTCTACCTTCATCATCGGTCTGCAATTTTGCCGGTTATCGCTATTCTCGATAATTTCGCTCACGTGTCCGGTCTTTCAATATAAAGGGCAAAAACCAACGGTCATCGAGATGGACCCGCGCGGATTAGCGCAGTCTGTAAGCACCTGCTTTCTCACGCTGATGGAACCCGGAAAGGCTTGCCGGTATCTTGGTGTCCTGGTAGGACAACCGGTTGCGTTGGCCGATAACTGAAATAAGTGCACCCGATCGATCTGGAGCCGACTTGTCTTAGCACGAGAGAAGACTCACACGGTGGAACAATGAGCGCAGCTCACCAGTGCTATCTCGGTTTCCAAAATCACGTTTTTAGCACGGCACTGTTGGCTTCCTCCCGTCGTGGTTACCAGGCGGCACAGCTTGATTATTGACTTTGTCTGGGGCGTCCGTGATGGCAAGCGGTCCCGGCTGTGGGTCCCTTCCGAGATAGCTTCTTTACCAATGCCTCAGGGGTTCCAGCGGTGACTTGTATTTTTTATGGACGGAATTGATGACGATGGCAGCTACAGCAGTTGGACAATGAGCATCTACTCTTTCTTCGAAGGACTTACTACTTGGTGATTACTTGTGGGGATCGAGAGGGTCAGGTCCAGCTTACATCACGCCTTGTTAAACGGAAGACAAGCATCCCCGATATCGAGCGACTCTGTGGCGAATTGGGTCCGACATTGTCGGAATTATTGTGGCTCGACACGCTCGATAAGGTGCGGTCAGGTAGAACTGTAGACGTGCCTTATCGTCTACATCGAGAGTTGCAGTCGCCTATAATGACGACGGTAGTGTCACACTTGATGTTCGGCGGGTGCTTGATTATCGCCTGCACGCCGGGATGCGTGCTGAATTTGCGACGTCAGGGCGATTTGATCACCAATGGATTGTCCACGCCACGCTCCAGTATATGTAGTGGCTGCGCGATCGACGGGGAACGGCCACTACACTGAACGGAGCCGACTTTGTCATGGGTTTCACCTACCTTAGAGAGGCACTGACTTAAACGAACCTGCAGATTGGCATTGTCTTGTTCTCTCTCGCACGTGTGATGGCATCCCAGTCTATGGCGAATAGACGGCCTTTCGGGTCCTTCTGCCTTGCCCTTCTTTACAAATTTCCGTCTTTGATATATCGGGCGCTGGGTCCTGGGTCCCTAATTTCGTACGCAACGGAGGTGCACCAATTACATGACTAGCTTCTCACTGGTGAAGTTATATCGCTCCGTCATTTCGATACCGGCATGGACTGTGGGGTGCACCCAGTATCGTCGATGGCGGCGTGCGATATTTTCGCGTCCTCAGCCATTGGGACTCCTTTCCACTTTGGCGCGCATCCGATGCTCACGCGGGTTGTCCACATGCGGGTCGGTCGTCGACGGTCACGGCCACAACGATAGAAAATCCACCATCTTATCTCCCGGTGGTGCTATATTGAAGGAACTAAACGTCTCGAGGAACGGGTTGCAAAGGCGGACTTTTACGTGATATTGGAAGGTTTACCATTGATCACGTGGAGAGATATTCGGCGAATTCATGCGTTCTTTCCGACCAACTCTCAGACGCTATATCGGCTGAAGAGTAACAGTTTCCCGCTCTGGAATTGGGCGAAGCACGATCTGTCGTGCACCTCACCTGCGTATGTGGATGCTGGTCCAGCTATGGCAAGCCATAACTTTTGGGAGTGCCCTAGCGCGCGCCGACATTGGTAATATCTCCTTGTTCGGTGGCGATGGCTTGGTACCTTCCTCGAGTATGACTTGCATGTCTAAGTGTTTGGACTAGACCTCCCGGGATTCCTCTGAACGCATGGATTGTTGTCAATCAATCTATTAACACATAGGCAGATTTATTGAAAGTTCAGGCTGCGGTCTTCCCGGCAGCTCGAGAACTGTGGCGTTTTGTCGTTTCGACGACATTTCATGCCATCTGAGTCGAGCGCCTCCGCCGATTGGAAGACTCGTCTCTATCACAGGACGCATACATGGCCAGTGCCAAGTCTGTCTTTCGATGGTCGGTTCGAAGGTTCCGTGGATCAACCTACCATCCCGACATGGAGGAGGACGGGCAACTGTTTGCGCAGGTACGGTCGGCCTTGGCTGATACGCTCCTCTGCTACGACGACCCTCATTCGTTGCAAGTACGGCCTATCGAACGGTGCCCAGGAGTGCTTCAACTCCTCTTTTTCGATGGAGGGTCCAGCGGAAATCTAGATCCAGGTGGAGCTGGATCTGATATTGTCCGACTCCACGTCTCATCGCATGCCGCACGCGTTTTGTGGGTTTTCGAACGTGGCATATGCCTCTGCCGATACAACTAACAATATCGCTGAATACTGGGGTCTCGTCCACGGTCTATGGCGCGCAAGGGACAGCGACTACTTACCCCTGCGTGTCATTGGGGACAGTGCGCTTGGGCTTTCGCAACTCCTAACACGACGTCCTCCACGCAAGCAGCACTTGGTGCAGTTATTCAACAAAGCAAGCGCGATCGCTAACGATATTAATGTCTCCAGCTGGGGACATCATTATCACACCTACCACAAAATGGCGGGTCGATTGGCGATTATCGCTATGGACGCAGGGGCTTCGGTTCAATCGCAAGATTCTTCTAACCCCGATCTAGTCCAGGAGGCTACGACCTTCCTTGATTCTGTTGTCAGTCATTGGTTGGAGACCTCGCGAGCCGACCAATACGTCATACAGGGCCCCGTACTGGGCCCTGAGGAGCCTGATCATCTCGCGACAGGAGGCTACGCGCAGAATTCTGCTGTCCGAGACCTAGTTCTACCCAGTATGTAAATTAGCAGTCACCCCGGTAACCTTGTTGCCGGGCGACAGGTTATAGCAGGTCGTCCGCGTACCTAAATATACCTCACTTTCTCACCTCCTCTCCTCTTCGTCACCGATTAGTGCCCAGTAAGTATCCGTCATGAATACTGGGCGAGTAGTAAATCCAAAGAGAGTAGCCCGCCTTAAATGAACCTCTTTACGGTTGCGTCAACCCAGGTTGCTTGGTCGGTGGCTTCGATTTCGGTTAGATATAGGCAAACTTCGCTTCTTGTTCAGTCTGCGTTGCGCTGCTGGTTGCGTTGGTTTGGTACAAAGCGAAGTCTGTTGTAGACTGAGACGCGTCACTAAGCCCAGTAGGAGTGACGGCTGCCTGAGCCGCTGCTGCGACACCCTTTTCGACGTTAAGCCTTTTCGCCGACAATTCTTTCATTTCTTCGATACTTTGGAAGGATTTAGCTAGGTCCGAGAGCCCTTAGATGTCGTCTTCCGTAACAAAGATACACCCTGGTCCATTCAGCAATTTGTCAGTGAACCTGCACCGTGCCAGAGGATGGCCGAGGTCGCCACATTGTAAATGACTTCCAACTGTCCCAAATTCGACCACTACCGTCGTTTCAAACCATAAGAGCCGAACTACCTCATGTAGGAAATGGAGCAACCTGCGAGTTTTAGAGTGACCCTATATACCGTAGACGCTCTATATTCGGAGGCGTGCGTATCGATATCCCCCGATTCAAACTGTGACGGAGCCTTGACTTTCAGGAAAGCCGCAATGCGTCCAGTATCACTAGTTCGGTGAATCTTGTGAAGCTGCACAAGGTACTACACACGGCGCCCCTTCAACGATCCTCCCATTCCATTCTGTCGTTGCCACATAGACCCGCGATCAGACCGATGCGCGATTGCGGGCGATACCTCTCCCCAATTAAATGGCACGCGAACATCTTGGTTGAACATCAATACATCCCTGGTAAAGAAACGAATAATATGGACTTCGTGACCGGATCGAAAGTTTTTGTCTTCGTCTGGTGTAGCATATAATGCAACTCTTGCAGGTTGACCCCCGCAAGCTCATCTGACTCGAGTATAGTGTCTTGGATCGCTTTGGTGGTCTACTGAGTCGCCTTGATCGAGCGGGATTAATCCAGATGAGAATCTAGCCCCCCCCCTTCGACTTATACTGGATGGTACTATACAGGCGAAGGCTCCCCTAACTCTTGAGGATGTGCTGGGTGAACACAGGTAGATGCCTCTAGGCGACCATGCCTCCCACTAGCCCGACCATTACCGCTCATTCATAGTCACTCCTATCCCGTACGTAGCTAGGGCCTGCCACGGGCACCGAACATTCATAGAGCGCTCTGGGTCGGGTGGTCTCGTCGAATGAGAACATTGACGCCTATATTGTGCGACCGTCTACTTATGGCCGAGCTGCATTTTCGTACGAATTTGGACCACTGGTCCACCACCGGAGCCTGAGCCCATATGCGCTGGCTGAAAAATTTCGCACAACTTCTATGAATGCCCATTTGGAAGTGAAAAGCTCGCGCGTTATGAGCTGTACAATTGGGTTTACTCGATATATTTCGTGGTCTTTGACAAAAACTTGGTCAAACATACCCACAAGACTCTTTGCCCCAGCCGCCGTTATAATGGGAACTCGCTTTTGCTCCGTAGGAAGAGCCTCAGAATGAACAGGTACCGTGTTGTATACGACCGCGAATTAATGTCGCACAGTCGCGCTCCATGCTTCGACCTTTCCCATATGCAGATTCTTCCATTACTTCCACGATCGCAGTGAACATCTCCTCCGGGGTTGCGCTGAGCCGGTTAGTCTGCTGCGACTGACCCGAGTCATTGGCCACTGACAGTGTGACAGAGCGTGCGCTCTCAGCCTTGTCTTCCGTTTTGCGATCTTGCCCTCTAGGTAAGACGAAGGAGGCCCCGGCCGTGCTTCCCCCCAGTTTTCCGGGCGGAATATGGTCAAAGTGGGGCCACTCGTGAGCGCATTACGCGGTCTGTGGACCTGGTACACTGTTTATACTCCGCCTGATCAACTGTGATCTCTGCGGCGCAGGATTGGGGAGTGCGTGGTAAATATAGGACTATATTACTACTTAAGATATTATTCTCGTTGGCCTCCTTTGGTGTGAAGGACATGTAACGAGCTCCCGCGTTCCATTTATAATGCACCAACGACGATAGTTTCATTAGGCAAATTCGACCAATTCTGTTTGCTCTATCGTGCGACCTCATAGTGGGTCATTTATACATCAAGCGTGGCCACCTGTGTGACTATTGATAAGACAAAGGTGATGGAATGGGGTGGGCTTTTCACATGTCACAGATGTTTATCTACATGTATAGGTGCATCCATTTAAACGAACAATATTCGGCAACGTAATCTTAGACGGTCACCATGGGCACATATTATGTTGATGGTGCCATTGAGGTTGGAACAAGCAGCGATTGACGACATTTAGTTCTTTGGGTGACACATGCCATGGATGAAGTAGACGAAGGTATCTGCACAGAAATGAAGCTTGAATGGGCAGATGATCAGGTAGTTCTGTTGTTTTCTATCGCTTGATGACGTATGAGGTAATGTCTGAATGATAAGTAGGGATTCACCGAGTGATAAATACCTCCCCTTTTTCCATCAGTGTCGCACTTTACATCCGCCTCCTTCCTGCACTCAATGCCTGTTAAGCCGTAAAGCACATGTCTACACTTTTACGTGTGTAGAAAGCTTACAATGCCCCTAGTCTAAGTAAAACGTGCCTCGTTACAACAGTGACAGACTTTGATTGTCCCAGCATCATCAGTGGACATACACTCATTGAATAAGCAATCGTCCCAGCACCGGTGAACATACGCAATCCTGTGTTGAAAGACACGACTCCTTCATCCTTGTTTCTAGACGCCGCGGTCATACCCTCTCGGAACAAGAAAGATTTGCTTAATACGATGGATTACAAGCCCACCTCCTTCCTCCATTCTGGATTTAGCACATACGCAAGGTGCGAGCGACGCCATTGCAGCAAATCTGCCAACTCATCAGAAACACACATCAGAGCTTTGCGCATGGAAGGCAGGGCAGATGATAACAGGAACAATGATGATGCCCTCACGACTTGCGACAGCGACAATATGTGAGACACCACCGGTTGTTGTCAATACAAATCACTCTTACCCAGCTTCTGCAAGGCGTCAGTCAATCATTGTCAACGAAGAATTGACGCATGTAGCTCCTCGAGCATTTGAAGTGATCAGCTGCATACCGAGCTCATAAAACTGACACATGCTGGAACGACAGCCCTGTTCGTCGTCAATGAGAAACCACCCGATCCGATCTTTGTGTCTCAATAATCAGTCGACCAGAGCAGGAAAACAACACTCGAGCACCAGAATCGATTAGTATGACTCAGTACCATCCGAGCTGATCGTCAAGGTAACTGCAGTTACGAAGGCACCTGCGCTGCACATGAAACGCAAGAGCAGCTACGCATGTCCAGAAATCGTGCAGTTTCCAGGTGCAGTTCCAGGACTTTCTCATGTGTCATGGTCGCGCCAGGCCCCCCCGCATCCGATCATGCGCTGCGGTTAACAGCAGCCGCCCAAAGAAGTGCGACAATGCTCTCAAATCTGCGCAACACTCGCCCATCGACGCCGGGCCATTTGTATGTCACTAGTCCTGTAGCGAAAGCAGCTAACCTCAAAGTATGACAGACACCTCAGCACGTGTCGCATGTGTGTGCGAGCGCTGAGTTCCCACGCAGAGAACTGCAGCATCAGGTAGTTCAACTGCCTGAGCCGACTTACTTCCCCCCCCTCACTTTTCCTCGCACTGACTCGATCGGTGCAGCGCAAGTGTCGTCGACAGGACGTGACTCGACACGAAAGCGTTTCTCGAGTGCTGCAACGTGGAGCCAGTGTGTCGACGCAGTCCACCCCCCCCCCCCCTCTCGACCAGTGTCGATCGCTGGCTGCCGGTTGAAGAGTGGATCAAATCTGATCGACGACAGATGGCGAGGGACACGAACAACAGAGAGAGAGAGAGTGAGAGAGCGTGAGAGCGTGAGAGAGAGTGAGAGAGAGCGGCCCTTTTGCCCGCGGCCTTCATTACTAATACGTGTCCCACGAGTGATTCAAGAGCGCAAGGAACGAACGAACGGCTTCACGGACGACGAAGACAGTGACGATGGACGACTGACCGACCGCCCGGTAGTCCGGTTGACCAATTCGTCGACCGATCGAGCGGCCGACCGACCGCTCTGTCGCTCGGTAGCTCCTGACGTACTTCACTACTGCCACTTGCAGACAGTGAGAAGGGCGAGGGGGGAAGACGACTGTGTGTCTCTCTCTTGTGTGTGTCTCTCTCTCTTGTCTTCTCGCTTACACACACTCACTCTGTCTCGGGCATTATAACAGCAGCGCTCTTGTTCGATCCAGTTGAGAGGTCAAACTGGACGGTGGACTCGGAGCTTCGTCCCTGCTGGGCAGTATCTGTCACGACACTCGCTGCTCTTTCTCCCGCTCACTTGTGAAACGACAATGCGGCAGCGCACGAGTCCCAAGACACTGCAGCAGCAGCAGCAGCGAAAGGAAAAACGGGAGCGCCAGTCGCTTTGCGCCCCGAACGCACTTGCGGGCGACGGGTCGGGTCAAGAGTCGACCATTTATATCGGTGGCTTCATCACGACAAGTGGTGTGCTGCAGATCGTCGTGGGCTTTGCAGTGAGCAGCGTCTTGTTCAGCGGCGCGCTGCTCTTTTGTGGCGCGCTACTGGTCGTGGTGGGCATTGCGTTGCTGCACTGCAGCAATGGGAAGGCGAAGCAGCAGAGATTGAGCCTTGCGAGCGTCGTCCATCGCCTCTTGGCGCTACGTCGGAGTGCGTTGGACTACTCGCTGACACTCTCGATCGCGCCCAGGGACGAGCGTTGCCAGACGCAGAGCAAAGTGCCGAGGATTGCGGCAGCAGCACCGCTGACTGTTGTGTCGCAGAAGGTGGAGACGGCAACGATGGCGTCAAAGCCAGAGAACTTGCAGCTGGGGCAGAAGAACGAGACGACTGCTCTTGCAAGCAGTGCCTCGATCGCGACGCGTGACGTCTTGCCACGGATCAGGTTGGATGGACTGGAAACGACCGAAGAGCTGTACACTTGGGAGAAACCCAGGGCCAAGTCGGAGCCAAAGCGGGTACGACGCGGTCGACCGCTGCTGCCGCTCAAGGCCCAGTTGACGCAGTTGCAGCCAGTGCAGGAGACTGAAAGAGCAGCACCGAAGCAAAAAGCAAAACAGGACAATGTAACGTCCAGCGCATTGACGACGTCCGTGAAGGCTGTGCACGTGCGGACCGGAAGCAAGAAGATGCAGCCTGTAAAGCAAAAGGCTTCGCCATGTGAGGCGGCTCCCCGATCTGCCGCCGTCGAGTCAAAGATCGGTCCACTTTTGGTGCCCCTCGACGCGAAAGCTGCGGCTGTACTGCCGAAGTCGAAGCCGAAGAAGGCTGTATCTCCTGCAGTTCCTGTTCCTGTGAAGACTGCCACATGTGCTGTGGCTTCACTGACGGACTTGCCAAAGCGCAAGTTTTCGGCTGAACCTGCTCATAGCAAGCCAGCCGTCCAGCAAGTCGTCGTCACCCGCAAGGTGTTGCTGTATGTGAAGCCACAAGCTGAACCAGTGCTGAAGAACAAGAAGCGAGCCGTGGAGCAGGGCACCAAAGGCGTGCAAGAGATTGGGCCCGACCAAGAACTTGCAGAGACGGTTTTTTCGCCGGAGGAGGTCTCACCGTCGTCACAGCCAACGGTGCCGCACACGTCGGCGTTGCTGTCTACCACTGGTGTGATGGAACCGAACTTTTTGCAGGACATTGAGCTGGACCCGATATCAAAGCCAGAAAAGAAGTTGGCCTCGTTGAGCTCTCAGCGTTTCAAGTCCGAGGGGAATGCTGAGTTGCGCTTGATGTTGGACGAGCTCGATGCGATGCGTTTGGAGCTCGACTCTGCAATGGCTCGTTGCACGTCGCTGCTCGATGGCGGAAAAGAAGCTAAGGAACTGCATTGACGCTAGACAAGCGGTTCCACCACCAACATCTGGTGCTAGCACACATGACGAGAGTGTGAGCATTTCACTTTGGTGGACCTTAATGGCGTGCGAGCGCGCCATTACAAGAGTGACGAAGCTGCGCAAAGAAAGCGGAAATAGCATCTTAACATCATAATAAAAATCGCTGTCATGGTACCTTTTGACTCGAACAGCTCTGGCACAGAACTCGATGGAAAGCGTTCGGTGTCTTGCCTATTCGTTTAAGAAAGCCATGAACGACGAGTAGGCCCGCTCGAGGTCAAAGCTGAGCTGACGCGTTTGTTCCTCATCGAGTTCGTCGGAAGCTCGCATTGCGTTCATCGTGCACAGCCAGCCCTCGATCTTGTCGCGGCCGGAAAAGTTAGGCGGCAAGCCGCTCACCATAGTCAGCGAGCTCATCATCTCGCTCAGCAGCGGCTGGATCTCGTCCACCGCTCGAATGTTGAGCTTGAGCACGTCCATGAGCGTGATGAAGTTTTGCACGGTCTGCGCTACATTGACCGAGTCTGTCTTGCGGTTGGTCGTATTGTGCACCACAGTGGCCGGCACGCCAATGCGAACGAGTCGCTCCAGTGCGCGAGGACAGTCCAGTCTGTACTCGGAGACGAAAGCTTCGACACTGTCGATAAAACCTCCGGACCGGAGCGCCGTCTCGGCCGTTTTGTACTGCGAAATGAGCTTCGTACACGCCTCCGTATACTACACGCTCATTGCAGTGTGAGTGGAAAACGACACAGATAGCTCGTCAATGTAGAATCGCGCAGCAAGTGGCTACACACCTGTTCGGGTGTGATGGCGTCTCGAACGTAAGCGGCTTCCAGGTGCTCCGTGGTCTTGAAGATGGCAAACAAGTCCGACAGGTCTTCGTACTTGCGTCGGTCCTTCGTGTCAGCCCATAGCTTCATGTTTCTACAGTCGAGATGCACATAGAGACAGTAAATTTGGTCAGAAAAGATGGAAAAGATTCACAATCTCAGAGACAGAGGAGCTGCCAGACCGACTCCAATAGATTCGTTTGCGTTGAGCTGCGGCCGACCGGACGACTGTGTCACTGCACACAACAACGTGAGCGCATTGTCAGCAGCTGCAAATACACAGATGGGCATACAGCGTCAGAGACCGAACGCACAGTGGCGGAGGACAACAGAGCGAGATCGTCACGTCTTGGAGGCTATCGCACCCGTCTTAATGATGCGAAAGAAACGAAACAATCGCATGACGGGAAGTCGGACCAATCAGACGACGTGTCGTTCAGTAATTCGACCAATCAAGAGTCCGAAAAAAGAGCAGTGTATACTGGCGGGACGACCGGTCGTCATCGGTGGGGTAACGTGGTGTATACTGTGTTTCGGTCTGCTTTGATGTCTCGAGCTGTGCGGCCAGCGATCGTAGCAGTGGCAGTAGCAGCACTAGAGGATCCCGTCAGGCGTGGCGTCAATCAGCTTTTGGACTTGAAATTGTCTCTCTACGATCGGACGCACGTCATCGACATCGACGAGGCTTTCTAGGAAGGGCAGCAGGTTCAGTAGCTCGGCATCCGCTTCGTCGTCGTACCACGTCTCGATGGGAATGCCGTTGTTCACCTGCGGCAGATCAAGAGAGCAACAGAGAAAGTGAGTGCATGCGACGTACAGTTGCGCGTGTGCTTGGCGGTGTACCTGATATCCGAATGCGTGGGGGGAATTGTCCACCAGAACGACCTTCGATAAGTCTCGCCCGAGGACATTCAGATCCTTGAGGTAGTTTCCAAACACATCGAGGCAATCGTCTCGGTACAGTCGATACCTGTGGCGCAATCAAGACAGAAATCAGGGTCATGGCAGATGGCAAGTGATCTTGCAGAACAAGCGTACTTGATGAGGTTGCGGTGCGGGTCCAGCATGTTCATGAGCTTCTCAGCGTATACCTGGTGAGAGGCGGTGAACACGACGATCTCAAAGAGCTTGGACGCACGCTTGAGGAAGTACTCCATGTGTGGACGCTTCTTCACATTGACTGTATACTCGACACCATTGAATGTGACCTACACCCGGCACCACAGAGAGACGGACCGGGTCAGCGAGACATGCACAGCTAGCGAGTCTCAAGTGCATCAAGCATACCGGAAACTGCATGTGTGGATCCTTGACTTCGTCCACGCTGCAGTGCACGAGAGTCTCGTCCAAGTCCAAGACCTACCGAACCAGGATGTGCGTCATTAGTCTACTCAGCATGCAAATGCACAAACGACAACATACCAAGCAAATCTTTGGCGCGTTGCGTGACCGCTCTGGTAGCGAAACGGGCCTTTTGCCTTTCGTGATATCCTCATACTTCGGCAATGTCTTCATAAAGTAAAACCTGGATGCCACACCAGCAAGCGTAAGTGAGTCCATTCGGCAAGCACATGTACCGCTGTCCACAAAGCTCATTTCATGCATCTTCGTACGGATTAAATTCTTGCTCCATCAGCGTGACGTCTTCCTCCTCATGTTCGTCTTCATTTGCCACGTCAGCAGCAGCAGCAGCAACAACTTCGGTAGCTAGCGCAACGTCGTCCTCTAGTCGGTCGTCCGGCTGCACACAGTCGGGTCTGAGTTTTATGTCCAGTCGTCCCTGAGCATTCGGTGGAGACGCGCTACTAGATCGCGACGCCCGCGGGGGCTTGAGCGCCGGCGAGAACAACCCGTCTTTGCCCGCGTCCACCACCGCCTTCTCCTCATCGTCGTTTTCCTCCTCTATCTGTTCCTGCTCGTTGTCGGATACCGTCACTGAGTCATAGCGCAACTTTGTCCGTGCTTTCTTCGCCCCCGATCGCTTCCCCTCGTGCTCCTCATCACATTCCGCCAGCAGCTTTCGCGGCGAGAAGAACTTTTCCTCCCCTTTGCACTTGGACCCGTCCTTCCGGTCTCGAGCTTCTGACGATGTCGCAGCCTTCGACTTGATCGACTTGGTGGTGTCTGGACAAGTACGATAACCCCCGTCAGCGTCCGTCAGTCAAGGAAGAGAGATGGCGGCAACTACGTTGGTACCTGCTACTGCTGCTTTGGCGCGCTGGCGCTTCATGGGCGTAGACGCGATGGGAGACAGCGGGTCGACGTAGTGGCCGCGCAGAAGCGGCTGCTGCTTGTGCTTGCGGTTCTTGCGGCGCTTGCGCTTGCGACTGGCGTCATGGGCGGCGGCGTGTGCTTCGGCCATCTTTGCTGCAGACCTGTGGCCGAGTGACTGACTGACTGACTGACTGACTGACTGACTGACTGACTGACTGACTATGACTGACTGACTGACTGACTGACTAACGCGAAAAAAAGGTGTGGACAAAAGGCCACGAACCGTCTTGTCAATGGGCGATGGCCATAGTGAAATCAAGTTGTCGCGACAAAGCATGGAACCGCGCGAGCTGAGTGGGTAGTTAGTTGCACTGTATGGTGGATACACCACGAGGTCCAAATCCCATTCGAGCTCAGTATGGTCCGATATGTCGACTCTGTTGATGCAGCGAGTGCCTACTGCAGGTCCACATACTAACGGACGAGTGTGGTACCGCAACTGTTTGCACGTGACGTTTCGTGACAGCGTTTGCCCGAGTTGTTCGTTGTATACGTATATGTGAGAGGGCCTTGGCCACAACTGCACAATCGATGATGATCTGCCTGTACACTGCTCAGCTTGTGCGATCGCTGTTTGCGATATACTGTGTAATGCGTTGCGAGCGTCACTGTCACCGTCTGAACAGACGATACCGGACAATTGGTTTGTAGCTGCATCGAATGCTGTGCGGGCGGGACGCTGCGCCTACTGAGCCCACACATTCACGCCGTCAAGTTAGTACGAGCACACATCCATCATCAAGTGCGAGAGCGAGCGTGACGCCATGTCAGGTGTCCAAATGACACGACAAGATCGATAATCGATGCTCCAGATGGTATGGACAGACACGCTGCGACTTGCACCATTCCGTGCGAGATCGACTGCTTTCCGTGTGTCAGACTTTTCGTCAAGAGTGTAGTGGAGAAAGAGGGCGCTGTCAGGTGAGCACGAGCCACACGCGCTAGCAACAGAGTGCCTTCAATCTGGTCAATCGAGCACATCCCAGTAGCAAACGTACCGACTTGTGCAGTGTCGGGTGTCGCTCGAAGAATCAACTGAGTGAGGAGTTCCGATACAGGCAGTGGCATGTCCGTATACCGTTACTGTCAGCGACGACACCGATGCTAGTAAAGTCCTCTACCGAAGTTGTGTCTGTCCTCTATTGAGCTCTCTGTATCACTCGTCTGCTGTGAGTCGACGTATCGGTCGTTATTGCTACGGCGGTATTGTTGTCGTACTTTTGGTTCGGTCTGTGCTGGAGTTCATACAAAAAACGAGAGAACGGATGGACCAATCACGTGATCGATCCACGCTCTTGATGCGATTCCCTCGACAAAAGGGAACAGTCCTTCTTCACCTGCGTACGGCGTCCGTCAAAGACGACGACAAACGCCATCGAAGACCCGACCGGCCACTTGTGCGACTGCGGCGGTCAGTCGGTCGGTCAGTCACTCACTCACTCACTCAGCCGCTTCGGTTCCGAGTCGCTCGACATGACGCCGAGAGCTGCAGACGGTCCAGCGACGGACGACGCAGACGTTGCAGCACTCAGTGGACAAAAGACGGCGTTTGTGGCCGAGAGCAATGGCGCGTACGGATACGGAGGCCACGCGACGCTGCGAGTCGACGCGATGCGTCTGAACGAGTTCCCTCAGCTGCAACAGAGCGTTTACTTGGACCACGCAGGCGCCACACTGTACGCCAAGACGCAGCTCGACGCTGCGTTCCACGAGCTGCAAACGGGACTGTTTACGAATCCTCACAGTGCAACGGACCGGAGCCCTATCGCGTCGACGACAGCCAAGATCGAAGCCGTTCGACGTCAAGTGCTGGCGTTCTTCTCGGCCAGTGAAGAAGAGTATACGCTGATCTTCACGTCGGGAGCGACCGCGTCACTAAAGCTCATTGGCGAGAGTTTTCCGTGGACGAACGACAGCACCTTTGCGTACTCTATGGACTCACACACGAGCGTGCTTGGGATCCGAGAGTATGCGGCAGCTCGGGGGTCAGCGACCCAATGTGTCGGACTCAGTGAGCTCAAGCAACTCAAGGAGCAAGGGACGCCCGGCAGCGAACAGCGCTCAGCTGACAATGCGCGCTCGCTGTCTTTCGACCCCCCCTCAGAAGCTGCGTCGACGAGTTTGTTTGCGTTCCCGGCAGAGTGCAACTTTAGCGGCACGCGCCACAACATGAGCGCTATATTGGACCAAGTCCGTGCTGGTCGCTGGAAAAGCTCAGCTAACAAGAACACACGATGGCTGGTACTGCTCGATGCAGCCAAGTACGTAGCGACCGACCGTCTCGATCTCTCGACACACCACCCCGACTTCGTTGTGCTCTCGTTCTACAAGATCTTCGGCTACCCTACAGGGCTTGGCGCACTCATCATGCGTAAATCTGCCATGTCGCAGTTGACGAAGCACTACCATGGCGGTGGAACAGTGCAGAGCATTTCAGCCACGCGCAATTATTACGTTCCACGTGGAGTGGCCGACGTGGCGGACACGAGCTCTCGTTTTGCGGATGGCACGCAGTCGTTCCTGTCGATCATAGCTTTGCGTCACGGATTCGAGCAAGTCGAGAAGCTGGGCATGGCTAACATCTCAGCCCACACTACAGCTCTAAGGAGGCTGCTTGTTGGACAGCTAGTTGCGATGAAGCATGGGAACAAGCGACCAATCTGCAAGGTGTATGGCAATACGAGCAGCCAAGCGACTGCAGATCAGCAGGGGCCCATTGTTGCGTGCAATTTCCTTCGGGCGGACGGCAGCTATGTCGGGTATAGCGAAGTAAACAAACTAGCCGACATTCACGACATCCATTTGCGAACTGGTTGCTTTTGCAATCCAGGTGCGTGTCAGCACTACCTCGAGTTGAAAGACGCTGACTTGATGTCGAACGCTGAAGCCGGTCATGTCTGTGGAGACAGCATTGATGTGGTCAATGGACTACCCACTGGTGCAGTTCGTTTGTCGATTGGGTACATGACAACATTCGAAGACGTTGTAGCTTTTCTAGCATTCGTGTCCAGTTATTTTGTCTGCAGAATGGCAGCGCCAGCTCCAAGTTTACAGTCCACATCGCCGTCCATCAAGCCTGCATTGAAGGGACCTTATCTCTGCAAGATCACTCTTTACCCGATCAAATCATGTTCCGGTATGATCGTCGATGCCTGGCCTATCGGATCGAGAGGATTGCTGTTTGACCGAGAATTCGCGATCGTGGATGTGTCAACCGGCAAAGCGCTGACACTCAAGGCGCTGCCAGAGCTATGCTTTGTACACCCCGTCCTTGATCTGGAACAAGACACACTGACGATCTCGTATCGCGCGCCTAACGACAGCTCCATGTCGCGGCAACCTGCAGCGTGTTCAAAGTCGGTCACCATATTGTTACGCACAAACGTCGCAGCGGCGCAGCAGTACAACAAAGGCGACGAGCGAAGCATGAGCGTTTGCAGTGACAAGTCTCAAGGCAGCGAAGTAGGCTCTGACGTCTCTCGATGGCTAAGCTCATGTCTTGGTCGGCCCTGCGCGCTCATGCGCGTGCCGAACGACCACACCCGCACCGCACCGACACCTCACACCGAAACGACCACGAACACCACTGCAAGTGCTGCAAGCCAACAACAGTCTAAAGTCCCAGCTACCAGCCACGTGCGTCATCGTCCGTCGATCGGGTTTGCCAACCAGGCACAGTACTTGCTCATCTCCCGCCAGAGCGTGGCCAACTTCAGCTCGAAGCTCACTGCGTCCCACGCGTCCATACACATCAGTGAAGACGCATTCCGAGCCAACTTCATTGTCGATGGATGCGCCGAGTCGTTTGACGAAGACACGTGGCAGCACGTGCGCATCGGCGACGGCGCCTTTGACGTCTCGGGTCCGTGCAGTCGCTGCAACGTCATCAACGTGGACCCGCACACGGGCGAGTTCCGCCGCCAGCCACTGCAGGTGCTGTCCAGCTACCGACGGCAGCGCAGCAGTATCTTCTTTGGTCAGTTCCTCGCGTCGGCCTCAGGCACTACTGTGTGGCTCCGCGTGGGCGACAATGTTGAAGTGGACGCTCGGGCCGCAGCCAGTCAACCGGTGGCGCGCGATGCCTTGCGAATGTGATATCCGTTTGCAAAGGGCCGTATCTTTCGCGAGGTGTTTCTCGCGATACGGTAGCCAAGAGGTTTTTCCCCCCGCAATCGCCCGCTTGTCCTCTCTATCTGTGTCCTCACTCGCGTATTCCCCACGTCGCAAGCACAAGACTCCGACTAAGAAGAGCCGCAACAGTTGACGATGCCGAACCCCCGTGTGTTCTTCGACATGACCGTTGGCGGCGCGCCCGTGGGCCGCATTGTGTTTGAGCTGTTTGCCGACAAGGTGCCCAAGACGGCCGAGAACTTCCGGGCGCTGTGCACGGGCGAGAAGGGCGTGGGCCGCTCGGGCAAGCCGCTGCACTACAAGGGCAGCGCGTTCCACCGCGTGATCCCCAACTTTATGTGCCAAGGCGGCGACTTTACGCGCGGCAACGGCACGGGCGGCGAGTCGATCTACGGCGAGAAGTTCCCGGACGAGAACTTTTTGCTCAAGCACAAGGGCGAAGGCATCTTGTCGATGGCGAACGCCGGGCCCGACACGAACGGCTCGCAGTTCTTCGTGTGCACGGTCGAGACGGCGTGGCTGGACGGCAAGCACGTGGTGTTTGGCCGTGTCGTGGAGGGCATGGACGTGGTGAAGAACATTGAGTCTGTCGGCACGCAGGCGGGCAAGACCACGAAGCCCGTGGTCGTGGCCAACTGTGGCGAGCTCTAAGCAGCTGCTCTGCTGCTGCTGCTGCTACGGTCGTTGCCATCCATTCATGTCGTGTCGATGAAGCGTTACGCAAAGTAACTGCTGCACGACGAGTGACAAAGAGACGTCTGTATAGTGAGTGCACCCGCACCGGTTGTCGCATTGATAAGTCAAGGAAACTGACCTCTTTGACCCACCGCTCTACGTTTGCTGCTGCTGTTGCCACTGCTGATGTCGCGATGTGTGTTGCTCTGTTATGTGTTGTATCTGATCCGCCCACGATGATGACTGGCCGTGTCCGGCGACACGTCACTGCTCTGTGCGTGGACGAGCAGGTGCAGGTACATAAAGCGTACCTGATGATGCACAAGTGCAGATGTGTCCACAGGTACACTAACGATCTTCGGCAAGCGATTGGCGCCAGTGACGTGTGCACGGTCTACGCCCCTCATGCCCCATGATGGACACGTGACAACAGGGCAACAACCGTCAGCGACTGCGATCACCTTGCAAAGCGTGTTACGTTTCACTCTTGACTACAACTTCCCTAACAACACCTACTGCGTCGATCGTGCTCGAAGTGGCAGCTCGTCCACGAGTTCGACGCTTTTTTCTCTGCGGTGTGACATCACTAGCCCGAGCAGCTGCCAGCTGCTGCTCCAGCGTTGCCGGTGCGTCTTCCGTCAGGTCAAACACTTCGCCTTCTGCGATGGCCTGCTGTATTCGATGAGTGATGGCTTCCTCGATTGACATGGACCCCTCGAGCTCAATCTCCTCGTCGACTGCCTGAGCGCCGTCTTCAGTTGGAGCGGCACTCATGCGCACGAGTCGGCGAATCGGTGCCGCAAAGTCGGCACACACGTACGCGTCCTCCCGTTCGCCGTCAAAAAATGACTCGTCAGCTGCTACGGCCTTTGTCGATGCTTCGTGGATATCATCGTACAGTGCGGCCTCGATCGTGTCCTCCGCAACGAACCGGACAACAGTCACGAGATCGTTCGTCTGGCCCATTCGCAGCACACGGCCAATCGCCTGCTGCTCCAATGTGCTGGCCTGCGTGGGACTGTATCCGACCGGGTCCAAGAAGAGGACATGCGATGCCACCTGCAGATTGATTCCAGATGCACTTGTGATTGAGTTCAAGATGAGGACTTGGGTATCCCCGCTGTGAAAAGAGGCGACGTGGGCAGACTTTGTCTCGCTTGACTGATGCTGCAAGAACACAGCGCTAGTGATGTTGGCGAGACGGAGCGCCTTGTCGACAACTCGCAATGCTCGATCCCACATCGTGAAGACCACGACTTTGATCGTCGGCAGTCGGCTCAAGTACTGCACCAGTGCCGATATCTTGCTACCGTACACTGGCACTTTCTCGATATCGTCATGTTTGCAAGCCTGTTCCGACTCAATAAGTGCGACGCACTCTGTCACCTGCTTCAGCTGCTCTTCGACGAGAGCGCGGGCACGTGGACACCGCTCGTTGAGTGTGACCTCCATGGTCTTGGCCAGTTTTCTGACCTTGCCCATCGTGTCGAAGTGCTTCAGTATGTAATCTTCAATCTCACTTTGGTGGTAGAAAAGCAGCTCCGCTGGCTCCGGAACGTCGTCGCCGAACTGGTAGTGCTTATAGAGCATCCGGAAGCCGGCTGTAGTTTCTCCGCTTTCGTTAAAGAACTTGCTTAGACCAGACGCCTCCAAGTCTTCGAAGCACTGGAGCACATTGGCATACGTATTCGAGCAAATTGCACGGCAGATCGCGACTGTGTTGCGCGTTGCAGCCTCCATCAGATCCACTTCATCCATGTGTTTGGTTGCCACAGCCAACTGCCGGTTCAAATGATACTTCTCGTCGCGAAACGTCTCACTCGGGCTCTTGGTCTTGACCATCGTCGACGCCGGGGTCGCACTCGAGCTGCTTTGCTTACCCCCATGCTCCCGTTCCAGCACCCGATCGGAAATGCCGGCGTGCACGCAACTTTGTCGAGCTGAGTGGTACTGCTCTGCCCATACCGTCTCCGACAGCGCATCCGTACCGCTCACGGATGACTGCTCTGGCATCACTGTGTCGGCAGCACCCTTCTTTCTACGATCAGTCTGATCGTCGACATCGCCGAGAGCAAAGACGTCGTATGCAGACTTTTTCGCGGCCAGAACTCGTTCAATCTTGTACAACAACAGCTCTTGGGGATGAAGCTTGACCGGGATGTAAATCTCGTCCACCTCGATTTTGTCAGTGATTGCCTTCTGCTTTACCTGTGCGCAGTTGCGGAGATACAGCTTCCGTTTGATTTCATCAAATGCAGGGTCATGCGGCAGCAGCCGCAGCCGTTTGAACCCCAGCAGCTGATTGTTCGCATACATCGACTCTGCTTTGCCGGGAAACGGCGTCGCAGTTATCAGCCATACGTTCGAGCACCGATACGTGAGTTGGACAAAGCAATCCCTCGCATCTTTTCCAGGCAGTACCAAGTCTTGCACCTCTTCGAAGATCACCCGTCGCCAAGATTTCAGCGGCAGGTGTAGTAACGTCACCCACAGCGGTCCGCAGTACGCTTTGTGCACAAACTTGGCTGCTTGCTCGTACTGTTGCAGCACAGTGGGCGCCACGACCAGCGGTTTCCCACGGCCTCTGCTCTCCAACGGGTACACTTTCCCATACCGATAGTAGTAGCTCCTCGACTTGACGGCTTCGTCGACGCCCACGAGCACGAGCATGCGATTGGAAATATCCGCGCGCGCTGCTGGATTTTCCACCAGCTGCATGTACCGCTGCAGGCCCAGGACAACGTCAATCTCGCCGGGTTTGACAAACTTGTCGACTTCACGTTTCCACTGCGCGAGCAGATGCGACGGCGCGACCAGTAAGTTCGCACCGACTGCATAGTCCCGCGGCTCGTCTGCCAGCAGCGCCAGCATCGTCGCGGTCTTGCCCATGCCAATGGCGTCGGCCAGGCACCCGCCTTTCGAGTAGTAGTCGAGCATCCCAAAGTTAAACTTGGCCACGCGCTCGTCGCGGCTTTCGATCTGCTGCATGCGGTACAGCGACCGGCGCTGGTGCTCGTACAGCGGCACGTCGGCACGGAACGACAGCGGCGTCGGTACCTCCGGCGCCGTCAGTGGCAGGAACGGTACCTTGAACCGCACGTCCTCTGCCACGCGCGCGTCCGTACGCGCGCCGAGGAACGCGTCAATCGACTTCTGCATCGCCGGATGAAGCGCGTGCGTGCGTGCGGTGGCATCCGGACGGGTCGTGTACATTCGCGCAACATCCACCGCCGCGACCGGTGGTCGGTGCCCTGTTTCGTGTCGCCCGTCCCCATGGCCACTGCTACTGCCACCGAACGAGCGCCCAGAATCCAAACCCCCAGTCAAGAGCCATGGAGAGCGACGCGCCACCGCCGCGCGCTTTCAACGCGCAGTCGCTCTCTGCGCGATGGGACCGACGCACGCAGTCGGCTCCACGTGATCGAGACGAGACGCTGCAACTGCCGCCTCCGGTCGCTGGCGGCGTATCGGCGCCAGCGCCTGCGCGTCAGGCGACTGCAGGCGTCGCCACACGCGGCTGGCGACCAGGACAAGGGGGTGGACGCCTCAATGTACGCAGACGCTCGTTGATATGCGCTTTTGTATGGAGAAATGGGCTGGTCGGTGGCAACTAATGGCTGTGAATGTTTTCTCTCTCTTCTCTCTCTCTCTCTCTCTACCTCTCTCTTTGTCTGTGTGTGGCTGTGCCTGTGTGGCGGTCGGTGGGTGGCTCGTAGTCTCCATTGTACGGCCAGCACCGCAAGCGTCCGTCTTCTATGGACAGTAACGTGAGCTGGAGTGGCAGTGAGATTGATTCGCTGGGTGCGGTTGGCGCAGCGCACAGCGACCAGGAGCAGGTGTCGAGACTTAGCTGGGCCTCGTCCGTGGTGACGAGGGACAGCCTGCCGGACACAGAGCAGCTGAACGCGATGCCAGCTGCGTCGACGCTCTTTGGTAGATCGGCAGTGGAGCAGTCACGCGGTGTTGCTGGTCAGGAGCAGACGTTTGGCAGTGGAAATGGAGTCGGCGTCCAGTCGCCCAGGACAGCGCGGGACAGTATTGCTGTGATGGACAATCGTAGTGAGAAGAAAGCGACTCAGCCCGTGCGCGTCGAGGTGCCAGTGCAGCAAACGAAAGGACCTGCAGGTCCTCGTACGTCGGGCTCGGAGAATGTTCATGTGACTCCTCCTCCATCTTCTTCTTCGTCTTCAGTGTACGATGAGGAAAAGAACGGCCCACAGTCATGTCCCTCGACATTTGCCGATACGAGGGTGCCCCATTTTTCGATCGAGAAGCTGCGTCAAATGCGCGGTACAGAGTTGGTTGCGTCCACGCTGCTGCCCACGCGCGCAAGTGTGAATAGCCTCATGGGGTACGTGCGGGAGCTGCAGCTATCGGAAGCGACGTTGCGCAAGCAGCTCGTGAAGAATAAGCAGCATACCGAAGAGGAGCTGTCCATGTCGCTGTCGAAAGTGGGTGCATTGGAGCGCACGATGCAGGAAATTGAGCGGGACCGCGAGCTTGCTCGGCAAAAAGTAGAGGAACAGGAACGGCTTATTCGCGATCTCGCAGCCAAACTAAGGCAAGCAGAGGCTGCTATGTCGGCTTCGTCCAATGTGGACGGGCTGTCGTCCATTGCCGAAGAAGCGGGCCCTCGGGTAGAAGGTGCAGCAGGAACTGGGACAGGTGTGCCGAACGTGGTCGATGCAACTGTCGACACAACAGTCGTCTCGCCGCCGACCCGCGATGCACCCACTCAGCACGAGATGCCACAAGAACAATCGTCGTCGACCCCTGTTCAACCAGACCAGACCAATGTGACCCATCGACCTGTTCAGTTCGCATCACCTTCTCGATCACCGGAGCGACCACTATGGGACCCGTGGGCGTCGGAAGGTGTAGCTGCTGTGACGAACCATCCTCCTGTGTTTACCATTGGGTCCACAGAATTCGATCCGGTGGTGTCATCGTCCACCCCAATTGCTCATTCGTCGATGAATAGCTCGGCAACGAGTGCACATGGACAGTATGAGCTCAAGTCAGTACTCGCGTCTCCGCGCCGGGTAACGCCAGAGGCGCAAAACGCTGCGCATAGTTTGCAGAGCGAAAACGAGATTTCTCGTATGGAACTCCCTTCGCGGGCCCTTCCAGATACTTTCGCTGCCGTGACGCCTCCAGGCATGGGCGACTTGCTGGAGCAAAAGGATGGTACGAGCATTTCACCGGATGGCTATGCGACATACACCGGTGGCACAGGGTTTGACACATTCCAAGGCCAACCAGAACGACGCTCGTCTGTAAGTTCGGCAGCTCCACCTACGAGATTTGAAGGTGGAACCAACGAAGACGTGGCAGCGCTTTCTTCATTGAATCCTGCCGAGTTCACAACCTCTATGCCGCCGTTGCAGCCTCCAGTAGAGCACGCTCAGTCTCCGCTAGAGCCGTCTTCAGGCACTCGTATGGACACGCAAGTAACTGCGCCAGAGCAAGGATTCACGATTGGCGCAGAAAACGCTTTTGGCGTTTCCAGTGTCCCGCCATCGAGCGTTCCTCCTGCCTCACCTTCTTTCGCGAACAAGAGCGAGGTGGCTGATACCACTTCGTTCATGCAACACGATAGTTCGGCTGCGCCTACCGAGCCTGTGTCGCTGGAAACGTTGCTTGTCGACTTCTTCACGGAAGTTGACAACAAACGACTGAAGATGGCGAAGGTGTACGGAAAGCGGTACGCAGGCCGCGAGAAGTGGCTGTTCGCTGAGTTAACGAAGCGATACGGTGCGGCGAAGGTGGCAGTGCTGAAGGCTCGATTTAACACTGGAAGCGGTGGTGGTGGCGATGTGTCTGCTGATACCAGCCGCACCGATAGTGCGGAGGCTCAACACGCGACGAGGCCGCCTGATGCCCCAAATCATGCGGAACAGGGACGTCGAGGTCACCCACAACATACACAGTTCTTCCATCCTCCTGCACCTGATGGAAACGTGGAGTCCGCCACCGGTGCAGGTCCGCCTTCGATGTCCGCTCCGATTGCTGATCCTCACGAGATGGACGCGTCGCGCCTTCAGAGTCGACAGGTTGCGCCAGAGGTTGAGACCCCTCCGAGTCCGAGCGAAAGCCTTTCTGCGGGTACTTTTTCGTCTCAGCAGCGTCATTCTGGAGGCGACATGCCGCCTCCATCTGGCCCTTACAGCTCGTTCCCGAACTCGCAAGAGACAAGTGGAGAAGTAAGTGCAGCTGTTGCAGGTGGCAAGGCTGGCTCCGCATTCAAACGTGGCCCCTTTCCCATGTCCCAACGTCGTGCAGAGCCATTCAGTCATCGGCCGTTTCCTCCTCAGACGGAAACGGAGAGCAGCGGTGCTGCATCGTTGGGTCTTCGCCAGCGTCGCCAGGCGTCTGTTTCCAGCCAGGATGGTAGTGGTGATGCCGAACCTCCTGTTGTGACCTTGGAAAGTTTGCTGAACGAGCTGTATAAGAATCACCAGCCTGATAAGCTGAAGAATGTTCCTGCTGTCGCAAAGCAGTACGCAGGCAAGGAGCGTGAGCTTGTTGCGTTGCTGAAGGGGAAGTACGGAGCTCTGAGTGTGAAACGGCTGGAAGAAAGTCTGGACGTGCTGGAGCGCGCACACCTTGCTCGTTTGAGCAGTAAGGCTACTGGAAAGCGGCGCGGCTGTTTCGTTCGTACCGTCTCGCTGGTGTTTTGGCTCTCGCTGCTGCTATATTTCTCGTCCGGCGTTGTTTTTGTCAGCTTTATCGTATTGGATGCGTGGGAGTGTCATTCTCTAGACAGTGAGGAGCAAGAGTTGGAAGGTGCTGAGGAGTGTTCTGTGCTGAAGAAGGAGCTGGAGACTTTTACGTACGAGCGCGTTGCGGACTACATGGGTCAGTCACACCCGGACGCCTGCTTTTGCTCAGAGTGGAAGGCGCGCGAAAGTGCGTTGTTTGCCAATTATTCAGTCGAAGATGCTGTCAATTTGGCGAGAATGGTTCCGTTCTCGCCTGGTTCTTTCGGGGCACCGTGGGTCGCGACTGTGAAGGCACAAGTGCCCTCGCAAGAGTTTGTTGACAGCTATGTCAAGCCCGTGGTGGACTTGTCATTGGATGTCGGTTCATTCGTGTGGACGTCCGTCCTTGAGTTGGCAGAGTCAGGCATGACTTCGGAGGAGTTGCCGGTCGTGGAACATGACGTCGACCATGGTTACGGTGACGCTTCATCCTTGGATGAAGACGGCGACACCGATGAGCACGCAGACTCACACCAGCAGAATGCTGAGGCAGACATCGACGATCTTGTCGGCAACGATGATGCGGATACCTTATCGATGGAAGAGGAAGAGGAGCTGGTTGAGGACCAACCACTTGCGGTGACGCCTGGTGTGTTGGATCAAGTTTTTGTCGAGGAGATCAGCGACGTGCTTGACGAGAAGCCTGAAATCGAGGAGCTCGACACACGTGTAGCAGAGGCTGTGTTGGCGGAGGACGAGGAAGTCATGTCCGATATGGCTGACGAGATCGACACTACTGCGCCGGACGGTGTGCTGGTGGAGAGCGAGGATGGCATTCCCGCTGTGGGTGACGTGACGACCATTACTGGAGAGAGCTTGCCATCAGAAACGAAGAGAGATGAGCAGGCCGCAAAAGAGTCAACCGACATGCTGGAGGTGGACGACACCTTGTCATTGGAGATGGCTGGGTCGATTGATGCTAGCGAGCAGGCGGCAAGCGATGAGATTGAAGCAAGGGCTGATGTAGAGGCTACTTCGGGCGGCGTTGTGAACAACTTGGCTGAAGATGACGAGTCTGTTGGTGACGCCGATGGCGAATCTGCCGAGACCGAAGTAGCAGATGCAGCTATCACCGAGTCTACTGGTGGTATTGATGACGCGTCTGAAACTGAGATCGCAGTATTGGATGACGCGGCTGATAACGTTGCCGTTACTACTGCTGAAGGAGCACCCGAGGTCGCAGTAGAAGGCAACGTTGAGACGTCAACTGACGATTCTGTGGCCGAAGCGGAGAGAGTCGTGGAGGTGGAAGTGCATCAGGAGGGTCTAGACTTGTTGTACCCCGAGAGAGAGTCGACAGAAGAGGCTGACACTGCGTCCGGTGAGGTGTCCGATTCATCGATGCATGTGGACCTCCTGCCTTCGCTCGCCAGCGGTGACGCGTCGTCTATTTCGAGTGAAGAAACGGCGTTCGTATTACCTGAGACGAGTACTGCCGACGAGGGATCCGCTACGCACACCAGCAGCGGCGCTGATGCTGATGCTGATGTGACGAATGTGGAGCCGGACGTTGGCGTAGAAAGTGATGCGCTCGAAGCAAATGGGGGACATAGTGACGAGGAGACGATCGAAGTCTCACAAACGGAGCATCAAGCTGAGCTGAGCTCGGAACTCGAGTTCGTCACACACGACGACGATTCGTCGATTCCTGTTGACGTCGACGAGTTGGAGCTAGCGTCAGGTGTCGAGGAAGATGCGCCGGGTTCGCTTCACGAGGAACCGGAGCCGGATACTGACGAGAACGGGCTGGCTGACGATATCGATGCTGAAGTTGAAGTCGATGCAATGCCTGAGGACGGAGAGGTCACTCCATTCGAAGGCGACGGTGGTGGCAGTTTGACACACTCTCAGACCGAGAAAGGTTCTGACTCGGATGGCGTGACTGCAGCAGAAGTTTTGCCAGCGGACGCCACAGCATATTTGTCGGACGACAGGTCCTTGTCGATCGAAAGTGATAACGAAGAGCTGGCCGCTTCTGCTGTAGTGGGGGAACTTCCGTCAGCCGATGACGATGGGCGTGTGGTTGAAACGAATGAAGTAGACGATGACGATCCCACCGTTCTCGATGAGGGGCAGGAAGACAGCGAGTCGAAGATTGAGGACGACACTGCGAGTGTGGACGAGGATGTCGTGGCGCAGGACTTATCGGAACACGCTGAGCACGAAGATTTTGGCTTGGTCGAAGACAGTGGAGAATCTTTGGCGGCTGCAGCAGAGTCCGATGCAACTACTGACGAATACGCTTCGACGTCTGAGGCGAAAGTAGAGAACTTCGACGAGGCTACGGACGAGATGGATGAGGCGGGCAACGAAGATACCGAAGCCACTGCTGACCGCGATATCGAAGCGGAAGAGTTTGCGCCAGAGCCTGGCCTAGTTAGCGAGCTCGGCGAGGAATCGATGGTGGCTGAAGGTGTAGACGTGATGGATGATGTTGAAGTGGTGTCTGCTGAGCATGGCATGGAAGTGGACGAACAGGTCGAGATCGACGAGACTGCCAGTGTTGGTGCAGCCGAAGGCTTGGACGATCCAATTGCTGCTGAGACGGCAGGACACGATGACATGGCAGAGGGCGTAGTCGCGTATGTTGCAGAGACTGAAGGATCGCCTCCTGTTGATGAGGTCGACCCTCTTTCTGATGATGAAGAAGTGAACGTGGTGACTACTGATGGAGATTCCGTGGCGGGCGACGAAGCAGTGGCGGCTGAAGTAGCCTCAATTACCGCTGACTCGGATGATGCGACTGATGCAACTGACGAGGCGCCGCATGCGGATACGCGCGTACATGTCGATGACGAGACAACTGAGTCCGTAGTGGACGAATCGTCAGCCCCTGTTAGCGCAGAGGAGACAGACAGCAGTCTCACGTCTGCTATGAACGAGGTCCTTGCTAAACTTGTGGAGCCTTTTACAGCAGCCAAGACAGATGCGGATGTTGCGACGACTGGCAGCGAGCATCGAGTCGACGAGCTTTGAGATCGCGTTCGAGCAGCTGATGCACGTATCCGTGGCCGAGCGATGAACCCGTCCCGTGAGTGCTTCTAGGCTACTACTGGCGCAAGAGGTTGTTATAGCAATCCGTCACGCTTTACGGTGTCCATCATAATCGATTAATATCAAGTCTGACTTTCTTACCGAGTGCAAAGTCGCCGAGCGAGCGCTCGAAAAAGACCCATTTCACAGCCGCCTCCTGCGCCCGCCTGCCGTTTGCTCAACAACAAAGGGATCAAAAATAGAAATAGCGCAAGATGGAGAGCGATAGAAATAGCGCAAGATAGGGAGCGATAGAAATAGCGATCGAGCAGAGCGCGCAACGGCCCTGCGGCTGTTCCCTCGTGCACTGACTCACCTTTGCCCATGTCCCTCTCGGGCTCAGCCGACCCGTTCAGTCCGTCGAGGGCCTATCACTTTTGACGTGTCACCACCCGACTCGACCCGTTCCCGGCCGCCGCCGCATCAGTCGCCCGCCGGCCCTCTGCCCCTCGCCGTCGCCCACGCACCCGCTCCCCCACTCGCCCTCGTCGCTGCGTCCGCCCGTCCACCCGTCTACCCGTCATGAGCTGGCTGCGCTCCAAGCTGCGGCTCGTGGCCGCCCGCGCGTCCGACGCGCTCGCCCAGGCGGCCGACCTGATCACGCCAACGCTGTACGAGTCGCGCGTGGACGAGTTCCACCAGCGCTGGACGATCGTCGCGCGCTTCCTCGAGTCGGTCGTGGCGCGCGAGCTCGAGCCCGCCGAGCAGCGCCGGCTGCTGCTCGAGAGCCACACGCGCGACTCGCTGCTGAAGCTCGTGCTGCTGATCTACGAAGAAGAGAACAACTCGGACCGGTGGGAGATGATGGAGCTGGCGCGGCCCAAGACGCTGGACGCTGCTGCTGTGGACGCCCGGAGCAGCGACTCGCCGTCGGCGCTGCTGCCGCCGTCGCCGCTCGAGCACGCGTCGCACGAGTGCCTCGAGTACCTGCTCTTGAAGCAGATCATCCCGCACCTCTGTGAAGCAGGACGACGGGACGAGCCCTGCGGCATCATGTCGCTCGCCATGCAGTTTGTCGCAGCGCTGCTGAGTCGCGTGAGTTACCCTGTGCTGCCCACGCGCGAGGTGCACGTGGCAGTGGTGGCATTGATTCAAGCAGCTGCACGCAAAGAGGTGGAGGACCCGACCGTGCGCAAGTACCTCATTAGTCTGCTGAACATTGTGTGGAAGAAGCTGCAGGGCGACCCCGTGCAGACCGAGTTCTTCTTCCTCCATGCCGACCGCCTCATGATCCGCACGAGCGACATGATCCATCGCCGGAACGACGCTTCGACGCACTTGTGGTCGCTGAGCGACGACCCGTTTTTGCATCTCCACAACCACCACACGCAGAGCGAAGTGCCCGAGCTGATACTGTTTACCGGTCTGCTGCCACACATGTACGCTGTGGGGAAAATCGGCGACCAGTGCCGCGAAGCGCTGGTCATTGCTGCAGCCATGCACGACAACGCGCTCTGTCGATTCGTGCTGCAGCTCACTCCGTTCTGCCACTACGCGGTCAATGGCGTGATCTCGGCGTTTGATGCGCTGCCCAAGACGTTATCGTTGACGTCAAAGCCTTTCGCTTCGGACGTGGGCTCGACGGATCTCGGCGCAGACATGGAAGTGGAGCTGAGCTTCCTGGCTGTGCGACTGCGATTTTGCTGCACACTGGCGATGGTAGCGCGATACGAACTGGAAGAAGTGGACGAAGTGACAGGTGAACTGCAGCGCCGGTCGATTGCAGATGAACTGTTGGATCAATTTCGGACTCGTTTTCTCGAAGGTCCACTACTCGAGGGACTGCTGCACACGTCGGAAGCAGCTGCTTGTGCTGCCACACTCTACGCACGCATTGCTTTGGAAGAACTGACAGCCTGTGGCCGAGATACGCGAGCCAACCCGCTTCTCTTCGTTTATTTGCAGTTTCTGCTTCAGTGCACATCAACAAAGTTTCGGACTGTTCGCGCCGTAGCGACTGTCGAAAAAGAAGAAGTGGTAGCGCTGGGCGATCCTGAACGACAAGTGGTTCGACTGTCTGGAGCACAACGGCTGCCGTCAGAGCTACTGCGACACGTTGATTCACTTTCGAGCTCGTTGTGCATCGCTACCATCGATCTGTTTACAAGCGTCTTGGAGTTACAGGATGAGTACGCAGATCGTATACTGCTGGGTGCAGGAACTCGGCTGGACCAGAATGCCGATAATGGGGGTACGTCTAGTCCACGAAAGCGTGCCCCCACAGCCTCTTCACTGTCAAGTCCGAGCGCGCTCAACAACGGTGCTATCTGGTTCGCGTCGCGCTTTCCTGATTCATCAGTTGCTTCGAACGTTCATCTGTGGAAGATCCGTGCATTTGCTGGATCCGATGATCTCGCTGCAGAATTCCCGGCAGCAGACGACCAGGAAGACCAGGTGCTGTCGCTGCTTTCTTACATTGCTGACGCCGAGTATGCTGCGTGCCAGCGCGGTCCTGAAAAAGTAGATGACGATGATGATGACGACGTCTTCTTGTACGACAACGGTACGATAGCGACGACGACAGTATTCGCATCGGAAAAAGCTGAGACCGTTGTTTCATCTGCTGACGTTGCTATGAGTATCGACGACCTATCGACGACGATAGTGGCGGAGTCGAACGGAGCCGGAAGATCTCCTGCGTCTGCTACTTCTGCTGCAAATACGACCACTACGACTCCGCGAGGGTTCTCCACTCAAACAGTCTCGTCGCGCAGCAGAGTAAAGCCGCTGCGTGACGTGTACTTGAGCATCAGTTTGCCTTCGTTTTCGCCAGCCGAACCAGCGGGTCTACGAGAGCGGACTCCACTTCCGCCAAGCTTGGGTGGTGATGGCGTCGAGGGCGACTTGACGCCCTTCCTGCACGTTGTTCTCAGTCGCGTCGAGCGTCTTTTGGAGAACTCGTTCCAGGAAAACCTGGCACTGTCGGGCTTGTTGTACGCGCTAGCTCAGAAGACGCGATGTTCAGCAGTAGTGTTTGACCTGGAGGAGGCTTTACCAGCGGGCGAAAGCCTGCGCAGCATATTCGAGGAGGTCTACGCCGATGCGGTGCGTCGCTTAAGCCGTCTACCCGACGGTGTCACACAGATGCAGGAACTGCGCAGAAAGCTCGTGGGAGAGGACAACGATGCAGAGCTCAATGCGCATGAGGCAGATACGCGGCTGTTGTGCGGTTACGTGATGCTGGACGAGATTCTGAAGGAGTTTTGCTCGATTCTCTTTGCCCGCGAGCGCATTAAGACGTTCCCGCTCAAACCTGAGGGGCATTTCATGGAGCCGAAACGTGGCGAGTCTCTGTCCCCCTTCTCGATGATGCCGCGCGAACGCACTCTGTCAAGCGAGACCTTTTATTCGGACGACAGCTCACACGTGGACGAGACTTCACCACGCAATCAGGAAAACATCAGCGAGGAATTTGAGGCTTTGCTAGCTGAAGCTCAGTCCAGCATGGATGAGTTATTGGTTGGCTCGAGCGAGAGCTCGACGATGCCTGCCCTAGGAGCAGAAGTAGAGGCACATACTGATTAAAGTCGGACAAGCGCAAAGACCCCCAGCGACCCAAATAGAACGAAAATGTGACACTGGGCATAAACGAGTTGCAACTGGAAGGCGCGTGTGGCTGAGACGTCACAGAAGACTCGAGTCAATGACATCCGATGTCTTCGTTCTACGCCGCTTTTGGTGCGTTATGGTCTGGCGAAACCGAAGTGCTTTTTGTCGCTTCAACTTTGTTTTGGGTTAGAAGATGGCGGCTCGCAAGCATGTGATGGAAGTGTCGAGGAGGCAGAGAAAAGTTCGATGGACTGTCGTGAGAGGCGTCGTCACTCTCGATTGGCGTGTGCCTCAGCTTTGAGGCGGCTGTCGATTGCAGGTTTGCGTAGCTGTCAGAGCCCGAAACGTTTCTAGTGATTTCGACTTTGCAGAGATGATACGCAGCAAGAAATTTGTGGCATGATGTGAACGAGATCGGCATTTGGTGGCGCCAGCATAAGTCAGAGGCAAACGATGCACGTGATCCATCGACTCGATAGAGGTGCTGCAAGCAATGAAGACATGTGGAAAGTATCACGGTAAGGCATCGCCTTCTGTCATGCTGCGAGGCAGCCTTTGTTTCTACGCCACTGGACTACTGCTATCATCGCGGCCGGGGATCCCATGAACCCGATGGCTGGCATACAGAAATGTTTAGTTGTCGTTCGGGTCGCAAAAGCGGCTCAGTCGAGTCAACAGCACATATGGAACTGCTCGAGCTGTAGTGTCATTGTAATGTCACACACAAGAACACGTTGATGCCATGTTCATTTGTGGTTGCTGCTGGATGAAAAGGTGACAAGGGACACTTGGTGGATACCGACTTGATGTCGATGCAGGTCGCAGCGCTCAATTTGTACTTGTGACGTTCAGCAGATGAACGAGCACCTCTGTGAATGGCAATTCCATCGTGATTGTGGTTGTCACGTGGCCGAAAACGGCAGCATAGTGACGTAAGACGTGTGCTCGGTCGTAACGATGGCATCAACTGGCTAAGCTGTTGACATTGCTACTGTGCCATGCAGTCAAGTGACCACGCAGTAGCTTTCGCTCAGGTGTTGTCAAAGCGCTAGGACACGGCGACAAGACAGAAGTGGTGGCAAGTAGTTATCTCATTTTATTGTTGATATGGACAGTGCTGTGGACACCCATGTGGACTTACTGCTGAAAGCATTGCTCCGGTCGCATCGTGGGGATCCGTTTAGCTGGTTGCTGTGTTCTACAACCGAGAGATCGCGAAGCTTGGTGTGGGATGCCACTGAATGGCTCAGACATCTACTGACGACCGCATACTTGCTTCAGGTGCTTCCTGAGTACGATGCTCAAGTCGTCAACCTCTTTGTAGGACGGAAAGTAGTTGACGTCAATCACGTAAAGGTCTCGCGGGCCGTCATCGGCCACAATGACATCGAACCCGAACAGGGTCAGTTTTAGCTCGTCACGAAGGCGCTCGCCGATCGTGCGCACGGCTGCAAATATCGTTTCCTGCGTCCATTTACCACCGACCGCTGTTTCTTGCTCAGCGTCGTCGTCGGAACGGGAGTGGAAGTCCTCACTCGTGGGGTAGGCTTCTTGGGTGTTAAAGTGCACTTGCTGGGCATTGCCCGCTACAAGGTTCGGCAACGAGCGTCGCTCTGCCACGTTGATGGTATCGCCAAGCACGTAACCTTTGTAGAGACGACCCGAGTGGTTGACAAACTCCTGCAGCAACACCAAAGAATGAGCCACCAGCAGCAGCAGCAGCGATAGGGTCAGCAACCTGCACATGCACCAACCAGCCAACAAAATGACAAGACACAAAGGTACCCAACCTGGTACAACACGGGGTACTCGACGTAGACCAAGTCCTCGCGCTTCGTGACGACGCTCATCATGTGCGAGCGCTCCGTTGCTGCACCACACACACCACGAGACAGCCACTGCCACCGTCAGTCACCTCGACAGCCAAGACCCATCCAAGCCAACCCAAGTCAACTCTCCATCTGTCTCTCTCTCTCTCTCCTGTACGCACCACAGGCTTCCACCGACTTGCAAATGAGCGGCAGCTTCGTACGTCCAGCGTCCAGCTCCGCCACCAGCTCCTGAAAGTGCTCCAAGTTCTGTACGACACGAAAGTGCGGCACTTTGAAGCTCTGTGTCGGCTCTTTGACCTGCTCCATTGTCTGCAGCCGCTCACAGGCCGCCGAGCGACTCGTGAGCAGCCGCACGCTGTCGAGCGGGTCCACCAGGCGCACCGACGGGTTCTGGCGCGCCATCTCCTGCATCAACTGGACGCGAGTCGCTGCGTCCTCGTCGCCCAGACGGGCGAACACCATATCGTGCGCCAACTTGTGCAGCACCGCGTGCAACGGGTTGTAACGGGCCGCGAGGCGCTGCGCCGCCGCTTCAATGTCGCAGGCGCTGACGGCCGATCCAGTGGGCGCTGCGGCCTCCAAGTCGATCAGCACGAAGCGCACGCCGTCGGTCTCTTGGTCCAGCAGCGACTGGAGGCGCTCGAGCTTCTTGACGGGGAAGACGACGCCTACAACGAGCGGCGCTGCGTCGGCCATGGCAACGTACGGGAATGAATGAGTGAGGAGCGGGCGGGCGGTGGGTGGATAGATTGTAGCTGAATAGAGGAAGGCAGTTAGGGGCGTTGAGGGACGCACGCATGTCCTCTATTTCGGGTTATCCCGCCCCGTATGTGGGTACCATCCTCTTTCTCTCTCGATTGTTATACATGTTGTATTGTACCGGGCGTCCTCTCTCTGCGGTATAACAGCTCTCTTTCTATGATCGTGGAATTACCAGGGGAGCCCCGAATGATGCAAACAAACGTTATTTTGCAGTCGTCGGAATAGCTTACACCCCCACTCCACCTCACTCAGATTGTGCAAAAGCCACCACTACATGACCAACATCCGTCTCTTGCGATGGCCAAAACTGCTCTTGTTGCCTGTAACTGTACGACTCGAAGGTCAGACTGAGAGCGTCTTCAAATGCGACAACATGGGGTGAAACTTGCCATAGATGCGGGGAAAGCTGCATGAATGGCTGCGATAGACAGACTTCCCTCCTTTCCTGACGCACCACAACAGTTGAAGTATTTGAGAGCGGCAATCCCATGCGGCAGAAGCACACGCCAGACGTGACAGAACCACAACGGCCGTTTCCACAGCACACCATACATTTACTTAGTTGCTGAGATACAGTCGGCACAAGTCGCGGAAGTAGCAGCGAAGAATGCGACGCTCGACGTCCTTGACGACTGATGAGGGGTTTGAACTATTCAGCTCGGGCGACTGGATGAGGTTTGTCAACAGCATCACGTATCTGGTCACAGCGATAGCACATACGTCAGGGAGGGAGCAATCGTATACCATGCGCTCACAACAGGCCTCACCTATCATTGAGATACTTCGGACTCGAGTGAAGATCCACCAGCAGCTCCAGGAACGGCAGCTGTGACGCGCATCATGACAGTTGCCACGGGTTGGGACGCATGTTAGTGCTATCGCAAACACCACACATGCAAGGTGCCAACATGGCAGACTTACCTCCCAGAAGTACTGAAAGAATCCTTCGCCATGCGATTCAGGAGCCAGACGCAAGATACGAAGGCCGTACTTGAATTCCTCAGGCATCAAACACTGATACAACACGGCAGCTGCAACGTGCGCACCAACTTTTACGAGGCATTGGCTCTGGCATGGCACAGAAAGAGTCAGGACGTCGAGCCAAACACACACTACTCCAATTGCCACAAGTACCAAGCGGACAAGCGAGCTCCGATCTATGATGTCCACCACAGAGACCATATCGGAGAAAAAGTTCGTTGCCAGCGAGGCCGCCATCAAGTAGCCGTTCAAGGCGCCGCGCGGATCTGTCGATATCGGATCACAACCGTTACATCACGCAAGAAACAGAGCGGCAACAAACCAAGCAAGATAGCTCTTCACTAACCAGAAGCCGAAGAGGACCGTTGTTTCGACAAAGGATTCAGGAGTATATCAGCTTTGGCGCAATGCCACCTCGGCTCGCGACCACAACGGCACACCAAGCTCTCGAGGGCTGCCGAGTGCAGCCGAACTAAATCTCCCTGGAAGTTTTTCAACAAAGAGACCGTTGAGCCAGATGGTCCTGACCCAGAAAACGACGTAGACGGCGTTTCGGGTGCGAAGGCTTCCAGGAATGCGACGTCCCCGTACGGAGTGAGATCGAACGATACACGGTATCCACACACATTATGCATGGATGCGCGGTGCAGTAGCCCAGCGGAAACGCACACAAGCGTCTCCACGATCCACAAAGGAAGATACATCAACGTCTGTGTTACGTCCACTTTGATCCGATTTTCGTCGCCAGAACCATCACCGAAGCTTACATGAACCGCATCCGCCCATTCACGACACTTCAGCAAGATCTTTGTCACGAGCTTGATGCTCGTCGCGATGGAAAACTCATCGCTTTGGGTCCCTGGTGCAACAGATACATCAGCACCAGTACTCGAGATTTTGGCACTGGGTGCACCAGCCGACGACGCTAGCGACGATACACACTCGGCCAGTGCGCCGCACATTACCACAAAGTCCAGCTCGAAGCGCAACAGCGACGAGACAAACGTCGAATCTTTGCACAGAGACAGCAGTTTCCAGCAACTGTTGGATGCACAAAAAGTAATCAAATTCCGATACGACATGCTGCGTTCATCGTTGTCCTTGACGCTCATCAGCTGCTTTTCGTGCGCACTGCTGTCGGCCGCGGACATGACCGCAACTTCGTCGTGCAGAGCAGTGACAAACGCATCCTTCTTTTTCGCACTGGAGAACACAAACATGCTGCCAACGTCTGCTCTCATGCGAAAGTGCTCCCTCTGCACAGCCACTGCACCTTGCACGCGTCTTTCTACCGCCACCGCACCCTCCACACTCTCCAACACAGGCGCAAAGTCTTTGTTTTCAGCACCATCACGAATTTCACAGCGTTGAAGAAGCTCTGGCGCACCTTCGATGCTCACCATGCAGGGAACGTGGCGAATCACTTGAATCATGAATTGCTTGATTCGTTCTCTGGCGCTAGTATTTGGGCTTTTCACAAATGCAAAGCTACTCAGCGTCAGCATGAAGCGAGCTAGCGCTTCAAAGCATTTCGTGGGCTCGTCATCGCTACTTCTAGTGACATGTCGTGTCGAGCAAAACACCTCGTCGGTAAGCAGACGCACGCACACGCACACGCACGTCTCTAGCGACATGGTTTCTTCGACGTCGCCTTCGAGTAAGAGCTCCTTGACGGCATTTTCCATCACAATCCGTTTGTAAAAAAATCTCATAGTCGAAGCAGCCACGTGCGACCCTTCGTCCGCCGATGCATGACAGCTCGATCGTAGCAAACGAAGCGCTTGTAGCTCCAGTGCAGCTCGATACCCTTGTGGCAACCTCGTCAGCTCCGTGGCCACCATATCTCGTTCGAGAAGCTCGATCACCTTGTCCCACTCTCGAGCATCCCACGCCATTTCAATCTGCATCTTTGTTGTTTTCAACAGGGCAGGACTCTCGTTTGCAGACTGCACTTCCAGCATAGCTTCGCACGCAGTCAAATATCCTTCCAGCGTCGCTCGATCATTTACCGACAGTTGCGCGTCATCGCTCTTGTCCTTTGTCGCGTCACCGTCGCCGTCCTCCTCGACCAGCTCGGACGCGCGACTAAAGCAGCTGTATGCCTTTTCGTACCCGTTGAAGCTGAAAAAGTACACGCCCAAGTCAAAGTACGTTTCGGCTTGACGCTGTGCCGAGAGCTGCGCGTGCTTTTCGTGCTGCCCCATTAGAATCGCCTGAATGTTCTGCGCAATCTGCAAGTGGTTCGGCGTGAGGTCGCCCAGCGCCATGTGGTACGTCGTCAAGACCTCCTCGCCCTCGCTGCGGCTGCTACAGGTCAAATACCCGTTCTGCGACTGCTTCACGAGCGCTCGTAGCGTCCACCGGTTGTGCAGCACATGCGCTTCGTGGGGCTGCAGGACAATGTCGCGTGCCAACGCGTTGCGGCTGCTTACCGGCTGCTCGGCAAAGTCCACAATGCCGTCCAACAGCAGTCGCTGGAAGTGCAAAGGCAGCGCCTGCTCGATCGCCGACAGCGTGAGGTGCATCTCGAGCGCCACTTGGGCCGCCACCAGCAGCAGTGCGCGGTAGCGCTTGTTGCGCACGTTGCCCTCGTCGGCCACGAGCTGGGCCTGCTCGAGGAACTCGCGCACGAGTTCAATGGCCGACGTGGCGCCATGCGCGTCGCACTTTTGCTGCTGGCGGAGCGTCGTCAGCTACAAATAGCAACAATGAACCAACAGCAACCGAAAAGGAAAGATACGAGACGCGCAGAGTGATGGTCAAGTTGCAGTTGCCTTTCCAAGAGCAACGGCAACCCCGCGGGGTCGACAAGAGACAGGACAGGACACGTACGTGGTTCTGCAGCGCTTCGGGGTGCAGCAGGAACTCGAACCAGGCATACGAAGGCGCTGCGGGCGGCACGTCGACGAACGGCTGCTGGAAGAGGGAGCGGTAGACGCCCGTGTCTTCTTCGTGCGCCACGGGCGTCCCCGGTCGGGGAGACCCCGGCATGAGCGGCATGGGTGCGGTGGAAACGCGTGCACCACATCGCGTTCCGTGCCTAGTTATAGGTGGACCACATCAACTAACTTTGTGTGGCACTTGTGTGGTGCATCTGCCCTGGGGCCCACACTTTCGATCGTGCGGTTCAGAGCAAGACACACGCGGTCGTCGGGAGCAGCGAGCGGTTCGCCATGAGCTTCCACGTGCTAAAGCGAGGCGTGCGCAGCAGTCGCCAGGCGGTGCGCTGCATGCGTGTCAACGTCGCCCGAATCGCGTCTGCGCGGGTCGATATGCTGGCCGCTAAGTCCGAGGCGCGCACCTTTTCTATCGTTCCGAGCGCCGCGCGACGGCGCGAGAGGTCTGTTGTGTGTATACGCACCACACGTAGTGCAGTCGCTTTATCACTGTAGTGATAGTGTGATGTGGCTCTGTGGCTGACTGACCGACTGGCTGACTGGTGACTCTGTGGTGCTGCTGAGTGTAGTTGTCTGCGCTCGCAGACGCTGACGTTGCTCCGCGCGTTCTCCTCCGGTGCGTGCTCGTGATAAACTGCTGAATGGGACGTCAATGAGTTGACGTGTGGTTGTTTGTAACGTGGTGTGTCCTTTCGCGTTGCTGCAGCTGGTGCCGATGTTGTGCATGTGCCGTCGATGGGCGACTCCATCTCGGAAGGAACAGTAGTCGAGTGGCTGAAAGGTGCTGGAGCGCGAGTGCGATGCAGAGTGTCGTTGCTGTTGCGCCATACGCACTGACTGTTTCATGTTGTGGCTACTGCAGCTCCTGGTGACTCTGTGGACGCCGACGAGGTAGTTGTGATTATAGAGACTGACAAGGTCAGTGTTGACGTGCGCGCGCCGGTGTCTGGTGTCCTGGAGGCCCAGCTGGCTGCGATCGACGAGAACGTGCTGGTCGGTGCGCCGCTTTTCAGTGTTGTGAAGCAGGCCGCTGGTAGTACGCAAGCGGCTGCATCGCCTCCTGCAGCGAGTTCTTCTCCCGTGGAGAAAGCAGCGACCTCTGTTGGCGAGGACCTCGAGACCATTAATGTGCCGTCTATGGGCGACTCGATCTCGGAGGGCACGATTGCGAGTGTTCTCAAGAGTACGCTGTCGTATTGTTCGGTGTATGTGTGTGTGCCCGCGCTCATTTCGTCCTTCTTTGCTGTCGATTGATAGACGTCGGTGATTACGTGCGCGCTGACGAGGCTGTCCTCATCGTCGAAACTGACAAAGTGAGACGTTGCTGCGAATCTGATGCATGACGTTCAGTCGACTGACCATTACGCTCCGACGTCTGCTGTGCTAGGTAAGCGTGGATGTCAACGCTCCAATGTCTGGTAAAATCACAAGTGTGTTGGCGAAAGTCGAGGATGTGGTGGAAGTGGGGGCACCTCTCTTTGTGATCGACAAGGCTGCTTCCGCACCGGTTGAGTCTGCGTCCCCCGCGTCTTCTCCAGCTGCGCCTGCTCAGAACGCCCCGGCTTCCGAACCGAAACATTCGGCGGCGTCGGCGGCGTCCTCGTCGAAGCCGTCGACTCCATCCCCGGCCACCTCGTCGAAGTCGTCAGCTTCTTCTCCAGCTGCACCGACGACGCCGACCCTGGGCCAACGCAGCCGCAACGAAACGCGTGTTCAGATGAGCGCGCTGAAGCTCCGCGCTTCGCAGCGATTGAAGGATACGCAGAACAGCGCTGCAATGTTGTCAACGTTTCAGGAATGCGATTTGGGCGAGCTGATTGCCTTGCGTGATGAGCTAGGTGAGAGCTTTGAGAAGGCTCATGGTGTCAAGATTGGCATCATGTCATCTTTTCTCAAGGCTAGCGCGCAGGCGCTTCAGCGCATTCCGGCAGCGAACTCCTGTACGTCTCGGCTCATTTATGGCGCACGCTTTGTATCGTGGCGTCATATTTCTTACTGACTGCTCTGTGGTCCACTTACCTACAGTCGTCGACATGGACGCCAAGGAAGTCGTGTACAATGACTTCGTCGATATCAACGTGGCAGTGGCTTCGGAGCGCGGGTTTGTTGTCTAGCTCGCTCGACCAGTGTGTGGTATGGTTGGTTGTCGCTGAACTGTCTCGATGTGATTTTTGTTTTCTGTAGAGTTGTGATGCCTGTCATCCGTAACGTCGAAAGGCTGAGCGTGGTCGACATCGAGAAGACACTGGCAGCTCTGAGTGAGCAGGCCCGCGACGGCACGTTGGCACTAGAAGACTTGGCGGGTGGGACCTTTACGATCTCGAACAGCGGCGTGAACGGAGCGCTGTTGAGCACCTCGATGCTGACAGCGCCGCAGTCTGCTGTTCTGGGCGTGCATGGCGTGAAGATGCGCCCGACGGTGCACGCAGGCAAGGTGGTGCCGCGCCCTATGATGTTTCTATCTCTGACGTACGATCACCGCATCATCGACGGACGAGAAGGTGTGACTTTGCTGAAAAGTATCGCTGAGGCAATCAGTGATCCACGCCGCCTGCTTTTGGACATGTAACGCTGTCGCACCTCGGCAGCAAGTCGCAGGAATTGAGCCAACTAACCATTCTTGCAGAAATACAAACTCGGCTACTGTTACAGCATACACCAGAGTGCGGCAGATATACCTCACAGCAATGTGTGAAGTCTCTGAATGCAGTGGCCAACGCAAATGACGCTCACGATTTGAGTTACGATCTGTTTACCTGCAACGCAGTTTGTCATCTCGTCTTGATCGCGGCAACAGCAGCCCGCTCAGCCATCCGAAGCAATTCCTCGGGGTCTTCGAGTTGTAGCATGAACGCAATCTCCTCACTTTCATGGTCGTCGTTCTCCTCGTCACTGAGCTGATTAAGGTCGTCAGCGGCCGATGCATCTGCTTCGATTATCAATGTGTCTTCGACTGCAGCATCTGCTGGAGCGTTGTCCACTGATACATCGTCTTTACCGCTTGATAACTTGTCCCCGTCTTCGCCTGCAGAAAAACTGGTAGCCTCGTCGACCTCGACCTGTTCGTCCGCTTCCCTACCGTGCTCAGCAGACATCATATTGACGTCGTCCGGCACATCTGCATCTTCGGCCACCGCTGATTCCTCGTTAAGCTCGCTTGCTAGGTCAGATTCTCGCGCAAACTCTTCCACTTCGATATCACGGTCAGCAGTAGCTTCAGTATCTTCGTTGCCCACCTCATCCATCTCGTCCGTAGCGTCGTCGAAGTTCTCTACTTCTGCCTCGGGCGTCAAAGCGGACCCGTCGGTAGTTGCATCAGACTCTGCTGCAGCCGTCAAAGCGGACCCGTCGGTAGTTGCATCAGACTCTGCTGCAGCCGATAATACTTCTCCGTGCTCAGCGTCTTCCGATACGTCCTGCGCCACGACACCTCCGTCTACACTCGCAGTGTCGTCCTCAATCTCCGACTCGCCATCTTCCTGCCCCTCATCGAGAACGGTGGGATCGTCATCGCCTGCTTCATTCGTTTCAACCACACGTTCATCGTCATCGGCTGACGGAAGTTCCCCCACTACGGCAGAAGCGGCCTGCTCGTCAACGTCAGTAAAGGTCGACGAATCGTCGTCGTGTGTGACAAACTCGCATTCCGAGCATAGCTCAGCTTGATGCTCCGTTTGTGAGGCTTCGATCATCTCCTCGTCACTATGTCCCCCATTTGCTTCGAGCGCATCACTTTCTACGCCAACGTCCGGCTCCACATTCGTCACATCAGCATCAGCATCAGCGCCGCTGCTGGTGTGCGTAGTGGATCCCTCGTCGGCAGTACTCGTCTCAGGTGATACGAACGCCGTTTCTTCATTCGAAATAGACGACTCGTCACCGCTGGCGAGCGAAGGCAGGAGGTCCCCATGCATCGATGAATCGGACACCTCACCGGACGCAGTCTCAGCCTCTTCTGTCGACTCTCTCTCGGGGTACAACAAGTCTAGACCCTCCTGATGCACTTCCACCTCCACGACTCTCTCCGCTTCGGCCACAGAATCGTCAGTTGACGTCTCAACGTTGCCTCCTACTGCGACCTCGGGTGCTTCTTCAGCAGCATTAACGGCAACGTTATCCGCCGCGTCATCCAATACTGCGATCTCAGTTTCAGACGCGTCATCGATGCCACCAGTAGACTCGGTGATAGCTGCATCTGCTACTTCGGTCTCGGCAGATTCGCCATCGGCGTCACCAACAGACTCGTCCTCTTCAGCCAAGTTGTTCACAGCGCCGCCCGAAGTAGCCTCTACATCAGCCCTTGCTTCAATCTTATCGCTTGCCGCCTGCTCGCTAGCATCAATCGACCCAGCCATCTCCAATGACAAGGTGTCGTCCACCTCCAGCATGTCGGTTGACTCTTTTGCGGCCTGCTCATCTCTCTTCGTTTCTGATGGCAAGCTCTCTCCAGTAATGGTCGTCACGTCACCCACAGCGGGAATGCCATCCTCGCTCTCCACCAGCACACCGTCCGGCGCAGCAATGTCGATCTCGTCAGCCACATCGGACATGACTTCCTCGTCCTCCACCAACACAGCCTCTGCTACACGTGTGTCGAGCTCCTCGATTTCAGGCTTCTCGTCAAGCACGTCGCTGACCTCCTCGACAAAAACTTGATCCAACACACCAGGCGTCACCGCAAGTGATTGATCCTCAACCAGCTCTTCTTCCTCTTCCATCGATAAGGTATCCGCATCATCGTTGCCGACAAGATCGTCGATGTCTGTCTCAGCATTCTGCGGATGTGAGTCTGCGTGCTCATTGGTGTCGCCGTCTTCATCCAAGGATGAAGCGTCACCGTAACCATGACCGACGTCATGTTCCACGACCGGCAACTCCTCCGAAGTCATGCCTGACTCTGCCAACTCAAGGACGGACGTCCACACGAATGAACCGGCATCCAATGACAAGTCCACCACGGGCTTGACATAGCCGTCAACAAACTCTTGCGAGGGCACTTGGGCCTTCACAGTCGCGACCCACGGTGCCCCGAAAGAATCAGGCGAGAACGGAACCATTCTCGCCAAATTGACAGCATCTTCGACTGAATAATTGGCAAACAACGCACTTTCGCGCGCCTTCCACTCTGAGCAAAAGCAGGCGTCCGGGTGTGACTGACCCATGTAGTCAGCAACGCGCTCGTACGTAAAAGCCTCCAGCTCCTTCTTCAGCACAGAACACTCCTCAGCACCTTCCAACTCTTGCTCCTCACCGTCTAGAGAATGACACTCCCACGCATCCAATACGATAAAGCTGACAAAAACAACGCCGGACGAGAAGTATAGCAGCAGCGAGAGCCAAAACACCAGCGAGACGGTACGAACGAAACAGCCGCGCCGCTTTCCAGCAGCCTTACTGCTCAAACGAGCAAGGTGTGCGCGCTCCAGCACGTCCAGACTTTCTTCCAGCCGTTTCACACTCAGAGCTCCGTACTTCCCCTTCAGCGACGCAACAAGCTCACGCTCCTTGCCTGCGTACTGCTTTGCCATAGCAGGGACGCTCTTCAGCTTATCAGGCTGGTGATTCTTGTACAGCTCCTTCAGCAAACTTTCCAAGGTCACGACAGGAGGTTCGGCATCACCACTACCATCCTGGCTGGAAACAGACGTCTGGCGACGCTGGCGAAGACCCAACGACGCAGCATCGCTGCTCTCTGTTCCCGTCTGAGGAAGAAACGGCCGATGACTGGATGGCTCTGCGCGACGTTGAGACATAGGAAAGGGATCACGTTTGAATGAGGAGCCGTCATTGCCACCTGCAAGAGCTGCACTGACTTCTCCACTTGTCTCTTGCGATTTCGGGAACGAGCTGTAAGGGCCAGATGGAGGCGGCACGTTGCCTCCAGAATGACGCTGCCGAGACGAAAAAGCACCCGCAGAAAGGCTTTCGCTCGGACTCGGAGGGGTCTCAACCTCTGGCGCAACCTGTCGACTCTGAAGGCTCGACGCGTCCATCTCGTGAGGATCAGCAATCGGAGCGGACATCGAAGGCGGACCTGCACCGGTGTCGAACTCCACGTTTCCATCAGGTGCAGGAGGATGGAAGAACTGTGTATGTTGTGGGTGACCTCGACGTCCCTGCTCCGCCTGATTTGGGGCATCAGGCGGCCTCGTCGCGTGTTGAGCCTCCGCACTATCGGTGCGGCTGGTAGCAGCAGACACATCGCCACCACCACCGCTTCCAGTGTCGAATCGAGCCTTCAGCACTGCCACCTTCGCCGCACCGTATCGCTTCGTGAACTCAGCGAACAGCCACTTCTCGCGGCCTGCGTACCGCTTTCCGTACACCTTCGCCATCTTCAATCGGTTGTTGTCAACTTCCGTGAAGAAGTCGAGTAGCAACATCTCCAGCGACGCGTGCTTTGGAGGCACATCTTCGCGGCTTGTCGGAGTCGTAGGAGACGAGCAATCGAGCTTGGCCTTACATGTGATTGGCAGCTGAGACGGAGAATCTGCAGGAGCAGCGTAGGTGTCCGATCTAGCGTCCACGTCGCTTTCACTGTACGATATTGCAGCATGCAATGAACGATCTTGCAGCGAGGTTTGCGCTGCAGAATGGGACGATGAAGTGGTGCTTACTTCTGCTGATGATAGAGGCTGGTCGTTGTTGCCTATACCTGACAGTGGGACTCGAGATGCGCGTTCATGAATGTCTTGGCGGTCCGGACACGCGTTCCTTGAACGAAGGCCGCTATCCGGAGAAGGGGCATCGTCTTCATGCTGCTCCGATGGACTTACATCGGCTAGCGGTATGGCTTCGATAGAAGACAACGAATTGGATCGCGATGATAAAGTTACGGCTGCCAATCTCTCTTGCGCCTGCTCGTCATCAGCTATGGCCTGCTTTCCTTGTGGCTGCAAGTTTGGTTGATGCAATTGAGGCACTAACGAGGGTATCGAGGCACTGCCGATACCGGGGCTGAAGCTCAGTGGTTCCAATGATGCATCGCCATGCTGGTCGAGTGCTGACACCGAAGACGCATGCTTCTGCTGCCGTATCGATTCAGGTTGACAGCGATCGCGATTTGGAGACAATAGTACAGACCGTAGCTCGTGATCTCCACCGTTAGTCAAAGTTGACTCTGCAACCGGAGCCACATCGGGGTCAAGTTCTGTTGAACTTATTGTGAACATAGGTGGGGCGTTTGTCACCGAGGCTGTACCTTCCGACGCCCATGGATCCCACAAAGACTGGTTCGACGATCGGGGGAAATCAATTGCATGCAGATTCGGATCGTCGATCGTAGGCTGGAGCTGAGGTGTGCGCGTAGGGAGTGTTGCGGACTGGTCATGCTGTTGATGACGCGGAAGCGCTGCCACTGTAAGCGATGGAGGCTGATCCGACAATCGTCCTGACAGCATTGTCCCTTGACCAACTGCTTGCTGTTTTGACGTCCACGGCTCTGCCTTTGTATGCAAAGCTGCCTCTTCAGCAAAGGAGGGCAGCTCGCCACCAGACAATCCGTTCTGAAAGCCACGACCGGCTCTCGCTTGTTCCGCCTCCGCTTTTTCCAACTTAGTTGCGAGGTCGCGAATGCGTTGCTCCTTCTCTTCCAGCCTTTGTAGCGCTAGCTCTCGGCCCCGCTCTATCTCCTGCATCGTCTCCTGCAGTTTGTTCAGCTTCGCCAGCGACTGATTCAGTTCTTCCTCTGTATGCTGCTTTGTTGTCACCAACTGCTTGCGCAAACTTGTCTCCGACTTTTGTAGTTCATGCAAATAGGTGAGCATACTGTTTACACTTTCGCGCGTAGGCAAGAGCTTGGATGCGATCAGCTTATTTTCACCACGAGATTGGTGCCGTTTCGTATGCAGCGACAAAGTGGCTCGAGTTGCGCGACCATCGGTGAAGGCCACTGGACACGATCGCGGTCCATTTTCTTTTTCGTCGTATGTCGATGACGACGTCGGTGATGCGAAGACGTCCTTCAACGTATTTGCTTGAAATCCAGAGCGTGTGTGGGAATCAGTACGTGACGACAGCTCCACGTCCGCTTGCTGAGGTGCTCGTGCAATCTCTTCGCGATCAGACGCCGCGTACGTCACCCGGTTCTCCGACGTGCGAGGGCTTTGCACCGAGTGGCCAGTGAGCACTTTGTTACCTTCGGGTAACACCAAAGAAGCCGTAGTCGTCTCTGTCTCGATGCAAAGTGACGCTGTCTTTGTCCCGGCCACGACGTCGTCGTGAGTAGCATCCGTTCTTTCGGTCACATTGAGGGTGTCGGGTAGACGCCTGCGGTGTTGTTCGCTATCGACTGTGGACTGCCGAAACTGCACCAATCACAGTAGTTGACAATAATTGAAACAGACACAGATCATCAGTTGAGTCGCATTTCGTAGGGGCAATCGCAAGCGGCGAACGAACGTCGTGGCGGCTGTCGCGTCGGTCGGGTTTCCGGCCGCGGCGGTCGACAGCGTGCGCAGCTGAAGGGCCGGGCGCAGGTGCCTTCGGTGGGCGACCGGAAGGCTGTCGTACGTCGTGCTCTGTGTCAACTGCGCCGCTCTTCTGCGCGCTTTGCATTGGGTTTGTGCGGGCGGACGGTCGGTCGCTGCAGTCTTTTCGGTCAACACGTGTACCTATTGGCGACTTCAACACTCGGCAGTGCATCATCAGCTAAGTGCGGTTCGATGGCTCTGGCCGCACTTAAACGGCGTCGTAGCACGAATGACGGACCAGAACGTTTTGCTTGCAGGCAAAGCGACGCTCTTTTCATCAAATGGACTGTTCTACTTTCGTCTGTGCATAGCAGCGTCGCGGGTAAACTTCACGAAGCAAGTGGTGATGCTCTGCTCATATTGGCTGCTATTAGCGATAATAATAGCCAGCACTTACCACCACTCAAGAAAAGACATGTTTGAAGTGGCGAACAAAGTCGTTGGTGTTTATATTGAACTTATGTAGAAGAGGCTATTAGGAAAGCACCAAATAAACGAAAACAAAAACGCAAATTGACATGAAAGGATAAAGATGGCAGCACTTGAATGAAAAACATAAAAAACACCGCAGGTGGAACCACAAAATAAACGCCACAGGATGGTAAAAGCAAAGTTATGCTCAACTAGTTACAAAACGCGCTACCATCGTATATTATACGCTTACTCATTCACATGCTCGAAATCAATGCATGCAAAGTTAGTCGTTGACATGCGATATAAGCGTCGTAGCAAGTTAATGGAAATGGTTCATTCCCGGCGGTCGAAGGTGTCAGATCGTTTCCTGTACTCATTAACCAATCAGATTTCATCGTATAACTTGATGCAACGCAAGTGCCTTCGCCAACAAATACGCAAACTCTACGATGCGAGCATCAGTGTTCTGTATCAGTGCAAAGAGACCGATGTGCTGAGAATGTAGCACAACGATGTTTTATTATATTTTACTACATGTTCAATGTGTACCGAGAGCACCGATGCGCCTGAAATTGTGTGCTGCACAATATCCTCCAGTGCACAAAGCAATATCGCGTCTATCGTGACAGCATAAATACTCTCATTATAGATCAAAGCCAACACCACTAGCACAAATAGCAGCTTATTTTTGTGGCGACTTCATCACTACGTCATCATTGCGTCCGCCATCGAATGGCTTTCTGTTGTGTTGAGAAACAGATCCCGTAAGCAACGTAGGCTTTGGAACTAGTGTTCATCTATTATCTTATAGAAGTCGAACCTTCCTACTGCAATGAAAGTGCTGCCGTCTCCGACAGATTTACCGATCGGAGTGGTGCACGTGGTTAACCACGGCCGTTCCGACCGGGAGGTCGAGGGTTCGAGCACGCAGGGGGACATCTCCATCCGCATAGGTTCAAATCCAAGGCCGCGCCACCGATAGGGTTTAAAATAGGCCGCAGCCGGTACTCAATGTGAAGCAAGTGTGCAAAAGGTACACCACGGAATCGAAAAGCCTGTAAGTTACTGACCGCAGGTATCTGGGCGGTTAAGGATCAAAAGTAAAACGTCCCCGGGTAGAAATAACTACCCCCACAGATTTCGATCTACTTGCCTCTGGCGCCCCGCAGTACATTGGGATTACTCACCTTCCTAGACTGGGACTCCAAAACAATTCGTTAGGATTCCTCGCAGAATGTTGTATCACATCACACTCTTCAACATCCCGTTATGCGTATCATCGAACACAAAGGGGTAAATCATAAAAAAGCCTCCCCAGAGGCTAGCCTTGCACACCAATCATACTTGCGAGTCGGGACAGCTTTCGTTGTTGAGTGCCTTCGTAAAAGCGTCAGCCGTGCAACGGGCAGCCCGTTACATGGAATTGTCACTTTAAAGAAAGTGACAATAAAGATTATAAAGTTGAATATACTTTGAACAATATCACCGATAGTGGTGATATTGGTGAAGCGACCAAAGGGTCTGCTCATTGGTTGATATCTTGATGATATCAACCCACCAATCGCCGCACGACGCGCGCAATGAGTGGTGACGAGATGTCACCATACACTCAGTTAGATTAACATAATTAAGTCAGGTTGAACAGAGAGACAGTAAAAAAAGACATAATTATATTAATACAACAGTTTTACTTTTCCCTTATCTACGCTTCCTCGTTTGCCTCGTTTACGTCTGTCGGGCGCACCAAAACCTTGCGTTAAGTTCTCGCAAGGGTGTGCCCCGTTACAAGCCGGATTCGACTCACCAGCTTTCTTTGAAAACTGAACGCGTCAGCTATACTTCGTGTTGCACAAATCGCCATCGCAGTTCGATATGCCGTGCACGTTTCGAATACGTCGGGTAAACAGCCATCACGTACGCACGCTTCGTATCGATCCCAATCTTCATCACCAAAGGTATGGTCGACAAAATATCGCTTATCACATTCCGTTTACTAATGGCTTCCATTGTTGATTCAGATGCCGCAACATATTCTGCTTCAGCTGTGGAAAACACCACAATTTGCTGCTTCTCGCTCGGCCATACAATTGCACCTCCTGATAGCGTGATAAAAACCACTGTGATTTTTCGATTCCCAATATTGAAAGCCCAATCACTATCGCGATATCCTTGGATGGTGATTGTCGATGCGTCATGTGTGTTCCGTGTGTAAACAATGCGGTAATCCAATGTACCCGCTGTACATCAAAGTACACAATTTATACATCCGACGTGGGCCTTCGATGGCCTGGTTCTGTTGACCAACCTTGTATGCGAGATCAGGTCGAGTACGCATAGCGATTGACATTAACAAGTCTAACGCTCCTCGCCAATCAAGGCTCGTATACATGTCTTCATCCGCTGATGCTGTTAACAGCTTCTTTCGTGTTTCAGATGCATTGCCAATCGCATGGGTATTTCAGATCCCAAATTTATTACGAATCTCCTCATCATATTTTGCTGCGTACAATGTATGTCGCTAGCACTGTTCTTGACTTGGACATTCAGACATTCTGAAAGTACACCGCGATACTTAATTCCATAGATTGATACAGCTTCGCTAATAATAAAATCTGTATTGGCCCCTTGTTTGTAGCACATAGTATGACGTTCACTCACATACACGAAAACTAATGTGATCATCATGTCGTCGCCTGTCTTGTAACGTAAACGTGGCTTTGATAACCACCGCCCATAGTCATTTCTCATCATCCATCGATCTAGTTTTGTATTCCATTCACGACCAGCCTGACACAGTCCAAACAATTCGATTCGCTCGAGCAAGATATAGCCATTTTGGCGGCATGGGAATCCTTCGGTTGTCTTCACATACGTCGGTATCTGTGACGGAGCTTTTAAGAAGGCAGTAGTAACGCCCGCGTCGACTTATTCAGACCAAGTTTTGCTGACATCTCTCATACAGGTCGAAAGATCGACATTCATGTAATTGATGATAACGTTTCCATACAGTCAGTGCTAGATCGTTGCCCGTTGAAAATGCAACTAATCGGACTATTAATCGTACAACAGGTTCAGATTGGTCCGGCTTCAAACACCGAACTTACATCGTTTCGAGTAGATTTAGTAGGTGTAGCAGAGCTACACAGCTCCTTAAGTCAGAGGGAGACTGATCGCTCAACGAGCAACTTTGGTTTCAAAAATTTGACTCAGAGAATCAACAAGCTTCTTGATCTTACGGTCCCTGTTCCAGGGGACCCAACGATTCAAGAGAATCGCACCACGGAGTGCTCAGGAGCAGCTACCTTCACAGGTATTGATAGCTCCTATCGATCAAAGACGCCTCGTGAGGCACGTGTCTTAAGTGATCAAAAGGGGAGCTGAACTTTGTTTCGTTTTTTATCTGGAAGAACACCTTACCAAACGTACTTGATCGAAACACTGATGTTGTAATTCATACCTCTAAAGGATTTCCTACTTCGATGGCTGACACGCGTCGGCCTTCGACGATCGATACGGTGCTCTAATATTATCTTTAATGGGACTCTGTCCCTTGCGTTAATCACAAATGGTATGTAACCCACACACGTTGTGTAAGTCACACATGTGGTGTAACCCTGTTACAGTAGGTGCTGGTACATCAAGAGCTCGGATTCCTTGAAGCATCTCGTTCTGTCGTAAAGCGTCCATCTATTTAAACGGGGCTGCGTGTCACAAATCTGCTTACTTTAGATGGCACACATCTCGTCCATTCTTCGTTACCTGGACATCTGTAGCTTTAAATTGGTTGACAGCTTCATCAAGGATACGAGTACAAGTAGCACTTATGCAACGTGACCGTTATATCGTTTTGGATTTCTTATGATTGAAGAATTCTTAGTCTTAATCTATAAGACGTTTTATCTGAAGCTCCCTCTAATGCTGATGTGGATGTCTCGTCTCGCTCTTGGCGCTTTCTAGCAAAACGTACCCTTTCTCTACTTCCTTACGCTGCTCAGCTAATCATATCGCCACAATCTCGTCGATCGTTCCCGGTACACTTGGCTCTACCGAACTTGGACAAATTGATTATAGATGTTCGACTAATATAGCTAGGCGTGCTAGCATTCGGTTGTCCACGCTCTTCATGATTATCTGAAATCGATAGGTACGAATTGGCACCATTCCCAGTCATTGATGCATTGCCAAGGTCATCTTCATTTTCATCGCCATGATCGTTGACACATATACTGTAATTTATCGCCATTAAAACGTGCTAACGTAGCAGGTTCAAGTAAAAATCTCGATTCTTTGTCAAAGTCCAATCCGTCTTCGTCGACATTCGATGTCAATGGCATTGTTGATTGATTAACATGGGCTTGATGTGCAGTACCACTTCCACCCGGTACGAAGGTTATAAAAATACTGAGAGAATTGTTCATAAATGACAAATAAAAAATTTCCACCTGTCTCCGGAACGGATGGGTACGGGTCCTTTTTCATTCACGACCTGCGCGAAGGAACCTGGATCGTGAAAAGAATATCGAAAATTGTCCAGGTACTGAGATGAAAGGTAATAGTTCGCCGTATCGACTCGTCGATAACCACATCCGGTGCTCATTTGTGTGTATTTTCTGCTGGAATATAAATCATATATCCAGCATTGACGTCTTTGAGGCCGAGAATAAACGAAATCCCTACACGGCCTGGAACCTGCTGTCGATACGTATCCTTTGTCATATGGACATAGACAATGGCACTAAATGTTTAAACGTGGTGAATGTCAGGATTTGCTTCAAACATATTTTCAAAAGGTGATCATCCAACAACTACGTTTTAAATGCATTAATGAATGAACCGCATTGTTCATCGCATCGGGCAAAATAGACTGGAAAGAATAGCTTTCTGTATCAAAGTATTTGTCATACTAGCCAGGTATTGGTGCTGACGCTCCACTGAATTTATGTATGAGATCTTGAGACCTTCTTACATATACGTAACGCCACGAGACTGATACCACATACCAGATTAGTTGTTGACAAATTCTCCAAGCTAATTAGTTACTATCGCGTGCATTGGAAGGACTGGTGGTCTTCCATGAGATCCCGATGACTTGCAACGATCGTTTTTCAGCTCGATATACATGCCTTTGTGTCCAGCTGATTGTAGATTTCATCAATAACCTATTAGTTGCTGCGTCCATTCGAGTTAACATGTGAGTCGTTACATATTTCGAAAAGAAATTTATGATAACGAGTACTGCAGTGTATCGAGTGCCATTATATTAGGCAGAAGCTACAACATTTGTAAAAGAAACTTGAATCGACCTCGTTGTATATCGATCGTTCTTCTTGTAACGCGTTCGTCTTCGCTGATTGCAAATGTGTCAGGCGTCACATTGTGTCTTTGGACGAGCCAGTACCTCCCTGCCATATACATGTGGATAATCAGCCTAAATTTTCAAGATTTCGATTACAAGTGCGACCTAATATCGCGTGCCATACTTTCATCGATGCCTATCCATCAGCAGTCTAGTAGTCTTCTAATTCAGACTATAACGTCAAATGTAATGTTTACTTTTCAACCAGTCGATCTTGTCGAGGTCGAGTGTATATTGGTAAGCGACATGGGTTCAGGAACTTTAAAAGATGTAGAATTCTACATGCCGTCATAAAATCTATCTTGAATGGTGCAGAAACTCGATGCAATGTATTCAATTCCATGTGAGCGAATCGAATAGCGTTGATACCATATTCTGTTGCTTTCCCCAGAAGACCTGATATTGTATTTTGCGTCCGGAACGTGTAACATGTCTTTCATAATAAGCACTCCTCTTTATCATGACCTTCGTCACAACTAATACAGTTCCAATACAAGCCAACACCGAGTAATTTACAGAAAAGAAACTGTATAATCTTGCTTGTGAGTCATCCAGTGCATCATCGACGTCGAAACGTCGAACAGAGCACTTGTGACGTGCACGTTTGCCCCATTGTTATGGAACTTATAACATATTTTGACGGCAATGGCTAATTCTCACGTGCCATTGACTAAGTGTGGCCTCCTCGTTAATTTTGCCATCAAAAAAAGACACCGTAGTCAGATTGACTCCAGGCTACAGCTCATTCTTACCATGATCAGTCAAAGATAGGGAGGATAAGATTCCATTGTCACTAGTGATGTTCCTTATTTCCTCACTGCTTAGTGCAAATATTGCACGTCGTTTTGTTCCTATCATCCTGTCCGATCCGATTTCTTCCGGTCATTTCCTCTCTAAATATGCCCCATTTTTTCACAACCGTAACACGTGTGTATTTCTCTTTTTCTTTTATTCCAGTCAGTCTTATACTTTGACATATTCGGCTTAATACCTCTCTTTTCTTTAACTCAAGTGCCCTCGCTACCACACAACTTTAAATCAATCTCACCAAATTAAACCTGGTATCGAGTGCTAGATATTTCTAATTATCTCTTCCAACACTTTGGTATTGTTAGCTGTAACATTCTGCACCGATTTTACGTTTGTATTAATGCGAACTCATCATTTTTTGACGGTATAATCTAAATCACGTACACCATAATTGTTGCAAATAGAATTTCTTGACTCGCACCAGCCAATTCAAGATCCGTAATCCTTATATGTCGTAGAAAATTGACAATGTCCTCAGATACGTTTATTTTCTATTTGCCCATCTTATCTTCAACTCTATGCACCTGTGAAACTTGGAAACCGTTGACGTCTAAATTTTATACAGCCTCGTCAATGCATCCATCATGGTGCTTCCTGATGGCTCTGACAATTAAAATTCTACAAGGTCAGTTGAGTGTAAATTTGAGTAGTCCTGCATATTTTGCGCTCCATCTTAAGTCCGCTTCTACTGTACTTCATCAGTCGACAAATATTCTGCCTTGACGCCTTCGCATGCCATTTTCAAGAGTATTTTCATCTTCATTAATATCTCGGACGACACCTTCATTAATACAAAGTACGTATGCCAAACCTCCCATTCCAGTTTATTGAAGTAACATCCTTGATGGACAATTTTACTTCATCCGTCGTTGTAAACTAGCCCCAAAACGTGCTCGTGAAAGGTCGAATTCGGGCCCAAAACCCTTTTGCCTTGAGCTTCGGCTTCCGTCCGCAACGTAGTTTTTGGAACTAGTGTTCTTTTATCATCTTATAGAAGTCCTACCTTCCTACCACAATGAAAGTACTGTCGTCTCCCACAGATTTCGATCAATTTGTCTATGGGGCTCCACAGTCCATTATGGTTGCTCACCGTACTAAACTAGGACCCAAAACAATCCGTTCGGATTCCTAGAAGTCTCTTGTACAACATCACACTCATTAACATCCCCTTATGCGTACCATTGCACGCAAAGATATACATTGTGCAACACTCTACGCTCTTGCTAATCTGTAAGTATCTTCTGAATAGCTGCATTAGCAGATGCAACAGGGTATAAATCAATAAAAACAATACAATATCTTTCAATGAGTCATAACATGATAATTGCTTGATTATGGTATCAACAGAAATCACATTGTATGTCATATCTTTGGCATCTTGCACCCTCTGGTTTCCGGGTTCATTCGTCGTATGTTTCTGACTTATGGCGTTGTGCCGACGTGAGGGTAAGCGATTTACGCACTAGCTCTGATGTCATTTGAATGGAATGATTATTCCAGTAATTTCGAAGGGACTACGATTAGCGAGCGCGTACGGAATCTTGATTCGCGAATGTGGTGGAATGGTGATTCAAGTCACTGAGTATGACGATTCGTATCCAAGAAGAATGAAGACAGTTGTAAGGTGAAGACACGATAACATACATTTACCCACGATCCGCAGTCCACTGATTGAGATCGTAGAGAGCGCCACTGATCGAAATCACCGAGGATGAGAGATGTGAGAATATGTATGGAATGCATTACCATTATTTGATCCTTCATATGATATGGATCAGCTGAAAGGATGAAGAAAAAAGGTAAAAGTGCCGGAGACATAAAGATGTGAAAGGAGGAAGAACGGCGATCGCACGATCCGCGTATATGCTCTACAGATTGTGAAGAACGATCGCATGATTTAATGTAGACCACATAGGCGTCGTAAATTAAGCAATTAGTGTGCACCGCATAATGAAGGTAGACCACACACCGTGATCGCAATCTGAAATTTGTGATTGCGAATCGCGACCTACAATTGGCGATTCGGCTGGTGGTGTATCCGATGTAAAGTACAGTCTAATAATACGATTTTGGTGGACGGTCAACACGTGGCATGTGATCTTGATATACGGATAGACTTGGTCAAATTTTTGTTAGGTGGGTTTACTTTATTGGCGTTTTAAGAACCTTATAACGCATACGCGTTGTTCTTTAACCGAAAGGAATATGCTGGCCCCTAGACGTCAATGGATAGCGGTCTTGCTAACAAGCATACTACTCCTAGTTTATTTGTCCATGAGTTTAAGAACTTTCATAAAAGGCCAACTGCAAACGGACGCAAAGAACTTGTTCGAATCCGACACAAGATTGCGAGACGGCTCAAGTGGTTGAAGGTATGCAGAACGAGTATGTGCTTTATACAAAGCGATCTTAAAGGAAGATCAAGGCTACTAGTAAAGAATCTCTAACCAGTAGACGTCATCAGGTGAGACTCTTTTTCTCTTTTGACATCAATTTACAAAACTGGAAAATTAAGCATCGAATCCAGTTGGCAAGAAGAGTGCAACATGCCCTGCCGACGGATACCCAAGGTGAGGAAGGCATAACCTGTGTAAACAGAATATTGTTGAAGGACATCAAGCAAATGCTTCAGTGATATGGTACGAGCAACCATTTGACATTATATTTGCGTCGAGCAGCTATGAAGGATTCATTTCATGATTTCTTCTGCATACGAGATTTTACGGAAGCCAAAAGAAGGCAACAAAATCAATGACGATCTTTTTTTTGCATTTAGTAGTGTATCGTCTGTTGTTACCTTTGTGGATTAACTTCTAAAATTCTATGAATCAGAATATGCGGCACAAATGGGAGGTGCGCGCAACAGAGCAGATGCAGAAGCAGACTTTTCTACTGGTCACGAAAAGCTAGTGGACATAAAGATTGTAAAGAGAAGAGAAAGCCGATAGTTTTCCATGCGGTAGACAATGCCACCACTAAGAGTGACAATGCTTCAAAACTGCTTATGTCGATGAGAGGGATAAACGGAAGTCTGGATAGGCTCTTGAAGTCACAAACAAGATTAATTAAAGCCAGGGAAGAGCTTGAGAGACATGGGGACACACCTATGACTCCGCCTATACATTCAAGTTGTATTCTTCGGCCTGGGTAGGGGTACAAGAATGCACATGGACAACTTGAAATGATCCTTATATGCGCCGGTATACACTCCTAGGAGGTCAATTGAAAGAGAAATTTCGTTTGACGCAAGAAATCCCGAACACAATTGTTAAGCCAAATTGTCCGCTGTCAACTTTCCCAATGACTTGGGATTTCGTGTATGTTGCCCGAAGTTGAAGGGCATGGAAACATGCAGCATCATGACCCATTTGGGTAGGATTAATCTCAAAGTCATCTGATTTAAGTTCGATATGCGGATACAAGGTAAAAGAAGCTCTGTATTCGGTCATTTGATGGCCACGGGCTATACGAAGGACTTAATCTCGGATTATTGGCAAGGAGGACGAAGGTTGGAGCGACAAATTGTTTTGGCGAGGTCATCTTATAGTTTTAAATGAGGGAATATGTGAAGGTGGATTTTCTTGGCTTGTATCTATCAGGGAATGCAGAGAGATTATACAACAGACAAGGTTTGATGTTGTGGAGTCATTAACCACTTTGCACTAAGTTGATGAGAAAGCTCTGGAAGTATTTCGACAATTGTTACGCTGTCCCAAGCGACGAAATTATTCACGCAACGAAGAAGCATTCTGATTGAAGTTGTTCATAACATTATATGTACCTAACGGCCGTTTCCAAGTTTGAGGCAATGGTGATGACAAATTGGTTCTGGACAATATTGTGCAGTGCCGCTTGATGCAATGCGGATGATTGTGCTAGCCAAGGATGATCACACGAGAATGGTTTACTAGGTGTAGATATAACAGCTCGCAAACTTTGCGCAGGCGTATGAGTTGCACAGTGGAAGAGAACGGGAACTATCGGGAGAGAAAGATTATACGCATGAGAAATTGTCTATTATTTTCTCGATCAAAACCACAAAGAGTCGCGTCAATGCCATTTGTGTCACGAGGTAGGAAATTTGCAGGCATCTTGCCCTGTACACAAACGCCCAAATGGGACTCGATCGATTTTATAGCTTGCTAAGAATTAAATTACAACTTGTATTGATGTCTGGATGATAGATAGCGGATCGAACAGACACCTAGTCAGTGATGAGTCGTGGATTAAAAATGTTAGACTGGGTGAAGGGCTGTGTAAGCAATTCGATGGACAGCTGCTTCATGTTATTAAAATGAGCATTGTGACAAATAACGTTCTGGTTCGTGGAGTCGAACGAGTACTATATCTTACGGGTGTATACTTAACTAAATTCGTTATATATACTTGAATTTCGAATGAAATATCGGATCGACAAGGTTACGCACTTGAAAACAATAATACACTACGTGTCTGTCAGATAAAGTTGCTAGAGATGTTGCTTGTGATTTTCATTTTTTCAGTTGGAAATTTTCTTGTGATGACCTGTAGAGGGATAATGAACGTTGTAGAAACGGTCGAAGCTATTATATCGATCTTGGGTGAAGGCGCAAGTTTCAACGATGACTCTGGTGTTCACAATGCAGTTTGATGTATTTCACAGACGTTTGGGTTAAAAACACAGCGAAACGATTAAAAAATTGGCAAGTGATCCTCATTGTGACATTTGGTTAATGTACAAGCGTCGTGAGATTTTATGCAATTGCTTTCAAGGTAAACAAAGTATCAACACACAGCCAAGGCAAGCTGTGAGCAATACTCACCTATTGATAGGGTAAAATCTGTTATTATACAGACATCAAGGTTCCGATGACTCCGATCGGCCTCTTGAAATAAAAGTATTTGAGCAATCTTGTCGATCATAAGAACAATCATTGTCGTGGGCTTCTTGACCTCACGAAGGACGCTGCAGCAAAACAATTTGAAGCTTTTCTGACATTTTTTGACATTTTTTTATTTGTAGTGTGTACGTTGTAGCATGGACTCAAGAGGAGAATACGGAAGCGTAAATATATTCTGCAACAAATCTGGCGTTTCAAGACCTCGAAGCGAAGCAAGATACCAAGCTACCGATGGAAGATATGAGCGCATGCGTATGACCATAATGAATATGGCCCGTTTCATGAAATTTACTTCTTTATTACCATTTCTTTTCTGGGGTGAAGCAATTGAAGATGCTTCATATATATTAAACCGACCCCTTCTTTTTTGAATATTTAGAAAAGATCATCGATCAAAGTGCTGACGAACTACACCCCGTCGCTCGGTGAGACTTCATTTGTGTCACTACATATGGTGTGCAGAGATCACAGAAAGAAAATATTTCTTCCGAGAACACATTAAGATATATTATCATTGGTTTTGGTGAGTAGATGAAAGGGTCGTGTAACTACCTGCCGAAGGATAAAGTCGAAGTCGTCTCTCAGCATGTGCGAAATATTGCGACACTGAACATGACAAAAAATCTTATAATTAAGAATTGTATATGCAGAAAGATACTAGTCTAGAAAATGACTCTGCCATTATATAGTTCATGTATGAATTAATTTAAGATATCAAAAATCGAAGGAAACGACGAGTTGTCAGGACCAATAACAGAAGATGAAGAAAAGAGCTTCGTGGACAAGAAAGAAGAAGCTTGAAAAAGGTTGACAGCAAAAGACAGAAGTGCAAGACATTATTAAGAAACAGAGCATTTAGAAAATCGAGAGTGTATTTGGAGCGCGGTAACATCTGACACAAACCCCTTCGATAGTAATATGCGCAGTTATCATAAGGAGGGTTTGATAAGAACAAATTTGGAAGAATTTGCAAGCTCTGAATGACAATAGATTTTACTACATTGCCAAGGTTTCAGAACATATTCGAGAATCAAAGTCAAAGTCAAAGTCATTTTCAAAACCAAGCGCGGAGTTGATGTGAAGTTGAGCGTATAAAGGCGAGGTTGGTAATACATAATGGGGAAGGATATTTTATAGTGAATTTCGGAGGTAAATTTGCAGCTGTGTTTGACATGTCCAGCGTAAATTGCTATATGATTCAGCAAGAAAAAGAGGAGTGCCTGCGTTGCACTGTGATATGCCAAACGCTTACGTAAAAGCGAAAATGAAGGTAAGCTAAATATCTGCATCCGCTTTCTGCAAGAAAAGGAGATTGACAAAGGCACATAGAAAAAGCCGGGAGTGACAAGTGACACTAACTTGGCGTTGGAGATGAATACAGCATTGTATGGGCTGCAGCAAGCAGGAAGACTATGAAGTAAATTGCTGCACCATAAAATGGCTGAGATTTGTTTTGATCAAAGTTTCACAATTTGGTGCGTTTTTTTCGATGGACACGCGGCCATATATCGATTGTTAGCGTTTACGTGGATGACCTACAGATTGCAGAACTAGTCAACGTTTTGTAGATGTTTTCTTCGACGAATTAATTTCGCTGACATTTAAGAACCTAAGAATGGCTGTAAGTTTTTGGTATGCGTATCCAATATGATGGCGAAACTGGGTACTATTGTGATCACCAAATGAGCATGGTGGACATGCTCAAAGAGCACGACCTTAAAATGAAACTGTTCTAGCGTTCCCATTACTCGAGACTGAAATGAGATGACTGATTATGAATCGTATCTTTACCGGTGTCTAGAGAAGGTGTTGTGGTGACGAGAAAAAGTTTCCAGATACTTGTTAGAAGTTCATTATGATTTCGCAATGTGACAGGTCAGACATCGCAATTGCTGTGCACTAATCGTCATGAAGGAACCATCAGTCAACAATTGAGGTTTGCCATTTGGCTAAGGAAATTGCGCGGTACGTGTCAATGGCCAAAGCAATTTAATTACTATTCATGTAGATAATTATTGATGTCTATAATTTGTGAGTGGTAGAATACAGTGATGCAGATTCTGCTGCTGGCAAGGGTGACAGGAGTTCCGTCAATGGTGGTTTCATTACGATTATGGAGATCTCAGTGAGCTTGGTATGCATGAAAAAACAAGGTGGCTTGTCTCTCTCAACTATTGAAGCTGGGTTTACTGTTGAATCTACTAAAGCTGGTAGAATATTGAGTGTCGCGAACTTTTACAAAAGCTCAACTAGAGGCTTGAGAAAAAAGCCACTGTGGGTAGACAACGATGTAGCTTTAAATCAACTTTATAACGAGAAAGCATTGACTAAGGCCAACCATATTAATGTTGATAATGTTCGTCATTGACTTTGCGAAGCGTGGAATAATAACCCGAGTATCGAGAGACTTCGAGTATGCCAGCGGATAGACTGAAAAAGGCGTTGGCTGGACAAAGACTGGTTGAACTGCGCCAAATGATCAATTAAAGATTAATCGAGTATCTTTCGCTGTGACAAAGCAAGGATTAAGTATTTTGGTAGGGACAATGTCGAGGAGGAGGAGGAGTGTTGAAAGTCACGCATCACTAGGTTGTTATAGTAATATGGTACGAACATCATTTTGACATCATGTTTGCGTCGAGCAGCTGTGAAGGATTTATTTCATGATTTCTTCTGCATATGAGATTTAGTAGAAGCCAAAAGAAGGCAACAAAATAATGACAAAATCCCTTTTGTATTTAATAGTGTATTGTCTGTCGTTAACCTTTTGAATTGACTTCTGACAAGAAATCTCTCTGATAGTCGGTCGTTTGTGTACCAGTGAAGGATCGTGATTTAATTAGCGATTTGGTCAATTTCATTTCACCACATCGTGCCTTAAGATATATTAAGCGGCATATTTAACGCGCCATACCAATATATTCTTTCCGTATGGTATCACGTATGATAAGTCGACAGTTCGACAGAATTACAATGCATAAGTCTTCTTTCAGTAAACTAAATAAACAAAACGTGTACTTACCACTAAACGATTACCGGCGCTAACCATCATGTCGTACATAAGCGTCAACGCCCATTTTTTGCTGTAAAATAATTACGGACGGACAGCGATAACAGGTAATATTTAGTGGACATAAGAAAGACAATGTGGAAGTATTGCGTGAATGTACGTGTGTACATGATCCCGGCAATGTGTATATTTGATCGTTTATTATGCATCATAAACGTGTTGCTTTACATTTTCTTCATCTTGTAGAGCAATTTGTCATGTTTGATGACTAAGTAACCCCCTTCGTCATACAATCCTGTATAGATATCGTAGATAGACTTGTCCTTCGATTTTTCGAGGCCACTAAAAATTATGAATTGTAGCTAATGTGATCACCATAATTTCAGACAAATGCCTTTTAGCAATAGACTTACCGCGACACATCAGTATGCCCCAAAATACCATCGCTTATGTTGCTTGACTGGTCAAGACAAACCTCCTGACATAAATAGCGACATATATAACGCGTAAGCTATGGATGCGACACATATGTGTAATATCGCGTTTAACTGTATATGCAGTGCAATAACGTTAAACGAATCATCGAGTAGGTAGAACGCACCACGTAGGGCAGTATTTTGCTACGACGTCAATCGTCTTTTTTTAAATCATATACATCATTTGATGTTGTCCACCGTGTATCTTATCAAACCTCACTTTTGACCGCTTCCCAATCTCGTCATCGGAGCTCTGGATTATGACTGTAAACTTGCTTAGTGTGAACAAGAAACATTGACTTGACATATTATTCTGGTACCGCAGCTGTTCCGATTTACTTATTAGTTCCTACTGCAGCACGATCCTTGCATCATCAACATCACTTGATCCTTCATACGTCTGCTAATACCCTGATCTTGAGAAGACGTATTACTAGACAAAAGAATTTGACACAATGAGGCAATTTGTATGAACATGATCACGGTCTAGGCAGATATGGCAAGCAAATAATACCAAGTCTGTCGGCTTTGTAAGTATGACAATCTCTTTGCGGTCCCCATAGCCGATTGCGTTTTGCAGATGGTGGCATCGATAGCGTCTCTCAATTGCTGATAAGATACATGCATGCAGAGGCTGCATACTAGACGTAGCCATGGCGAAGACAGGATAAGCTCTGACTTTACCAAGCTGTAGATCATACGTGACATGCGAGGTATTGCAAGATTAAACGCAGCAACTTCTGTATAATGAATGACTAAGACTAAACTAAACAGAACGAAAACATGAAAACGATAAAGAAAACCCTTCACAGCTTTGGGAATGGGCCGAACAAAGCCAGTTGCCTTCCATCAAAGTATATTTCTGTCATCAGCATGAAGATAATAAGATTGGAGTTACTTTACCATCTCATTTTGTGCATGTTTAGCGATCAAGGTGCTTACGTTCATATCGCTTGACTACGACTCGAATCTAGTCGAATTAGTGTTGCATTCATTTATATAACAATACGATAAGTAACATAGTAATGAAGGTGGTAATAGACCGCCTTAAACCATTTTGTCTTAACTTGTAAAGTATCGGAAGGAGCAGTACGTCTAAAGGGGCGAAGAGATAGCTATGTATGGTTGTTAATTGTATAATCGAGTATATTGGAAACAATTCGGCATTTCTATATACAATGATTTTCGTACTAGATCAAGCGATAAGGAGCTCTGTGATTTGTACCAAATCTGATGCAAAACTTATTGAGAGCTATCTGCACGTACGACGGTACGCTAGATTTGGAAACGAGACTCACGTCCTAGTCATTGTAATTTTTGCGTGTCGTTCTATGATTGGTAGCACCATCTGGTCCGTTCATCGATCTCGGAAATGTGCATTATGATACAGCAGTTATGAAATGTCCAAAGTACACGCGTAAATGTACTGTCATATAGGTGTAATTCCCTAAATATATTCCAGCGAATGGCTAAGTACGTCGACTATTCAGCCGTCATAGTTAACGCTATGACGATGACAGTATCGGACAACGCCCAAAACCATGGTCAGATCTTATCATAATATATAGACGAATCAGTTATGAAAAAGTCTTACAGCAACCGATATTGTCTTCTAAAGTTTGAAGTGCAGAGAAATATATAACACTACAATATTAACCAATAAGGTTGAAATGTTCGTGTAATGTATTACAGAAGTACGTAGTGCGAATGACCATTAGGTCATCTAGAAGACCACTGCATTATAGACTAGAGATCGACAATGTCTTGTGCTGTTGTTGAAAGTGAGGTATGTTGAGGAACGTTTTTGACCAGTAATACGCTATCATTTGATTGACATTCTTACTGACTACCATATTCATATTTCAAAAAAGTAAAGGTGGAACAGGGGAAACATCATCCATGCTTTATACTGAAGGAGTTGGGTCGCGTATGTAGTTGACCGGTGAAAACCTCAACTTTCGCCATTGAGCTTTGGCTCTGCACTCGAGGCATTTCATGCTGAAATGACGGTATGTGTTCGTCACCTCAGCATCACACACGATATTTTTGTTGTACGCTTTAATATGGCGGACCATGAATTATCGAGGCACATGCTAAATGAGTATCTGTATTGATATATTAAATTCACTAAATTTGGTCGAGCTTGTGATAGAGGAATGGGAAGGTCGGTCTGCCCAGTGTTGAATGAGTGTTTATAGGCAAAAACCTTACCTACATGTAAGTTGAACGATTACATCGTATCTTAATGTCAAAAGAGATTTTAATTCAACAGCAGTAGGCACCTTAAAGAAGGAGTCGGTAGATTGATACCAAAGTGGCCGTCTTATAGATATTTATATATGATGCTTTTGACATCTGTATCAGCCAATTGATCATTTAGGGGGTTAGGGATAAATAAATAATTCGGAGCACGACGTAAAAACTCGATTTGCGATCATGGATCCGAAAACAATAATATTAAAAGTATGATGGAGTGGTGATCGCTCTTTTAAGGAGTCGATACCAACTCTCCACTGGCGCACGGACGACCGACTAACGTAGGGGTACTCCGATTACATGTTCTTGATAGCCTTTCTCACTTTGTGTACCCGTCGGTGGGGCGGGTTAAACTCTTCCAGGTGGACTCGTGTTGATAAAAATTTGACCGCGTTTGCGATAGGGTCGAGGTTTAATCTCGGTGTTGAAATCTTCACTACGCGATCACGATTGACGCAATCGCGTAGAATTCTTCACGGAATCACTTGTGTGCGTGTAGCGTGCTCGATATGAGGAACCATGGTCTGTAATAGATCGCCTTGTCCAAATGTAGACCTTGATTCGCGAGCCTTTTGAGCACTTGAGCCGTCTCGCGATCTTGAGTCTACAACCACAAAGGGGTTCCTGCGTCCAGTCGCAGTTGAGGTGTTGCTTGATATTTCTTGATCCCTGGCCAAACAATCCAGGGATACAATTGATTAAAGTATGTGACTTTTCCTTGACGTCGGGTGGCCAGTGATTTACCTGGAGGAGAAGTCGACACGTGTACTTTGAAGCAAATTGAACTATGTTTAATGTAAAATAATCCAACCCAACAACTCTCTCCACATGTCTTGGACAATGCTTGCCACATGTCGCTCTCTTCAGACGGTAGAGACCTTGTACTTGCGTGGCATACACCTGGTATATTTATCCAATCGCAGTCGCCCTTCTGGTCGCCATTCGTGTGGCGTAACACACACTAGCTTGATCGCGATCACATACCTGATCACTGATCACGATCTCGGTCACCTCCTTGATCGCAATCGACTTGCTGATCGCGAGTCACATGGTGTGGTACACAATTTTCCGATCGCGATCGCTTGTCGGGGTCCACACCAACCTGATGGCGATCACATACCTGATCGCCGATCACATACCTGATCGCCGATCACGATCACATCCTAGATCGCGATCGTCTTGCTGATCGCGGTTTCCTTCTTGATCGAATGATCGCCAACGTAATCTTCCCCATGCCAATAACCCATCTTCAGAACTCTTACCCTTCTTCCGTCATACTTTAACCGATATTGCAGGTCCCATCCTGTCCGGTCTGATATTTAGTTTTGGCTGACCGTTCAGTGGATGCTATACGACTAGTTGTGGGACCGGCTCTGCCAACCGTTAACTGACTCGGATATACCTGGAACGCGATCAGTACCCCTACCGCGAATTTTCGTAGTCGCTTTACCACATAAGTCAGATGAGTATATGATGTACTCGAGAGGAGAACTTGAACGCAGTTATGTGTGGTTTAATGCATTGCAATTTCAATCAAAGCATAATTTACAGGTATTGCACGCCGTGCATCGTCACTATTCCTGTTCAAAAGATGTTGATTGTTTCAAAGGCTAAATGTTATCATGGCTATCGACTATAAAAAAGCAACGTATCTGGATGTTTTTTGTATACAAGTACTAAGAGATTTGTTTGCATAATAAATCATTTATGTGCATTTTACAACAACACATAATAATTACAAGCCGCATGATAGATCTAGTGGGTAGGAAATTGCCGCGATGCGAGATCAAGTGGTATTACGACTGACGAGGAGAACAGTGTATACAAAACTACTATTTATACTTATTATGGAGAAATATATAAACACAAGTTTTACATCTACTAGGAATCGCAGATTACATTGAGCATTGCCTGAAAAGCTCACCGTACGATTTTAACTTTCCAGTTCGTACTTTGATCTATTACATGCGTCCATCAAGTTATTGTAATACAACCGATGCAAAGGGCTTACAAGATAAGCACAAATTGCAAGACTTGTAGGAACCCAATGTATCACCTTCGTTATACGGCAAGTATTGGTTGCGCGAAAGTCGGAAGTCCGCATCATAACATGTGTCATTGTAACATCTGTTATCATGACATCTCCATCTTTCACCGTACAATTCTACTGAGCTACACCACTCAGGCACTTTGTTGTTGAATAAGAGGCGTAAGCGTCAGGAAATCTGGGAGCCGACAATCAAGGCTGTATAGAATTCGATGCAGAGTATTTAGCTTGTCATCTTAAGTTTGTCTGTACGGTCGAATGTTGTATAATTCAATGATGCGATGTCATTAATAAGATCATCGCAGACCCAATGATTGCCTGACGTACCAAGTAATATCTCTGCCAATAATCACACCCGAAAATAACGGTCAGGGCTGAGTGAATACACGGGGCGTGGTCTGCACCACCTTCGAAATCGCTATGTGACAAATTTTGGGATCTAGTTAAGCCCCTTGTACGACTAAGAGGTATATAATTGACACGGTACAGTCCAACTTATACAACCGGTCCTAATATACATCTTGTGACAAACTGAGATATTACTAATTACGCATCAAGATCGTTGCGGATAATGTTGTCGAAATTTATATTTACGTCAAACAATTACACGATTGACTTCGATTGTACATGTCGCGGTACAATCGAAGTCAATTATTTCATGCGATATCCTTAAGAGTGTTGAATCAACTTGACATCTTGTCTTTGTCTCAACAACAGTGAGCAATTGCGTTCCTGATTGAGTTCATTACTTTATGCGGTCAAGGAGTCCTCTGCGTGCTCATCAATTATGAATTGCCGACTAATAATGTACGAATGAAACGACCTGCCAACACGCTTACAAGTGATGTGCTCTAGGCCTTATGTCCATTCAAACAGATCAAGACGATCGTTTGGCTTACACGAACGACCTGAGTTGTGGTTGTGACGTTATTGGCAACCTGCAACAGTGTAGCGATCGTCGAGCACAAATAGAGTCGATTGCGTTGGAGCGCCTTATCGATCCAGAAACGTCCGAAACCGAAACGTTGCGCGTCTATTGCCCTCGACGCACATTAACTGGTGCGTTGATGGTCCAAAAATTGGTACATCCTGTGTCATCGTTATGATCGGGGTTACAGCTAACATGTCACTCAAAGCTATGGTCGATTTGAAGCATATAAAAATTTGTTCGTCGCCAATTGCTAGAGAATGGAGAGCTCAAGATCTATCCCTCGCCTTGCCGCTTAATGAACGCCCAATCGATCTGCTCATAAGCGACTACAGTTATTTACCAAGATTATCTCGTTCCGGGTGAAGCCGATGCCGTCGCACCTCGTTCTTCCATGTCAAGTTGTTTGGTCCCGCAGCAATCAATCCATACAGCTCTTGACATTTTCATGGTGGCACGCAAAGCTGCGGTTTTGGACAGCAATCTACGTGGTTACATTGTCCTGTTATCTCGATTGTACCAAGGCATACGACAAGTTGCAGCGTTTGTATCAGCTTTCAGCTATCTCATGGCGTGACTTTTCGCCCCAATTAGTACCAGTCGTCGCGGCATTACACCGCGACACGACTTGCCAATTTCTAGTGAATGGGTGCAGCTCAAGTCGCCGTGCAGTAACTTGTTACATTCGGCTAGGGTGTCCTCTTGCACCGCTTCTCTTTATTCTTGCTCTCGATAGTGTCTGTAATGTAATCCACGAGCGGGAGGGGGTCCGCGTGGTGCCTCTCACAGCGATAGGTCAGACAAACGAGTTCAAAGTTTCGGGTTACGCTGACGATACCGCTATCTACCTTTGCCACCGGTCACCGATTGTAACTATTCTCGATGATTTCACCAACGTTCCGGATCTCCGGACAAATCGAGGGAAATCAACGGTCATTTAGCTGGACCCTCGTGGGTCAGCTCTGACGCTAGATACTTCTAGCCTCTATCTGCAGTCTTCCAACGCGTCTTGTCGGAATCTTGGTGTAATGGTGGGACAACAGGATGCGGTTGCAGAAAACGAGAGGAAATTCATCCTTTCTCAATGGAGCTAGCTTGTACTTGTCCGAACGATGATGCACACGGTGGAACAACTCTCTCGGATTGCCAGTGCCGTTGCGGTGCATGAACCTACCTTCTCATCACGGCGCTGTTGATCTTCTCTTGCCGTGACAACCCGGTTGCACAACTTGATTATGGAATTTGTATTGGGCGTCCGTGAAGGCAAGAGGTCCCGACCATGGGTCCCTTCTGAGATGGCTGCACTAACTGTCCAGCAGGGTGGGCTAGCGGTGCCGTGTATTTGGACGGAACTGACGACTATGGCGGTGACAGATGTTGGGCAAAGGACATCTGCTGCTTCCTCTTTTTTTACTACTTGGTGACTTCTTATAAGGCTGTCCTGCGTCGGGCCGGCTTACATAAAGTCTTGTTGGATGAAGACACGCTTCCCAGTTTTTGAACGACTCGCTGGTCCCGGGCCTGGGCTTACCATTTGATCTACCATCGGAGAATATAAGAAAAAGGTCCGTCGGGGAAGCCGTTAACAGCAGGAGTGGTAACTTAGTGTGCTGCAGAAGCTCGTCTGCCAAAGCCGATCGCACCCTCGCGAGCACGGATTCCCGGGAAATGGGCGGTAGCATTACGCGAACAGTGGCTGACCCTTCCATTTGAGGGGTACAACTGAGAGGGTTTCCATTTTTTCTCTGAGCTCGAGCTACATTCAGCCATCAGGGACACCGGCGCTCATATCCTGGCTCAGGATATTTGAGAGATCTTGCACAAAGTCATGCCTTGTAATCAGACAATTTCTCTCTTTACTCTATGATCACAACAGCCGTGGCAGTGTTGGCTATGCCATATCATATCATCATATGTATGTGGAAACGGGCACACGCATACAAAAGATAGATATCCCGTCGTGAACGTGCGCGCACATGTCCATACCTGTGAAAGGAGACTGACGTTATCGGTGAAGAACAACAGCCCTGTCAAGATTTCGGCGCATCTGTATTGGTAGCTAAACCGTGAAACACCTACAGCTTCAATGTTTGTGCGAGCTCCGTGCACCATCAAACCGCCACTTTCACTTGTCCATTCTGCTCAGCTGAGTTCGGGACACCGTCGTACACGTCCTCGGTACCAAAGTGAGTGGCCGCGAGTTCAGATGACACCTTCATGTCAAAGGCAGGCATTTCACCCACGCAGGACTTGTCCACGCGTCTGAGGTTTGCGTTGTTTGCAACGTACGAGATGAGCAATTCCATTCCGCAGTTCTTGCCATCGTCTCCAAACGGTGTTTTCTCAATCGTCACTTCCGGCGAGTAGTCGAATGTAACAAGTTCCTTCTTCGACGTGTTGAGCGTCTTGAGCAAAGTCCTGGCGTGCTTGATGTGATTCACTGGGTCCAATCGTCCGTGCATCAGTAGCACGCTGGCATGGCCGGGGACCGTAGCCGGTTCAGCCCAGAACTGATCATGCGGGTATAGGAGGGAATCAGCTTCGTACTGAGCCACTCCTACTTCCTCGCACGCCAGCGACTGCTCTTTCGAGTATTGACAGTACATGGGGATCGTGCAGGGACTCTTGACGTCCGACATGCTCAAAGTCTCGAAGCGAGTTAGCAGGTCGGTAAAGGTTGGCGTAGGTGTCTGCCACATTTCGGAAAACACAATCAACATTGATTGCACGTACGAATTGAGCGACTCGCTGTCGTCGAGTGCCGGATCCTTTGCGCGGGAGGCCGCAAAGAATGTCGTCAAGACGTCGACGTCGTTGGCATCGCATCGATTGATCCTGTGCACCACTGGTGCGATCATGGATCGCGCGCTTGCGTCCATCAAAAGCCCGCCCAGTTTGAATCGAAGGCCAGTAGATGGATCTTCCCCAGACGCCTTCGCGACCATCTTAGCGCAAGTCGAGTTTGGATTGCTATCGAACTCTTTAAGGACGTTGTAGAGCGTGGCGGACAAGCTGGTGGCTTTGAAGTGAGAAGCGCAGCCGCTGTCTTGCGCGCACAGCCTCATAAAACGATCGCCCACGTCACTAAACTCAGCATCGTGCTCGGTGTAGTAAGACTTCTTGCCCGGTGCGACTGACGAGGCGATAGTGCTGTCCAAAACGTATCCGTTCACGCTCGACGGTTTCAACTGCATCAGACGCTGGACTGCCAACGTTCCGTAGCCCGAGCCGTATACAATCGTGTCCGCGTCGTTTGTGTGCTTGGCAATGAAGCTGGAAATGTCCATAGCAGCGCTCGTGGTTGAGAATGAAGCGAGGTTTCCATACTTTTTGTGCAGGTTTTGAGAGCACGCAGGAACCTCCAGGTATATCGCGTCGCCTTCAGGCTGGGTCTTGATCGTCGGGCTCTCACCTGACTCGCAATGAAGCCGTGTACTGCGTCCACTGCCGCGGACGTCCATCGTGTACACGTTGACTGCTCCTCCCAGACTCTTGTAAAGCGTCACCATCGACTGCTCCACTACAACATGATGCACAAGTGTCCTCAATTAGTGTCAACCTATATCCGAGTACAACCACAACCTTCCCGTACCTGTAGCGGACGCAGCCCCTGAGATGAACCACACGTTCGCGGCGCCATCCGCCTTGACTCCCTTCGCACGCAACCGCTTGACGAAGACGTCGATTGTCGGCTTTACACCCACCGGTACCTTACAGACACCAGAGTGACACAACGGAGTCTCGTAGGTCACGCACTCGGCTTTGTATTCGCCTTTGCCGGGGAAGCTGTACGCCGAGCAAGGTCCCCATCCGGGAAACGAACGACCCAACGTGCTGTTGAGAGCGGCCGAGCCTTGGCCGACCCATCCAGCTGCGAGTGTGCTCAGCGCGTAATGAAGACGCATCGCCACTTGGGACAATGTTGTCGAGACCCGTCAAATTGGAATGTTGTTGTTGTGTCCGCACGCCAAAGTGCGGGCCGTGCGTGTGCCCTGCAGCCGACAGGAACATCGGGTCTCATGTTGAGATGTGCAATGATTGCTTCCTCTCGAACGGAGCCGCGTGGTGGATTGTTAGTTCCCCACGCCCAGCTGGCCACCGACGGCAAGTGCTGTGCATGCAAAGACGAGGACGCGATTGTAGCATCGCAAGCTCTCGATTTAGGAACACGCTCATTGATGGACTGCCACGTGGCGAGTACGAAGAAGTCTGGTGGTAGAAGAGGCTGGTGGATCACGATTTAACGACGCGATGAGATGCGGAGGAAACGAGCCAAGCGCTTTAACACACCAGCTGACGATCGGAATAGCTTCTTGTTGTCACGACGAATGTGACCTCATCTGTAGAGCCATTGGCAGCGCTATCGAGAGAAAGAACAGATAAGGAATGGCGACAGCTCTCCGGATGTCTGCGTCCCAGCGTCGGTTCAACCAAGAGTCCACTCGCGTTGCACTGACCGATTTGGCGCTGCAAACCTAAAATGCGTTCCTCACTCGCCTTGCTACTCCCCCTGACGTTCAAGCGCGTGTATCGACACACTGCTTATACTGAGTTGCATGCTGGTAAGCGATCAACATGTACTAAGCCGCATGGACACGCAGGTCATTCATTGACCATGAACTCAGCCACTGCTCCGACATTTTGCAGAGTTCTATTTACAACGGCCATCATTCTGATTGGTGAGACCGACGCCTCTCGATGTCATACGCTACATCGCGTGTGACATCGAGCGATTTCACATCAGTGCGATGAAGAGACATGTAAACGTGCTACAGATGGAGCAGCAGATGTCTTTTCTTCTTAGACGAGCAGAATGAGTGTTTATTGATCTTCGCTATGACGACGTCCTTTCTGCGACTGCTGCTCTGTGTCGATGCATTCGGGTCACGAGCGACATGACAAAGCGCCACGGAAGTGCTTCCTTGTGTTTTCCATGAATCGCTTCAGGCGTGTCGCTGTAAACAAATTGACTTCGCCATTGTATTCATCAAGGCACGATGCATCTTGCTTACCAATTTGGGCTCAAGTGCAACAACCGTGCGACAGAGTTCACCGATGAGTTGACACGGCGACTTCTTACGCTGGGCGGGAAGTCCCTCAGCGCTAATCCTCAGCTGTATAAAAGTGCCTTATGCCCGCTGTATTCGCCACAGGAGGCAAGATAGAGTGCGAACTGGAGAGAAGAGGCAAGACATGCTCGAGATTTTAGGCCACGCAACCGCAACCTCAAACACCCGTCATTCGCACTTGTTTTGCTCGATTGCTTTCGCCTACGAGTCACCGGTTTGTTTTCGGTAAATGAAAATTCCGAATCCCGCGACGAGCACTTGCCCAGAACGTGATAACGTCCGTTCGCTCAGTACCGGAGGTACATGGCACGAGCGAAGATGGCGCTTTATCAGCCTGTTAGAAGCGCTGCTTATCTTCTCTTCTGACCCCTCGGCCTTGCATGCATCCGGGGCTATGTTACAGGTGGCATGTGCTACTAGTGGAGTGCCTCTCCCAAGTAGCCCGACGTTTTGGACCCGCCGAATGAGCCAGCAAAGAGGAGAACGATGTGTTCAACGTAGAAGACCCATGCAAAGCTCCTTACAAGCATGGTAAGATCGTTACAAGTACTTCATGCGCAGCCTAATCCGCTTCCTCCACTACGCAATGTATAATTCTACAGGAAAGATCGCCGTTTAAGAATTAGCTCACGGTCGACGAATACTTTTGTGTTATTCGTCCTATCGATATTCTGTGCCCCCCCTCGCAGTAAGTAACTAAATATCAAAGTTCGTGTATAGATGATTAGTGAGTTAAAAGGTGAGGTATATTTATGTACGCGAACGACCTGCTATATCCTGTCGCTTGGTAACAAAGTTGCCGCAACGTAGACTACCTTATGGGATAGGTAGTACTAGTCCAACAGCAGAGCGCCTACGCGCAGACTCTTGTCTCGAGTCGATTTGGTCCATCGGGGCCCAGTATGACGTGTTGATCGACGTGAGCGGCCTCCAGCCAGTGGTTGACATCATTGTCGAGAAAAGCCGTAGCCTCCTTGGCAACACATTGTTCTGATGAAGCGTGCACTTGAATAGAAGATCCCGTGTCCATAGCGATATTCGCGAGTCGATCCGCCATTTATTGTATGTGCGGTAATGATGCTCCCAGCTGAAGACATCGACGTCGATAAAGATGATGCGTGATTGTCGAAATAATTGCATCAAGTGTGTAACGGGGTTACACGTCGGCTGGTAGCCGACGATAGGTGTGGGGCACACACGAGAGGGGGGTACCCTATAAGGTAATCTTAGAACACAGTGAGCGTATCAATTGTTGAAGACTGGTGTCTGTCATCAATTGATTGCAAGATCTTTTAAGAGGTTATTTAGGGCAGGTTAAATACGTTGTTCTAAGGTGTTCTTTTAGGTTAAATGAAGAAATAAAATTCAGTTCCCATTTTGATCAACAAAAGACACGTGCCTCTCTCAGGCGTCTTGCGATCGTAAGGAAGTAGCAACGCCTTGTTAAGGCAGCTACTCCTTGTGCACTTAGTGCATTCGATTCTTTGAATCGTTTGGTCCCCCTGGAACAGGGACCGTAAGCTCTTTGAGCTGTTGACTCTCTGAGTCGGGTTCTCTTAACCTTCTTTAAGCTCTCTGAGCTGTTGACTCTCTGAGTCGGGTACTTTGAACCAAAGTTGCTCATTGAGCGTAAAGTCTTCCTCTGACTTAAGGAGCTGTGTAGCTCCGCCACACTTGGTAGCACTCGTAGTCAATCTACACCTGAGTCGGTAACGACAGATCCTCTGCGAGGATGGAGCAATCCACACCCCTCTCTGAGGCTCAAAAGGTCGCGCTTGATAAGCTGACCGCGGCCGTAGGCTCTGAGTATGTATAGTTTCTAGCTGCACAGGGTCCCGATGTGCTCAATGCACGAGTCGAGGCCTTTACGCAGTATGAAACGGCCCTGTTGGGCCAGGTTCAAAACCAAGTAGCGTCGGCTATGCCGACACGCTACGTGGCTATGCCACCAGAAGAGGCTAAGCCTCGTCTCCTTCGGGTAGATGTTAAACTTTACTCCGGGAAGGAGGGGGAGAACTTGACCCTCTGGATTCGTGAGATTGAGATGGCCATGGACTCTGGTCTCATCTCACTAGAGAACCAGCGGGTCTCTTTGGCCATCTCTAAGCTCGATGGTAGAGCTAGAGAGTGGGCTTTGACGTGTGGCACGTCGGTCAATTTGGCATTTCCCACGTGGGAATCGCTCAAGTTAGACCTCATGCGAGTTTCCTCGCCGCCTAACCAGGCCAATCGCGTGCGCTCACGCTTTTTGTCTACCCGTCAGGGTAAGAGCGAGTTAACGAACTATGTCCAAGAGTTGAGAACTCTAATGGCTGCTATGCAGTCTGACCCTCTCCCTGAGACTGTCTACGTGACAGTCTTCATGGAAGGTCTCCGAACTGGCGTGGCCAGAACCGAGGTTTTTCGGGTTCATCCCTCTACCTTCGAGGAAGCTGTGAGCGTCGCTCAAAATGCTGAGCACAACTTCAAGTCGGCCAGACTTGGTTGGAATGGGTACAACCCCAGCTTTGCGAGGGCGGCCTCTGCGAGGGCTTCGGCTTACTGTAAGCCAGAACCGATGGATCTCAGCCATGCTGAAGATGAAGGCGAAGCGGAGCTTCATGTTGCGGAGCAACGACAGGACGTGAGGCGCTGTTACACGTGCGGAAGCACTAAACACTTGCGTCCCACTTGTCCCTTGCGTAAGCAACAACCGACTCCTATGAGTCGAAACCCCAGCCTCAACCAGAAACCTGGTATGGCACGGGGAAACGTCGACACCCAGTAGGCGCGGGGCGCCCTACTGGGGTAGAACTAAGTTCTGTCACATCTCTACGAGGTAGAGTGAAACAGGGCTTAGCCCCAATTAGCGCTGTGCCAGCCAGCACAGAGCGTGGATACAAGCCTGGCTTGTTAGTCGCCGAGGCGAAAGTTAAAGGCTTTGAGAAGCCGTGGTCGATTTTAATCGATTCAGGAGCATCATGTAACTATGCTCGACGTCGTTCCCTTGAGGGAAGTCAGCGATACGCTGAAGCGCTCAAAGCGCACGAAGGTGATTCGATCACCGTTCGTTTAGCGACTGGTAGTCGCGTCACGGTGCCTAAAGTTCCGTTGAATTTAGGTGTGAAGTTTTTGGACTTTGACAGCATTGAACGTTGTCTCGTCCTCGATTTGGATTCGAGATATGATCTCATCCTGGGTATGGCTTGGCTTGAACGCCATGAGCCATGGATTGATTGGAGGTCTAAGACCTTAGTCGCCACGCGCAATGTTTCTAGCGAAGCTTTGGAGAGTCATGAACCCACCTTTGCTAGGCAACAAAAGCGCTATTGGCGCGAGCCATTGACGGAAGATGTCAATGTGCTGGACATTGGTATGTCAGAGTTATTTAACTCGAATGTCGATGACATAAATATTGAGCGGAGCTCTTCTAACGCGTTTGGAGAGAGTTATACTCCGTTGAGTGATACTCGTTGTGATACTGAGTCACTGCATGCGTCAAGCATGGTTGGTCTAGGGCCGAAACATCAAGAATGTAATTCCTCTGATGTAAGTGCGGTGGCACGTGAAATTACACAGAGTGAGGGCGGCCGAGGTGGCACCTCACTGAATGTCGGTAATGACATTGTTGGCGAGAAGCCAGTGTTCAGGGCTAGGCCCTAATGCTATAAGTGCGGTGGCACGTGAAATTACACAGAGTGAGGGCGGCCGAGGTGGCACCTCACTGAATGTCGGTAATGACATTGTTGGCGAGAAGCCAGAGTGTTCAGGGCTAGGCCCGAATGCTGTACGTGAAGTGGTCCGTGTAAATCCACTGGGTGAAGTGTTTGAGTTACGTAACACTTCACCAGATGTCGCTCAAGACATGATCTCTCGTATAGAGCGTGCTAAGATAAACAGCAATCACGGGGACCCTACTGTCCCGGCCTCTAAGAGGCGTAAGGTTTCTTTGAGGAAACTATCGAAGCGTAGGGTGGTGACTGTTAAGCGCCCAACGTTTAAGAAGTCACGAAGTGATAATAGTAATAATACATTGTATACACTTGTCAATGGATTGACTGGCCAGATCGATGGCAATATTAGTCTTGAGACTCTTCCATCCGTAGATAAAATCTTTGAGCTAGACGAGATGTCTGACGGCGAATTTAACCAAGCCTTGCAGGCAGGAGAATTCTCCGAGTTAGTGGTCATTCGGCCTGATATTGAGTTGAACTCATCCTCGTTATTGGACGAGTCTGTCCTTGAGGACACAAAGGCGGCATTGGATGCCCGTAGTGGATCCTCGATCCTTAAGGATCCTCTTGATCCGTTCTATCCTTTGGTAAAGGAATTTCAAGACGTGGTGTGTCACAACCCACCGTCCGTCTTAAATCCCGATAGAGATGTACGTCATTAAATTGACTTGGTTCCTGGAACTAAATACTGCGTAACACGGCAGTGGCCTTTGCCCAAGGAACAGTGTGACGTCATAGACGACTTCTTTCGTGCAAAGCACGCGGCGGGGATGGTTCGTGAGAGCAAATCTCCCCATTCCACACCGACCTTCTGTGTCAAAAAGCCCAACGGGAAGTGGCACATTGTTCATGCTTACAATAAGCTTAATGTGGCCACCATCCCGGCTCAGACACCAATTCCGAGGAAGGATGTTCTTCAGAACAATATGGTGGGATGTACAATGTACAGTGCGCTAGACTTAGTCGATGGTTATTACCAGCTTCTCATGCGAGAAAGCGATATTCCGCTGACAGCGGTCAGCACTCCAAGCGGTATGCTCTGGGAGTGGCTCGTTATGCCGCAAGGGCTATCAAATGCCCCGGCTACATTCAACCGTCTTGTGACACAATTGTTTAGACCTCACAGAGGTTATGCACAGACGTACTTTGATGACATCTTTGTCCATAGTCGTGCTATGAACGGTCGGTCAGATGTGGATAATCACATTGACCATTTACGAGCGGTGCTCGAGTGCATGCGCACGAATAAGTTGTACGCCAACGCGTCTAAGTGCATTTTTGGTGCAGAAGAGATTCCCTTTTTAGGGTGCTTTATTGGTAAGCAAGGCCTTAGAGCGGATCCCGCAAAGGTAAAAGCCATAGTTGATTGGCCGGTTCCAAAGAACCAAAAGGACTTAAGTAAGTGGCTTGGTCTCGCCAATTACTTACACAAGTACAGTGCGAATTACGCAGACATAGCTCGGCCATTGACCAATATCCTTAAAAAGGATGTGGAATGATGCTGGACTAGCACTGAGCATGATGCTTTTCAAGCAGTCAAGGAGAGTCTCCTACATGCGCCCATATTGGCTTTGCCTGACCCTGATCGATCTTTAAGTGTCGTCTGTGACGCATATGACTTTGCCATAGGCAGCGCTCTGTTACAAACAGATGATGATGGGCGGGAACGCGTTATTGCGTTTGAGTCCCGACAGCTAAAAGCTGCGGAGAAAAACTATCTTGTTCATGACAAAGAGCTGCTTGCAATGAAGTATGCTCTCGTCAAATTCAGAGTTCATCTTCTTGGCTCTAAGCCGTTGTGATCGATACAGATCATGCGTCACTACGCACTGCGAACCAGTCGCCTCACCTCTCTCAGAGAATGGCTCGTTGGCTTTCCTTCTTTGCCGAGTACAACTTCGAGGTGAAGTATAAGCCGGGCAAGCAAAATGCTTTGGCGGATGCGTTGTCACGCAGGCCTGACTATGAGCTTGCTCATGTTACGACTCTGTCGTCACCGGTCACTGACCTAATCCGCACGGCGTATGTCAAGGATGAACATTGTGTAGCTCTGCTACGTGCTCTAGGGAGCGAGGAGTTTAAGGACTCGGACATAGAATTGTCGTCACGGTTACGTGCGAGGTTACATCGATATTCCATCGATCAAGGCCTGTTGTGCTATAGCACGGATGTGGAGGATACCCCTCGCATCGTTGTCCCTCATGATGAGGAGTTGAAGTATCGGATCCTCTATGAGGCACATGATACTGCGTTGAGTGATCATCTCGGTCGTGAAAAGACCTACGGCTCTGTGAGCCAATGCTATTGGTGGCCCAAACTATACAAATGGGTGAGCACCTATGTACGTACGTGTGAAACGTGTCAACGGGTGAAACCCTCACCACATGCGGCAGCGCCGCTGGCTAGTTTGCCTATACCCAAAGGGTGTTGGGAGTCCATCAGTATGGACTTCCTGTTCGGTTTACCGAAGTATTCGTATGGAAATACGGGTATTGTGGTCTTTGTTGACCGTTTGAGCAAGATGGCTCATTTAGGGGCGGTGCCAGACACCATTGATGGTGAAGGTAAAGCGACGCTGTTTATCGATCGCGTGTTTCGACAACACGGTCTGCCGTTGGCAATTGTCTCTGATCGAGATCCCCGCTTCACTGGGAAGTTTTGGAAATCTATCTTCAAAGTGCTCGGCACACGTTTGGACATGTCCACAGCGGATCATCCGCAGACCGATGGTCAAACGGAGAGCATCAATTGTGCCATTGGTGACATCTTGCGTAGTGTTTGCGCTGAAACACCTAAGCGTTGGAGCTCGATGCTCCCTGTCGTTGAGTTTGCGTTGAATAACGCTGTGCATGACTCCACCGGCTACACCCCGTTCTACGTGAACGGTCTCACACACCCTCGCGTTTCGTTAACGCTACCACTACGTGGTTCAGGGCTTGGTGGGGGAGGAGTTGCCGATCGGCTTGCTGATATCAGCCCTGCTACTGTTCAAAACCAGGTAAGCGAGTTTCTCGCAACGCGATTGAACGTCTTACGACATGTGCGTGACGCACTGGCTGATAGCCAAGACAAACAGAAGGAACAAGCAGATGCCAAAGGCAGAGGTTGTATTGAACGTTATGAGGTCGGAGACCAAGTTCTACTCAATGCTAAAAACCTACCTACAAATGTAGTATCCGCCGTCTTCAAGACGAAGTTGCGCCCGCGCTTCATTGGACCCTTTACGGTCGTCGCAAAGAAGGGACTTGCGTATACGCTCAACCTTCCGCGCAAACTGCGCACACACCCCGTGTTCTACGTTGGCATGCTTAAGCCGTATCGGGATCCGTCCCACGTGAACTTGAAGGCGCTTGCGCCGGGTAGGTTGGCTTTGCCATCGGGTGCTGAATCCGTATCAGGAGGTCAAGCTGAGCCTCCATCCGGGCTTGGCCCAACTCCAACGCCCGAACACGGGCTCGCATTGCGTCGAACGCACTCTGGGTCTGACCCAACGTCTCACGGAGACCACTCAGCTCGAGAAGCACCTTCTCGTGCTCCTCCTTCGGTATACCGACCACCTCCGACGCTGCTCGATGAGCAAGGGAACCGCCAATTCCATGTGGAACGACTCCTGAAACGACGTCGTCGTCAGGGTCAATACCAGTATCTGGTGAAGTGGCGAGGGTACCCGGAGTCGGAGAACTCGTGGGAGTTTGAGACACCCCTTCGGCAGGATTGCCCATACGCCGTTGATGCTTTTGAACATCGTGGCAGGGGTCATCCTTCGACCGATATCGCTTCCCACCAATAGTGGTGGAGGCAGGTGGGTAGTTTGGTACCGCTTGACCAACTCCCACTTCCCTCGGCACAGCCGGAGCATAGCGTGTGCGAGTTCGCAATTGGCCTCTGGCCTTAAGCTTGGCATGGTCATACCGAAGCTTTCGTTCTAGAAGAACATCTGCCACATTGGCACTTGCTCTGAGAGCTAGCATGCTGCTGAGGTGACGTTTCCGGTGCACCTAGCGAGCAAAAGCGTTGTCTTCTTCCTCCGGAGATTCGCCTGCGAATAAGAGGATGGGTATACCCTTCATCGGTGGAACCGGTGCACCCCGTGCTTGCGTGTCAAGTCGCAACTTGTATTGACTTAGAGTCGTCAAGTGGGGTTGCAGGTACCTCTCACGAAGTGCCTGTCGGCTCGCCACTTCATCAGAAGATGTCGGCTCAGCGCCAATGGCCCACGTTGCCAGGGAATGACCTGTCGTTTGGCGTATACGCTCTTCCACATTGAGTGGCGTGAACTGATAGCCACGACGACCCTCAAGGTCTGCAGCAAGCTGCATACGGCGCTGAGCGCTCTCCTCTTGTTGGATTACCAACTCTTGTTGCTCATCGAGCGGGTTGGTGATGATGTGTTCACCTGCATCTGTTGCATGATGCTGGGTTTCTAACGCGGCGGTCTCACTACGCTCGGCAAATGGGTTTGGTGCAGTATGAGGCGATGCCTCTTGCACTGGTGAGTTGGACATTGTCCGTTCTTCACCACGGACATCGGTATCACTACCATAGTCCTCCTCCACATTAATGCCGAGGTAAGAAGAGAGAGTCGGGGACTCGTAAGGTGGCGATGCCATGGTGTTTCGTGTTTTGCAAACCGTGAGGTTAGAGTGCACACACACCGTCCTCTTCGAGGAAAAGTTCGATTGACGTTTTGTGGTAACGTCATTCTGGTGAGGGAGGGTGTAACGGGGTTACACGTCGGCTGGTAGCCGACAATAGGTGTGGGGCACACACGAGAGGGGGGTACCCTATAAGGTAATATTAGAACACAGTGAGCGTATCAATTGTTGAAGACTGGTGTCTGTCATCAATTGATTGCAAGATCTTTTAAGAGGTTATTTAGGGCAGGTTAAATACGTTGTTCTAAGGTGTTCTTTTAGGTTAAATGAAGAAATAAAATTCAGTTCCCATTTTGATCAACAAAAGACACGTGCCTCTCTCAGGCGTCTTGCGATCGTAAGGAAGTAGCAACGCCTTGTTAAGGCAGCTACTCCTTGTGCACTCAGTGCGTTTGATTCTTTGAATCGTTTGGTCCCCCTGGAACAGGGACCGTAAGCTCTTTGAGCTGTTGACTCTCTGAGTCGGGTTCTCTTAACCTTCTTTAAGCTCTCTGAGCTGTTGACTCTCTGAGTCGGGTACTTTGAACCAAAGTTGCTCATTGAGCGTAAAGTCTTCCTCTGACTTAAGGAGCTGTGTAGCTCCGCCACAAAGTGAGGCTTTCGTAAAGGGTGTACGAAAGGGTGTCAAGTCCAAACTTGCGAAAGCACTATCTCACTGTCCCCAATGATATGCAGAGGTGAATAGCTGATGGCCTTCGCTTGTTGAAGACCGTGCACGAGCCCCCAATATCCTGCAATATTGTAAGAGGTATTTGGCGGAGCATATGCCATGTTTGATACCCACAGACCACAAGCAGAGTGCCCATAAACTGATGTTGCACGAAATGGACCCAGCGCCGTCCGGAACTGGAATTCCTCGATATCGTCTGTTAAAAAAGAGAAGGTACAGTATTTAGGGCATCGTTCAATGGGCATCATCTGCAATGATGGCCGGTCGGCAAAGCAAAGGAGAGTTTTAGCCAATGATGACCGTACTTGCGCAAAAATATGCCCTCTCCTCCAATGTCAGGCGGGTGTGTTGACTCACAAAATCGTCAAACTGACCTTCGAAAGATGAACTTGGTCCTGGCTGCGTGTGGCTCCTGAGCCAAAAGCGGAACGTCCATGCGGTGGAGGCTCTCGCCTCAGATGGAATGAAATGTAGAAGATACGACAAATTGCCACAGTTGGCGAGCTGCAGGAAAAATTACAGCCTGAGATTTTGACGAATTAGCTGCTGGCTAAAGCGATTACCGAACAATATCCCAGACATGTTGAGAGATCCCCGAGAGGTCCAAGCAAAACACCCAGATGTTTAAATCCACAGTTTCGATAGCGCATAGCCATCTCCACCGATCAAGTAGTTACGCTTAGTGGCGACACGATATAGGATAAGTCTAGAGATTTGGCTGGTTGTAGCGGAGCTACACATCTCCTTAAGTCAGAGGAAGACTTAACGCTCAATGAAAAACTTTGGTTCTACGAACCCCACTCAAAGAGTCAACAGATCCGAGTGCTAAGATTTGGTTCAAAGCACCCGACTCAAAGAGTCAACAAGCTCAGAGAGCTTACGGTCCCTGTTCCAGGGGGACCAAACGATTAAAAGAATCAAACGCACTGAGTGCACAAGGAGTAGCTGCCTTAACAAGGCGTTGCTATCTCCTCAACGATCACAAGACGCATCAAAGAGGCACGTGTCTATCCGATAAAAAAGGGGAACTGAATGTTATTTCTTCTTTTAACCTAAAATAACACTTAAGAACAAAGTAATTAACCTTCTCGCTAATGTCCTAAATATTCCTCTCAAAAGATCTCGTAATCAATGGTTGACAGACATCAGGCTTCAACAATTGATACTGTGTTCTATTATCACTTTAAAGGGTGTCCCATCCCTTGTGTGCACCACACCCATTGTCGACTATCAGTCGACGTCTAATTCCATTACACTCACCCTGACCAGACTGACATTACCACAAAACGTCAATCGAATTCTTTCCTCGAAGAAAACGGTGTGTGTGCGCTTCAACCTTCACGGTTTGCAAAACACGAAACACCATGTCATCGCCACCCGATGCGCCCTCGACTCTCTCTTCGTACATCGGCCTTGATGTGGAGGTGGATTATGGTAGCGATAACGATATCCATGGTGAAGAGAGGAAAATGTCCGGCTCACCAGTGAAAGAGGCACCGCCTCATATTGCACCGAACATATTTGCCGAGCTTGGCGAAGCCAACGCACCATCGGCGCCAAATCAAACACCCATCGTGGGCGATGCCATCATCGCCAATCCGCTCGATGAGCAACAACAGTTGGCTTTTTAACAAGAGGAGAGCCCTTAGCGCTGTCAGCAGCTTTCTGCAACCCTTGAGGGTCGTCGTGGCTATCTGTTCACACCACTCAATGTGGAAGAGCGTATACACCAAACGACAGGTCGTTCTTTGGCAACGTGGGCCATTGGCGCTGAGCCTACATTGTCTGATGAGGTGGCGAGGAGACAAGCACTTCGTGAGAGGTACCTTTAACCCCACTTGACGACTCTAAGTCAATACAAGTTGCGACTTGACACGCAAGCACGGGGTGCACCGGTTCCACCGATGAAGGGTATACCCATCCTCTTATTCGCAGGCGAATCTCAGGAGGAAGAAGACAACGCTTTTGTTCGCTAGGTGCATCGGAAACGACACCTCAGCAGCGTGTTAGCTCTCAGATCAAGTGCCGATGTGGCAGATGTTCTTCTAGAACGAAAGCTTCGGTATGATTACGCCAAGCTTAAGGCCAGAGGCCAGTTGCGAACTCGCACACGCCATGCTCCGGCTACGCCGACTGATGTGGGTGTTGGTCAAGCGGTACCCAACTACCCACCTGCCTCCACCACTATTGGTGAGAAGCGCTCTCGGTAGAGGGATGACCCCTGCCACGATGTTCAAAAACATCAACGGCGTATGGGCAATCCTGCCGAAGGGGTGTCTCAAACTCCCACGAGTTCTCCGACTCCGGTTACCCTCGCCACTTCACCAGATACTATTATTGACCCTGACGACGACGTCGTTTCAGGAGTCGCTCCACATGGAACTGGCGGTTCCCTTGCTCATCGAGCAGCGTCGGAGGTGGTCGGTATACCGAAGGAGGAGCACGAGAAGGTGCTTCTCGAGCTGAGTGGTCTCCGTGAGACGTTGGGTCAGACCCAGAGTGCGTTCGACGCAATGCGAGCCCGTGTTCGGGCGTTGGAGTTGGGCCAAGCCCGGATGGAGGCTCAGCTTGACCTCCTGACACGGATTCAGCAACCGATGGCAAGGTCAACCTACCCGGCGCAAACGCCTCCAAGTTCACTTGGGACGGATCCCGATACTACTTAAGCAAACTAACGTAGAACACGGGGTGTGTGCGCAGTTTGCGTGGAAGGTTGAGCGTATACGCAAGTCCCTTCTTGGCGACGACCGTAAATGGTCCAATGAAGCGCGGGCGCAACTTTGGCTTGAAGACAGCAGACACTACATTTGTAGGTAGGTTTTTAGCATTGAGTAGAACTTGGTCTCCGACCTCATAACGTTCAATACAACCTCTGCCTTTAGCATCAGCTTGTTCCTTCTGTTTGTCTTGGCTATCAGCCAGTGCGTCACGCACATGTCGTAAGACATTCAATCGCGTTGCGAGAAACTCGCTTACCTGTTTTGAACAGTAGCAGGGCTGATATCAGCAAGCCGATCGGCAACTCCTCCCCATCAAGCCCTGAACCACGTAGCGGTAGCGTTAACGGAACGCGAGGGTGTGTGAGACCATTCACATAACACGATGTGTAGCCGTTGGAGGCATGCACGGCGTTATTCAACGCAAACTCAACGACAGGGAGCATCGAACTCCAATGCTTTGACGTTTCAGCGCAAACAATGCGCAAGATGTCACCGATGATGCGATTCACTCGCTTGGTTTGACCATCAGTCTGCGGATGATCCGCTGTGGACATGTCCAATCGTGTGACAAGCACATTGAAGACGGACTTCCAAAACTTCCCAGTGAAGCGAGGATCTCTATCCGAGCTAATTGCCAGTAGCAAACCATGTTGTCGAAACACCCGATTTATAAACAGCATAGCTGTACCCTCACCATCAACGGTATCTGGCGCCGCCGCTAAATGATCCATCTTGCTGAAACGGTCAACAAAGACCACAATACCCGTATTTCCATACGAATACTTCGGTAATCCGAACAGGAAGTCCATACTGATGGACTCCCAACACCCTTTGGGTATAGGCAAACTAGCCAGCGGCGCTGCCGCATGTGGTGAGGGTTTCACCCGTTGACACGTTTCACACGTACGCACATATGTGCTCAGCCATTTGTATAGTTTGGGCCACCAATAGCATTGGCTAACTGAGCCGTAGGTCTTTTCACGACCGAGATGATCACTCAACGCAGTATCATGTGCCTCATAGAGGATCCGATACTTCAACTCCTCATCATGAGGGACAACGATGCGAGGGGTATCCTCCACATTTGTGCGATAGCACAACAGGCCTTGATAGATAAAATATCGATGTAACCTCGCACGTAATCGTGCCGACAATTCAATGTCCGAGTCCTTAAACTCCTCGCTCCCTAGAGCACGTAGCAGAGCTACAAAAATTTTATCTTTGACATACGCCGTGCGGATTAGGTCAGTGACCGACGACGACAGAATCTTAACATGAGCAAGCTCATAGTCAGGCCTGCGTGACAACGCATCAGCCAAAGCATTCTGCTTCCCCGGGTTATACTTCACCTCGAAGTTGTACTCGGCAAAGAAGGAAAGCCAACGAGCCATTCTCTGAGAGAGGTGAGGCGACTAGGTTGCAGTGCGTAGTGACGCATGATCTGTATCGATCACAACGGCTTAGAGCCAAGAAGATGAACTCTGAATTTGACGAGAGCATACTTCATTGCAAGCAGCTCTTTGTCATGAACAGGATAGTTTTTTCTGCAGACTTCAGCTGACGGGACTCAAATGCAATGACGCGTTCCCGTCCATCATTATCTGTCTGTAACAAAGCGCTGACTATGGCAAAGTCAGATGCGTCACAGACGACACTTAAAGATCGATCAGGGTCAGGCAAAGCCAAGATTGGCGCATAAAGGAGACTCTCCTTTACTGCTTGAAAAGCATCATGCTCGGTGCTAGTCCAGCATCATTCCACATCCTTTTTAAGGATATTGGTCAATGGCCGAGCCATATCTGCGTAATGCGCACTGTATTTGTGCAAGTAGTTGGCAAGGCCAAGCCACTTACGTAAGTCCTTTTGGTTCTTTGGAACCGGCCAATCAACTATGGCTTTTACCTTTGCGGGATCCGCTCTAAGGCCTTGCTTACGAATGAAGCAACCTAAAAAGGGAATCTCTTCTGCACCAAAAATGCACTTAGACGCGTTGGCGTACAACTTATTCGTGCGCATGCACTCGAGCACTGCTCGTAAATGGTCAATGTGATTGCCCACATCTGACCGACAGTTCATAGCACAACTATGGGCAAAGGTGTAATCAAAGTACGTATGTGCATATCCTCGGTGAGGTCTGAACAATTGTGTCACAAGACGGTTGAATGTAGCCGGTGAATTTGAAAACCCTTGCGAAATAACTAGCTACTCCCAGAGATTTAGACCGTGTGACCCCTCAGATCACCCGGGGGTGATCTGCGAGTACCGCGGCTCCGATTGAACTCGCGAGGGACCCACACCCCTCATTACACTATGGGGCTTTTTGGCTAGTAGGGCCTTCAGCCCATCCAACTATCACACACCCTTCGGTGCGGGTTGGCAGGGCGGCCACCCATTGGGCATTTGCTCGTTATACTTTATTAGCCTATCTCCGGCGCCATGTAATCGAACCCCCCTCCAGGATATCGATCCAGTTACCTCCCGTTCTAGCTCCAGTGGTCTACCACTCGGCCACTGGAGTCGGTGGAGCTACTCCCAGAGCATACCGCTTGGATTGCTGACCGCTGTCAGCGGAATATCGCTTTCTAGCATGATAAGCTGGTAATAACCATCGACTAAGTCGAGAGCACTGTACATTTTACATCTCACCTTATTGTTCTGAAGAACATACTTCCTCGGAATTGATGTCTGAGCCGGGATGGTGGCCGCATTAAGCTTATTGTAAGCATGAACAATGTGCCACTTCCCGTTGGGCTTTTTGACACAGAAGGTCGGTGTGGAATGGGGAGATTTGCTCTCACGAACCATTCTTGCCGCGTGCTTTGCACGAAAGAAGTCGTCAATGAAGTCACAATGTTCCTTCGGTAAAGGCCACTGCCGTGTTACGCAGTATTTAGTTCCAGGAACCAAGTCAATTTAATGACGTACATCTCTATCGGGATTTAAGACGGACGGTGGGTTGTGACACACCACGTCTTGAAATTCCTTTACCAAAGGATAGAACGGATCAAGAGGATCCTTAAGGATCGAAGATCCACTACGGGCATCCAATGACGCCTTTGTGTCCTCAAGGATAGACTCGTCCAATAACGAGGATGAGTTCAACTCAATATCCGGTCGAATGACCACTAACCCGGATAATTCTCCTGCCTATAAGGCTTGGTTAAATTCGCCGTCAGACATTTCGTGTAGGTCAAACAGGGTATCCAAAGATGGAAGAGTCTCAAGACTAATGTTGCCATCAACATGGCCAGTCAATTCATTGACAAGTGTATATAGCGTATTATTACTATTATCACTTCGTGACTTCTTAGACGTTGGGCGTTTACCAGTTGCCACCCTACGCTTCGATAGTTTCCTCAAAGAAACCTTACGCCTCTTAGAGGCCGGGACAGTAGGGTCCCCGTGATTGCTGTTTATCTTAGCACGCTCTATACGAGAGATCATGTCTTGAGCGACATCTGGTGAAGTGTTACGTAACTCAAACACTTCACCCAGTGGATTTACACGGACCACTTCACGTACAGCATTCGGGCCTAGCCCTGAACACTCTGGCTTCTCGCCAACAATGTCATTACCGACATTCAGTGAGGTGCCACCTCGGCCGCCCTCACTCTGTGTAATTTCACGTGCCACCCCACTCACATCAGAGAAATTACATTCTTGATGTCTCGGCCCTGTGCCAGCCATGCCTGCAGCATGCAGTGACTCAGTATCACAACGAGTATCACTCAACGGAGTATAACCCTCCACATATACGGTGAAAGAGCTCCGCTCAATATGGATGTCATTTACATTGTAGTTAATTAACTCTGACATACCAATGTTCAGCACATTGTCATCTTCCGTCAATGGCTCGCGCCAATAGCGCTTTTGTTACCTAGCAAAGGTGGGTTCATGACTCTCCAAAGCTTCGCTAGAAACATTGCGCGTGGCGACTAAGGTATTAGACCTCTAATCAATACATTGCTCATGGCGTTCAAGCCAAGCAATAACCAGGATGAGATCGTATCGCGAATCCAAATCGAGGACGAGACAACGTTCAATGCTGTCAAAGTCCAAAAACTTCACACCTAAGTTCAACGGAACTTTAGGCACCGTGACGCGACTACCAGTCGCTAAACGAACGGTGATTGAATCACCTTCGTGCGCTTTGAGCGCTTCAGCGTATCGCTTACTTCCCTCAAGGGAACGACGTCAAACATAATTGCATGATGCTCCGGAGTCGATAAGGATCGACCAATGCTTCTCAAAGCCTTTAACTTTCGCCTCGGCGACTAACAAGCCAGGCTTGTATCCACGCTCTGTGCCGGTGGGTACATAGCTCGGTGGGGCTAAGCCTTGTTTCACTCTACCTCGTAGAGAAGCAACAGAACTCAGTTCTACCCCAGTAGGGCGCCCCGCGCCTACTGGGTGTCGACGTTTCCCCGTGCCATACCAGGTTTCTGGTTGTAGCTGGGGTTCCGAACCATAAGAGTCGGTTGTTGCTTGCGCAAAGGACAAGTGGGACGCAAGTGTTTAGTGCTTCCGCACATATAACAGCGTTTCACGTCCTGTCGTTGCTCCGCAACATGAAGCTACGTTTCACCTTCATCTTCAGCATAGCTGAGATCCATCTGTTCTGGCTTACAGTAAGATGAGGTGCTCGCAGAGGTTGCCCTCGCATAGCTTGGGTTGTACCCATTCCAACCAAGTCTGGTCGACTTGAGGTTGTGCTCAGCATTTTGAGCGATACTAACAGCCTCCTCAAAAGTCGAGGGATGGACCCGAAACAACTCGGTCCTTGCAACGCCATTACGAAGACCTTCCATAAAGACAGTCACATAGACTGTCTCGGGGAGAGGGTCACACTGCATAGCAGCCATCAGAGTTCTCAACTCTAGGACATAGTCCGTTAGCTCATTCTTACACTGACGGGTAGACAAAAAGCGTGAGCGCACGCGATTGGCCTGGTTAGGCGGCGAGGAAACTCGCAAAATGTCTAACTTGAGCGAATCTCATGTTGGAAACGCCAAGTCGACCGACGTGTCACACGTCAGAGCCCACTCACTAGCTCTTCCATCGAGCTTGGAGATGGCCAGCGAGACCCGCTGATACTCCAGTGAGATAAGGCCAGAGTTCATGACCATCTCAATCTCACAGATCCAGAGGGTCAGGTTTTCCCCCTCCTTCCCGGAGTAATGTTTAACGTCCACCCGAAGGAGACGAGGCTCAGCCTCTTCGTTTGGCATCGCCACGTAGCTTGTTGGCATAGCCGACGCTACTTGGTTTTGAACCTGCTCTAAAAGAGCCGTTTCATACTGCATGAAGGTCTCGACTCGTGCATTGAGCACATCGGGACCTTGTGCAGCTAGAAACTATACATACTCAGAGCCTACGGCCGCGTTCAGCTTATCAAGCGCGACCTTTTGGGCCTCATAGAGGGGTGTGGATTGCTCCATCCTCACAGCGGATCAGTCGTTACCGACTCAGGCGTATATTGACTACAAGTGCTACCAAGTGTAGCGGAGCTACACAGCTCCTTAAGTCAGAGGAAGACTTAACGCTCAATGAGCAACTTTGGTTCTACGAACACGACTGAAAGAGTCAACATCTCTACGAGCAACTTTGGTTCTACGAACCCGACTCAAAGAGTCAACAGCTCCACGTGCTAAGATTTGGTTCAAAGTACCCGACTCAAAGAGTCAACAAGCTCAGAGAGCTTACGGTCCCTGTTCCAGGGGGACCAAACGATTAAAAGAATCAAACGCACTGAGTGCACAAGGAGTAGCTGCCTTAACAAGGCGTTGCTACTTCCTTACGATCGCAAGACGCCTCAGAGAGGCACGTGTCTTTTGTTGATCAAAATGCGAACTGAATTTTATTTCTTCTTTTAACCTAAAAGAAAACCTTAGAACAAAGTAAATAACCTCCTCACTTATGTCCTAAATAAACAAATTAAAAGATCTCGTAATCAATGATTGACAGACATCAGTCTTCAACAATTGATACTTGTGTTCTAATATTACTTTAAAGGGTATCCCATCCCTTGTGTGTACCACACCTATTGTCGACTACCAGTCGACGTGTAACCCCGTAACACTGGTCATGGCTGGAATAACCGCTGCACACTCATGTGCGGGGCACGACAAATTTGGGTATCCCGATTCCAGAGCGAAAAGCTGTTGCTCTTCGGAAGATACAGCGTCTGAGCGTTGGTTAGAAGAGAGCTCGCATCTGCCGGATATTTCTCTAAGTAAACAACGGTGTAACTTATGTAATCGCGTAAAAATCCGTCTTTGCCTCACGTTGACCGATATGTCCAGTTTCTTCAGCACGACGGTGCCGGAAGATAACCTGTTTCAATTTGCGTCGGGTGGGAGCCATCGTCTACGTCCAACCGGCATGTTTACCACGCTCGTGAGCGCAGGATGCACGCCAAAGTGGAAATGTGTCCCAATAGATACAGATGTGGCTACATCTTATGCCGATATCGAAATGACTGATGTTATATCGCATTCCATGCCTGATCGAAATATGGTAGACACGGACCGGCACTTTTGAGGATCCATTCATGAAATAGGTGTACTTTCGTTGAGAACGCAATCATAAAACCCATTTCAAGTGCCCGAAACATCAGCGAGGGGAAATGTACAAAAGGGCGAAGCAACAGCAACCAAAATTCCGCGGCTTCGCCACAGATTGGGATGCCATGTCACGCGTAGGCGAAAACAAGACAATTCCACATAAATGGTTGCCGAAGACACTGTGTCGCCAATGCAAGAATTTTTAACCTCGCAAATTTACCCCCGATTAAGTAATAAGTCTATCCCCGTCGATCCCTCAGCCAATACATATCCTGGAGCGTAGCTTGCACCTGTCACCTGTGTTCAAAATGCCCCGATGCCGCTTCTTCAGCTCTCATTCCATCCCGTAGCTTGTCATCAAGTACCCGGTGAACATCAATTGTGACACTGACTTCGTCCAAATCTTCGACCTTAGATCTGTAATTAAACGAGATGACTCTTCGTCATGCCCTTTTGCTCTCACCTTGACCAGCATGTCGAGCCGCTGAAAGTCCAACCATTATGAAGCCGATTAACCATAGTGTCTCTCAATATCTAGGGTAGTTAGCTTTAGTTCAACAAGGCGTGATGTCAGCCGACCCGACGCAGGACAGCCTTATAAGAAGTCACCAATGGGTAAAAAGAGAGGAAGCAGCAGATGTCCATTGTCCAACATCTGTCGCCGCCATAGTCATCAGTTCCGTTCAACTACACGGCACTGCTAGCCCACCCTGCTGGACAGTTAGTGCAGCCATCTCAGAAGGGACCCATGGTCGGGACCTCTTGCCTTCACGGACGCCCAATACAAATTTCATAATCAAGTTTTGCAACCGGGTTGTCACGGCAAGAGAAGATCAACAGTGCCGTGCTAAGAAGGTAGGTTCGGGCACCGCAACGGCACTGGCAATCCTGGAGAGTTGTTCAACCATGTGCGTCTTCGTTCGGACAAGTACAAGCTAGCTCCATAGAGAACAAATGAATTTGTTCTCGTTTTCTGCAACCGCATCCTGTTGTCCCACCATCACACCAAGATACCGACAAGACGCGTTGTAAGATTGCAGAGAGAGGCTGGAAGTATCTAGCGTCAGAGTTGACCCACGAGGAATAGCTCAATGACCATCGATTTCCCTCGATTTGTCCGGAGATCCGAAACGTTGGTGAAATCATCGAGAATAGTTACAATCGATGAAACCGCAGACCGATGGCAAAGGTAGATAGCGGTATCGTCAGCGTAACCCGAAACTTTGAACTCGTTTGTCTGACCTATCGCTGTGAGAGGCACCACGCGGACCCCCTCCCGCTCGTGGATTACATTACAGACACTATCGAGAGCAAGAATAAAGAGAAGCGGTGCAAGAGGACACCCTAGCCGAATGTCACAAGTTACTGCACGGCGACTTAAGCTGCACCCATTCACTAGAAATTGGCAAGTCGTGTCGCGGTGTAATGCTGCGACGACTGGTACTAATTGGGGCAAAAAGTCACGCCATGAGATAGCCGAAAGCTGATACAAACGCTGCAATTTGTCGTATGCCTTGGTACAATCGAGATAACAGGACAAGGTAACCATGTAGATTGCTGTCCAAAACCGCAGCTTTGCGTGCCACCATGATAAATGTCAAGAGCCGTATGGATTGATTGCTGCGAGACCAAACACCGTAACATGGAAGAACGAGGTGCGACGACATCGGCTGCACCTGGAACAAGAGATTCTTGGTTTATAGCTGTATTCGCTGTTTATTTGCGCGATCGTGTGATTATGGAGCGGCAAATTGGAGGCCGGAGATATCTTCAAACACTGAATATTCGCTTTACCGAAGGACGTCGGAACACGCTATAATTGAGCCACTTGGTGGACAAAGCATCGAGAATAGGCACAGGCGCGTTTGCTATATCTCTGTAAAACGCGTTCTTAATTTCATCCAGTTCTGCGGCTTTCCCACGTTTAGGCATCTTCAAAGACTCACTTATATCGTCGGTAGAAATGTCCGAAGTCATAGTAGAGTCATCAAGCCCGTCCGGACAGGTGGGCCTGGCAAAAATTGCTGCGTTCGCGTCGGGCCGATCAAAAGAATGAGTCATAATACGCCTTCAGACGTCGGTCATTTTTATCAGCAGATTCCTGAAACCAATTAGACCCGTATGAAGCTTTGTCACCCAGTATAACAATAGCGTTGTCTTGAAATTTAGTCGACACCTGAGTGTAGAAATGTCGAGACGTCTCTCCTGAAGAGTAGTTGTGCTGAACGAGGAGACGCTCTTTATTGGGTATCTCGCATAATCGTCGACGCTCCACAACATTACGCCGAATCTCTCAAGATTTATAGACGGGGCTAGATGTTCCCACACCCCTCTTGGTTACGCGCTAGTAATGAATTGGCAAACGCGCCTCCAATCTTGCTGCATCCAGTCGGTCATAGAGGCGGCTGAGACACTGTCCATAGCTTCTCGTCAGATGTAGGCGAGCGTGTTTGTTTGTCACCAAAAGGACCTTGCGGAATATGATCCCTCAGTCTACCTACCAGTCGACCAACCTACAGGCTGTATCATATTCTGACGTCGGACATGATTTTTTTGTAAACTTCAAGCTGTGCCAGCGCAATAAACTCAATTATTGTGCTTATCGCGGTCTTGTGAGCACATCCGGATACAGTATATACTCTCCTCGTTTTACGTACTCGCACGATGTGACGTGGCTCTCTAATCCGGATACTTACTTCATTGTGGTCAGCATCTGGACCAGGCACCGACATGTCGACTTATCGAATCCAATCAGCATGTAGAGAACTCACATAACACCGATCAAGTCGTGAATTGGCGAGCCGTCTCCCGGCAACGTATCGAAAATGGTGTAAGTCGACGCCATAATAGCGTGTATGGACCTTTCCTCTACTGCTATCTCCATGGCATTCTCGAGAATTTCGCTAAGCTGTGCCTGATCGAGAAGCCATCTGAGCGCCATTGATTCATGCCATCTTGATAGCGATTGAAAAGAACGATCAAGTCGCGGAGTAATCGAGCAGTTGAAGTCCCCAACTTGAAACAGGGCTCTTCATATCCCAAAAGGATATGTAGAAGTCGATCAAAAAGAGCTTCTCGGGAAGTCTTACCACTTGAGGCGTAAAGTTAGCCACACGAACGGGATCGTCTAGAACATCGATTTGAACAGCCATCCACTGCGATGTCCAAATTTCTTCGTGCCACGGATCCAATTCCGTAATTTAAGAGTACGGGGAAAATAGGATAGCCACGCCCCCTCGGGGGTGCTCGGGCTCGGTCCACAGTGTTGTTCCGGGAATTTATACAAATCCCAGAGTGGATTTTTACAGCTGGTCCAGGGTTGCCCAAAATCCAACAGTGTTCAGCGTTTCTTGTAGTAAAACCAAGTGAAGAGAAACCCGTGTTTAGGCTTTCGAAATTGAGTAAACCACTTTACGCAGCGTTATGAATGATACGGGAATTCCTCGACGTTCTGCGAATGGAGACCGATGCTGTTTTCGGGAGGCCGCCGGGAAGTCTTCAACATAAGTCAACGACGATGTCGGGGAAGCCTCCCGTGTGTGTCGGGGTGAAACTGAAGAAATCCCAGTCCCATCCATCGGACGGTGCCTACCTGTTTCATCAGACAAGAAGGAAGTTAAATTGCACTCCGTAAATAGTCAGTTTTTGGCGTAGCCGAGATGCCCTCAGTACTGAGCGTCCAGCAGCTGACAACTCGGGCGATCAAGTCAAGTGCCGGTTGCCAGTTGGCCGATTTGCAGATAATTTTGGCAGCAGCGATGTGCACCTCTTTAGATAGAGTGGTACAGCACATCTTTGCTGTGCGACATCACCACGTTCGTCGTAACCTCAACCCGGGCGAGCTGTAGAATTAATATGCACAAGACATTAATCACTCCCCAATGTTTCAGTCAGCAAGCGGTTAGACAACAGTCGCACTCAGCAAATCGGTCTGGAGTTTACTGAAACGTCGCCAACGTTGGATATCGTCAGTCTTCTCCATCGAAATTGACCTGTTTGGACATCTGCCGTCGCGTCCACAACCGTGCACAGCTCTCGAAGTACCACATCGGCGTGTTCAGTGTGTTGCCGGATCACAACCTCTTCATATTCGTTGTTAATGACATATTCGAATGATCGCAGATTGTCACTTGTCATTGAGGCGAGGTAAGCAACTGGATAAGGCAGGTCACAGACAATTGCCGTCATGTCCAACGCACACGAAGTATCACGCGTTTTTGCCTTATGTTCCAAATAGTATCGCGGGCGGTGGGTAATCAATGGCTTTGTGCTGTCGGATTAGTTCCGAATTGCAGCTCTGTTTAAGAAATTTATTTCGTGCTCTCCGGCACGGCTGCAGACGCGGTATTCGAGACCTTGCGCTCTCTCGTTGCGCGCAAATCTGAGAGTAATCAGCATGAGATCGTAAATGATCCATCGGTGATCGGAAATCCACTTAGACATCCTTAGGCGTCCTGGAAGGCAATAGATGGACGTTGAAGCAGTGATGGTTTTGTGTGGGTCTTCTTTTATGATGTACGAGGACTTAAGTTCTTCTCCAAATTCCTTATCGAGCTCCACTGAAAGAGGAACACTAGCGGCGCAGGGTGACGAGTAACCGCTCCACCAGCCAGATCATTTATGGGCATGGTGTTTACCAGCGTAAGCTTACTTCCCGCCATAGTAGTGTAGAAATTTGGAGTGTGCTGCTCGTCCGAATCTTAAGAAGCACGGATTTGTGATGTAGGGATTAATTGGAAAATACCGATATGCTTAGACAAGCTGAGGAGCCGGTGGTCGAACTCGAGGTCATCGAAATGGAAGTCGTCGAGCTCAAGGTCGTCGACGATAGAGCATACTGCAGAGCGCAAGAAGATCGACGAATATACATTACATTAAGTTTACGTATAAGGGAAGACGAGGAGAACAGAGGACCACTCAACGATTCGGCGACAGGAAAAGAGATAAACCAATAGAGTGCAGAATTTTTAATTCCAAGACACGCGTAACCTTATGGTAAGTCCCTGCGTGGGCTAGATTATGCCTGCCGTTGAATCTCGAGAGGCATAGATTGTAGAGGTATCGAATGATAGCGCCAAGAGTTAGGAATACCCTGGTTGGGCAGCGCTTGCTACTAGCAAAAGAAGGAGACTAGTCGTCGACGAGCCGGTAAACCAAGTAAAGGGAACGTTGTGAGTCTTGTCAAGTGACAAGCCGGTGACCTAATAGACGGCACCTCTGAAAGTCTTGTCGAACGACAAGCCGGTGGTACTCAGGCGAGAGCACCGATAATCTTCGAGTCGGGGGTACACTGCGCCCGGTGACCTGTCAAAACGCGTAAGCGTCGGCTTCCACCCTTTGGTGTGAAGTCACAGGAAGAGATGGGTTTAAAGTCTGCTGAGCTCAGGCAGGCCTCTAGAGGAATTGGTTGTAAGGAATTGGTTGGGCAAGAGCCACAACTGAACCCCGAAGGGGCGAATTGGGTAGGGATGCTTCCTAAAGTACGAGCCCGTTACGCCGGCTAAGCTCGGCAATTGTTGTGTTAGTACGTTGAGGCTGTTATAATAAAGAATTAATTAACTACTATACCACAGATGCGGCACGGCTGGAGCTGGCACCAAGTCAGAAGGTGGCTCTGAGGAGGCGCTTGGCATGCCACGTTCGCGGCGAGTATACGAGGGCAGCAATCCTTAATTTGTAGCGCGGCCCCGCTCCCGGGTCCGTTTCGCCAGCTTCATAGGTAATTTGCCTGGTAGAGTCGCAGCGTTCAAGACCTCTGGGTCGCTCGTTGGATTCGTATTCATTATAATCTTGGCCAATCGGCGTGTCAATGTTATACTTTGTTCGTTACTTTCGTCTCTTCCACCTTTGCGCGGTTTGCCGCAGCACTGGCGGTACGATACTCGTAGTCCACCCACATAAGTTTTTTTATTTTTGTTAGAGAAAGAAAAATGATTCCCATCAACAATTTTCTCATGAGCAATAGTCACTTCGAGCGTATGAAAATGAGCCTCAGTAATCACCCTCGCGTAGTTGCAGCAGCCCGCTTAGTCTCCACGGCTGCCGAATTGAGTACGTCGACAGCTAGTCGGGCGTTCGCTACTTGTGACCTATCCAACGCAAGGATCCTTTGCGATGCCTGCGATGTCAGCGAAAATTCAGCAGACGTGTCCGGTTGAGGAGAGGCCGCTGGGACCGGGAACCACATCCCAACGACTCCTCCAGTTTACGAATTGCCCGCTTGCACTGAACATTTGCCTTAATAGAAGCGGTAGATGCTGGTTTAGATTGAACTGCGGCTGATTTGCCTTTCAGTTGAGTCATTGCCTTAGTCGGGTGAGGGGTCTGCTTGTTAAATTTGATCGTGTTCGCTGCGCTGTACTGGGGAGGAGGCGTCGGCATCGCTTGATGCGACTTTCCAGCCCCAGAAGTAGTGATCGACTGCGGATCTCGTACCGAAGTCTTAGAAGAACCGAACGAAAGCTCATATTAAGCCACCGTGGGACACGAAGCCCGCTTTTTATTGTGTATGCCAGGTTCAAACCAACCGGTAGTATTTTGATCAGAGGTACGAAAAGAAGTACCACCGGATGACCTTCCGCCGGCAATGAAAGATGAGGCTGTTCGATCCCCCAATTGCTGGGTTCGGGTAGGTACCTGCAAAGCCGAATTCAACAGGGGGTCCCGCCTCAATCCGCCTTTAACTACGCTGTGGTCTCCGCCGGGTATCTTCCATCCTCGTGACGTGCCAAAGGCGGCCTGCAACGTCGAGTTGGGTGAAAGGCAACTCACTGACGTGTTGAGACGCCGGTGTTATACGCGAGGGCTCGCGGTGGTTCTCCAGCTGAGAGGTGTCTTTGCGCCCACCGCACTTGGAGCTCGATAGATAGGGAGAGTAGCAAGAAAACAGGTAACGCGTTGGAAGTGCCGAAACTGTTGGAGGAAGGAGATAGCCGTGGTGGAAGATGAGACATGCATAACCAGATTGAGTTGTTTGGAATAGGCAATCGTGATGAAAGTAACTTTAAAAAAGCTGGATATATACGCCTCCGAGACGTGGTAGCACCCGCGAGTAACGGATGTCACCTCACAGGACACACTAGACACCAAAATAGCTTGAATCGATCTGGCCGCCACACCATTGACGATAACTTGGACTTAATAGTGCAATATAATGCAATCGGTCGACGAGATAGGCATCGAGAGAAGAAGTAACGTCGCGCTCCATAGTTGCAGGACACAAAATATGGGGGTCGTTTCCCGCTATATAAAATTGACTTTGCATGCCAGCTCGCAGCAGCTGCTTATTTTTGCATGATGAACATGAGTCGTCTTATTGTGGCGTCGTAACTGATACGCTTGTCACACTTCACCGGTTCCCAGCTCAGATCATCGGATTCCGTCTCCTCTTCACGACGTTTTATGAGTTGTATAATCAATTCTCCGAGATTTACTGATGCATATAAACGTACGGAAGTACGATTGCAATTATCTTTTCTTCCAGGTACGCTATTAAAAATACAAGCATGTCACCCGCGTAGCCAGCGAGTGTGTGCAGACCAGAAAACCAGGCAGAGACGGAAGTATAATGTCCCAATCGTCCAAGCTACAAGTGCCTCTTCCTCCGAGCACAATGATGGACGCCGATCATCATCCTTCTTATTTAACCATGTCCTAGTGGTAGGGCGGATCAGGACCGCCCTACAATCATGCAATGCATCCGAATCTACATCACCGGAGTCATTCTTGTTGCACGGCCCAACTCGACCACCTCGACTCAAGATAACAACTGGGCGGTCGAAGTTGTTTGAAATGTGGCTATTTAAGTCATCCGAAACGGTGGGAGAACTGCATTAGAGCCCGGGCCGGTCAATTTGGCGGCGTTATGGTGGCAAAAGTTGCCGAATTATGGTAGTCAAAAGTCGTCAAAAACCGTTCGGCAACTTCAATCAAAACTCGTTGATATAATGCGTACGGACTCGACGGTTTAAATTGTTTAAGACGGGATTATTGCCGAGTCCGCTGACCGAAGCCGAGTACGAAAGACACCCATGAAGTCTTAAGTACGAGGTCCGGACCCTCTGTATCGTTTCATTCCTCACTGACTGCGGGGCGCATAATTTGGAGCCTACCCCCGCCGCTATCCCACCCCGGATCCTAAATCGGTGAATGGCACGAGAGGCTCCTGTACTTGCGCGTCGGTCCTCTCAATCGGGGAAATCTCAGACCAGTGTATGTCGCTGCCGTCGGCTGTGCGCGTGCGTTGGTGAACCCTCTCTTGTGTCAAGATTATGCGTCTGCGTACAAGGTCGTAGATCTGGAAGTAGATAATATTTGACGAATATAATCACAACTCCGACAAACATATATTCATTTTATCTCAGTATGCGATAGCGGCTCAATAGGAGATTGCCATATGCATATAGCCAATACGTAATCCATCACTTCGCAGTCTCAGCGACTTATACTATTAGGGGTAAGGCAATTTCATTCCAACAGCATCCCGAGATCTGTTTTCAAAACACGGTCAAACATATATTTAATCTCCACACAAATGCCTAGTCCGAGGCACACTATGTTGCATATTGTAAATGATCTCGACAAAGTTGACACCTTCATAGTTTATTAACTGTTCAACTCAATATTATTATATTGGAGGCATACACCACTGCATTGTAGCCTACACGACAATATTGAATTATCGAGTTTATTTTGAAATTAAATTGAGAAAAAGTTCTGATTAAGTCTGCGCAATAAACAAAGGCAAGGTCATAGCTGAATTAGAGCGAATATAACATTTAATTAACGATCGTACACTTCAAAAACAAAACAGCACAGGAGCATGAGCATTTAAGTCCTTCGTGCCATCCAATACTAAGTCGTGCACACCCCCAGCAGTAAACATCTTCATACGATTCCCCCGTTGGTGTCCCTCAAAGTAAAACGGTTACACAAGTGTATCCTAAGCAATCCATCTGGTGCGTGATTCGTCCATGATATGAAGAAGTTCGCCATGCTACTCGCTTACCTCAAGGACGATAATCGATAATTTATAGCTATAAACGCTGGTTCTCCTATTATGATCAATAACAAAGTGACTGATCGGGTTCTTTGTTTCACAACGATCAATTGATTACACATATATCTCGAGATGACGCGCACTGTGGAGTGGCACTGCATGACAAGAGTGAAGGTTAACTAGTAGAGGAAGCTGCATCATATACGAAAGGTGATCTTCTATTGCTTTTTATACACACATACATGACTGCCATACCTTTAATAGACTACCACGACGCTGCACTTGTGTGCCCAATGTAGCCAATTTTCGGCCGGGCGTCTAAAAAATCGATTTTTCTCAAACATCGTCCAAATCTAGCGCCAACAATTTCGAACTCATACAGCAACATCGAATGGAAAGACTTCCAACAGAAAATTGTGGCGTACAAGGATTCTCTTGCAACCAATGGTATCACAGCCTCATATCCACTTTTCTAAAAACAAAAACATATTGCGCATAGTGTAATACATCATAAATATCATTTATTACAAATTATGTATCTAGCAAGGACAAGCAGGCTACTGTCTATGTAAGTGCATCATATAGCAACGTCGGCATTTATTCTAGTCATTATACGTCTCGAAGCAAAAAATGAGCGGTAGAAGCATTTCTAATCAATCCACTTTCTTCGTCTCAAAAAGCGTCTTTCTGCTTCGTATCTAGTCATAGGTATTAAAAGAGATAAAGAAACAAAACAGCAACAAAAACGTCAGAATGTACCAAATACAGAGAAACAACTTCTTCATCAATCACATCAGCAACAACAGCGACAACATCAGCAACACACACACAATAGCTTCAGACTGTATATGAGATAGAATAAGAAACAGCAACAACAAGATCAACAACTTCAGAAAATATAGCGTCGGACTGCACACAAAAATTAAACTTAAATAGCAACAATATCACCGGCATGCACTTGGAATGGAAGCAGAACAGCAACAATAACGTCAGACTGCACCTGCTAGCACTTCGACTGTCAATAATTTTACATACTTACGGCGCTCGTATATTCTTCGTCGCTCAGTGGGTCAATTAACAAACGCAATGGCGCTGCATCCTATAATTGGACTATGTAACGAAATACCTCACACCTCCTTGCCTGTTAAATAGTCTCATACGTAAGAATGAAAGCATCAGACCGTTTAAATTACCCTTTAGCCGCACCTCAGTATCCCAGACGCCATTATATACTACGGGAAGGGCTCCCGTATTTGTGCAGTATTATTTCTCTTTCTGTAGCACCATCTAGCAAAGATATTGCCTCGCCTGCTCCAATTCAATGTCTTGTAGTAAGTGCCAAACAGTCTAAACATTATCCAATGAGTAGGTAAATAATGACTAATTTTATAACTCCCTTAAGAGTGACCTTTTTTTGATACTTGACTTCACTTGTTTGTCCTAGTCTTTGTCGGAATCGAAAACGTGTCGGAATCTGCATGGTATGGGTTTGTAGTCATCTAAATGCCGCAGAGAATGTTCCACAATGACGCATTGTTTTACCTTTTATCCATTGCGCGTCACTGCTGAGGTCAGAGTGTAGCAAGCCACGACTGCAACGGAACCAAGTGTGCCTTAAGTTTACGTATACAAGACCATTATTTACCATCTCGTTGGATTAGATTTATCATTAGTTTGTTCACTATCTCTAGTAATGCCGACGTAACGTTTCGATCCGATATAAAATAACGGTACGAGCGGTAAGATGAGTTAACAGTGCCAGTAGGGTCAGATGTTTTATAGTGGTGAATACGGTAAGAGTGGTCTCATATCCAGTAGTATCATCAGGCTATAAGATAGCAATTTGGTTTTTCGAACTAAGGAACCATCTATAAATTTGCTTTTCTTTTGCCATCATGCAAGACACACACAACCATCCAACTCAGACCGCCTTATTTCGACTATTGTTCTGTAACAAGGACCGCCAGGTATATCTTCATTACAATGCAGAAAAATACGTCCAGGTCGTCATTATCAGTCCTGATCAGTAAAACATAGAAGCCTCCAAAATGCGAACAGACACGTTTTTTTCGTAGTAGTTTCGGACGCATATACGGGCTTGAAGCGATGAACAGCTATTTTGTGCCACACCGCTACGTCCTGGTGTAGTTACGGGGCCATACCGTTGGGTTATGAGAATTTCAAGTTTAGGCAGCATGCCGAGTTGCGGCGAAACAGGTCCGTTTCTGCCATGCTGGTAGACCCGACAAAGGCTCGGGTATGTTGGTTATAGTTGCTTAGTCACTGGAAGAGTGCTCGGGATCCTCATTACTTAATGTCGACGTATTCAGGAATATACAAATCACTAAGCTTTGAATATACCGCGAAGCTGCAGCAGTGGCTTTGCCCACATTTTCAAGATGGCATAGTGGCCGGAGATATGTGGAGGACGGTTTAGATAATCACAAGCACAATGTGTAGAGCACACTAATACAACGATTGTGAAGATGCCTTGTTCCGGGGCATGCAGACCACGCCACCTGAAATGGTGTATCGCTTTTGGGCGATGATTAACTTTACCAGCTCTTTGCTATGGCAATTCGTGAGCCTAAGGCGTCACCTCAGTCTTTTACAGAGCTCAATTTAGCCTGACTCGAAACATTACAATGGCTCCCCGTGGACCGTCACAACCTCTTGAGATCAATAACGGATATCAGCCGGAATGCGCGCTGCTTTCTACTACGTTAGCATATATACGACGTCTTGTACTTGCCCTCGGGTAATAGACAGTCCTAAATTTCTTTCGGATCAGCACTGTGCAATAGCTATGTGCTAAGGATATTTTGAGCGACATGGCATGAATCGAGAGGTGTGAATAGAAGTGTAATAATGGCTGCAGCGATTTAAAATTGTAGATACGTTTAGATACGTTACCAGCATGGTCGGGGATCCGACGCGGAGGTACAAGGACCATGTGCAATATGAGACCAGTATAGCCCGACAATACGGATTGTCGTTATCTATAATCTCTATCCCAGCACAACCTCCGAAATTACACGAGGATCTGGCGCACCTAACTAGACTCGGGACATCTTATACAACCTTCAGCCATGATGCTTAAATATGCATTGCTAGATATCTCCATGAGATCATCATGTAGTACAACATTGGCAAATTATGCTGTACAAAGAAATAGTGTAACTGTCCCAGAGTATGTTTAGAGCTACCGCGTCGTCTCTTTGGTACCATCTTCATCTTTTTGACTGACCGTGACCCCGAGGTTCATGGTGTCAAACTCTTTACAGGTGATCTATAATGCGGTGAGCCTGTTACGTACTATCATTACTTGTGAAAGCATGATAATATAGAAAATTGGGTCTAAGATTATCAGCACAATATCACTCAGCTCGTTGGTATTGTTGCTGTGACCTTAGGGTCTAATCATTGGTTTATATACAATTATATCCACCCACCAATCGCTGCTAGACGCGCGCAATGGGTGGTGAGTAGACGTCACTATACGTGCTTTGGTATTAGTATAGTTAAGCTAGGGCTACTTAGCCAAGACGCATTTAGGAATTAAATATATTCATACAGATTTTCTTTTCGTTCACTACATTTAGCTGTCTAGTAATAATGATTCCTTTTAGCGCTTCCATTGTACGCTAGTTCATTAGGGCACTAGTTCTCACCGCAGCCATTGAAAGCATGCAGCGCACTGTCGTCAGTGTGTAGACTCCAGTGTTCTCTTAAAATTGGTAGCACTTCGTAGTCGTTCTAAGAAACGCAACTTTCTCGCCCAAAACGAATGTGTTGGACGATAATAGGAGATAGCTTTCACGCCACGCGTAAAAGCTACTCTAATCTGAGTGATCTCGAATAAAACGCGGTCGAACGGATGAGTGTAAGTGTGGGTGAGAATGCTGTTTGTGTACGCTGTTGGGACAGACAGGGACCAGCAGCATTCCTCCGTCGCCAAATTCATACAACATGAACTTGACGAGGCGCGGAAAAGGTAACATCGTCTCACCAGCACGATTCGTGACAGGCAGAGCTGTTAAAAGAACAATTTGCTCAACAGTTTGAGCTATGAATTCAACAGCAGGATCAGTCTACTGTTCCCGGACTGACGCATGTACGTCGACTTGAAACATGTAATTTTGATCTGTTTGAGAAAAGAAAAGTCGAGGAAGACTCCCTGTTTATATGATTAGTCAAACGAGACGTAGACATAAAGGCTCGTCGTATTGACGAAAAGTTATGGTAGCTTACGTTTGCCTAATTCCACTTGGCAGATCATATCATAACTTGGGCCTTAGCGCTCAAGACGCACGACCCAGATGCGTTTGGTTTGTTACAAGTATTTGATACCCGGCTCGGGTAAACGATTCAGCCGAAACGGGTTGGTGTTAGGTCTCGATCGGAGCCCCAGCCAAGGAAAGTGTGATGTGCACGCTTAATACCAACATGTACGACTCCTCGCGAGTTGTAAAACATCCAAATTGGTTTATAAACACACGTCGATGACTGGGTTCATGCAGGGTATCGCAGTCGGTCCCATCAGGAACCACCTGTTTCGCCTCGAACTGTATAAGATGAATCAAGCGATCTTAGCTGCAAAGCAAAAAGTCTTTGGTGTGAGCCAGACTCTAACTAGTTTAAAATGTTGTCGTTCACCTAGTGACAAGATTTCGGGGCCCGGAAACCTATGTACATCTCTTACATCGAGAGCTAGAATCCCTTCCCTTTGATCAAGAAGCGTTCGCAGAGGTGCAATCGCGTTTAGAAGTTAGGTCACTACGTCTACGAGTGTAGAGCCCCACGCGCAGTGGCTCGCGACACTGAGCGGAATGATCGACCGTCTACCAAAAAGGGCAGCGGGGACCTAGGTCCGAAGATATTACGAAGTCGCAGCAGCGAGGCGGGCCGTCAAAATAGATCGTGTTCATCAGGGGCGGAGCGACCTACTGATATAGCAATCTCACGAGAAATTGAAAATCTCTTGACAAAGTTTCATAGATACATAATCATTGTGCGTTTCTGCACCTGGTGATGAGGAATCTTTCATCACCTTGAACTTGGAAGTGAAAAAGGATTTGTCACTTCGTGCCTTAGTCGACTATGAGGCGTCACGAAAATCTGCCCGGCGCCGGTCGGTAGACGATCGTAGGCTCAAGCTCGTTGAATTAGGCATACCTCCAACATAGATGACGGTGCGTCTTTCCACAGGCGCATCAAAAACCGTTGAGAAACGTCGAGTCGGAATCCACTAAACGTTGGAAGACGAACGTGCGATGATGAAATCATCGTACTGGACCTGGATAACAAGTTCGACGTCATCCTGAGTATACCTTGGCTCAGAAGGGACGAGCCAAGGGTGCGCTGGCAGCTTCGATCCGTTAAGATTCCTGCCACTTGCTAATCAGATGGATATCGTATAAACGTCTTGAAGCGTCCACAAGCGTGTGGATGACCTGATAATGAGTGTGATGGCCTCACTTGCGGTACGGTCGCTAGCATGACTGCACAAAACTTCAGTGTAGATGATCACTACACTGTGAGCAAGCTTCCGGCGTCTGTGTGTAAACAAAAGCAGCGCTAAAGGTCCATCACTCTAATAAGGAGGGTGAACCAGGAAATAGATGAATGCTTAGCGTTCAGCATCCAAGGAAGAATAAATCGGTTGTCCAGGAGCGGCAACTAGGTTATCTTAGGGCGACTAAAGAGTCTACCGCAGAGGATCTGGTTCCGGTAGTGCGACCACAACCATAAGCTGATCAGGAAATAAGTCCTCACGTACTTATAAAAAAATTCCTCAAGCATCATTTTCTAAGGAATCAATCCATCAGCATCCTATTTTAATAAGTTCCCAGGAAGAAGCCGAGACATTAAATGTATTGGTTAGTGATAGATCAATCGTTGGCACTTACACGCTTGATATGATTGAACCTCCGAAGTTGAATTCATGTTGCAAACGTTAGTATCGTAACGTATCTTACAAGATCTGCGTAGTGGAAAGGTCAAGCAGATCTGCGTACTTGTCACAGAGGATGAGTATGAAACCAATATTGGGTCGGCAATAGTTCTTTGCTGAGAATGAAAGGGTTCTCAGCAGCTCATTGATGAACGAAAGTGTCCTCGATGAGAGTACTCGGATTAAGATATATCAATCCTGGAAGTTGCTTCAGGAAATTTCGTTGTAGAAGAATTGATCGAATTCAAAGATGTATTCTATGAAACCGCACCATACGATTTTCTAAGGAAAAGTCATCCGACATGAAATCGAGCTCAAAACGGTTTGATGTACTGTGTCATGAAGCAGAGACCATTTCCTCGAAACAAGTATCAGCGATCGACAAGTTCGATGCCGATCGCTTCGCAGCGGGCCATGTGAGGGAATCAACATTCTCGCATCTCTCCGACCTTCTGTGTGCGTAAAATCATATAATGGTCGTGGATAGTGCACGCATTCAACAATTTGAAAGTTGCACCGGTGCCGCCTCAACCGCCGATACCGAGAAAGGACTCTATCATTGGTATGTCAAAAAGTACCATATTTTCGTCCCGGATACGACGAATTTTTTCTATCAGATCCTCATGCATGAACGGGACATCCCGTAGACAATAGTATACAACCCATTGGTATGCTCTGGCAGGAGGTAGTGGTTTTACAGGGGATAAACAATGCGAATAGTGAGGGTATTATGTGCGCTGTATTTATATGGAACATTAGTATGCGTTTAGATGTGAGCCACTCACTCCCTTCATTCTGTAAATGCCCAGCTTGTTCCGTAACATTAAAGATAGGAAGAACGCTTCGAACCTAGGACCAAAAACACAAAACAATCGCTTCATGTAACGTAGATACAGTAGATACAGTGTGAAAGAGCTCCAAAGCTCGCAAAAAATCGTCAATTTTCCGATAGTCAGACATTTTGGATGCGAAGAATTGCGAAATTGATACACAAACTACATCATATTATATTCGAATAGAAGTGACTCTGTCAAGTCACGTCTATTTGCGACTGAGATCATTTACTGCATTACCGACTGCTATCTTCCTATTACGTTCTGCGTCGATCACATTGGCCGATTTGATGATTGCCTTCTGGTAAACTTTGTTTTGTCCAGCATCCGCTGAAGCTAAGTGCAAATGCGGAAGGGCGATATATGGTAGAAATTTGACCTCACATCGAGATCATCGAAGGAGATCGTGTCTGATTGCTACTATGGTAGTTGTTTTTTCTTCCTTACCCGCAAGCTGTCATTTATCTCCCACAATGTGGTGCTTGTATAACCTTCTGCACAAAAGATACTGGCATCTAATACGTCTAGAGTAACGCATACTAAATCGAATCAAACGCGTGCGACCTGGCGCACTCAATTCCTGCATTACTATGATACAAATTGGATTACCCATCTGCAGATGTTGTTAATTGTATGCCTACTTGCAAAAAGTAGCTGAATAGAACTGATGCACTACTAGCTGATCCCAGCAGGCATTCCTCACCACCTGCAAATCTGCCGCCGACCTACTCGCAATCATCTTATTCATCGTCTATATTAAACATGTACACTAGCAATAATGTAAGCAAATTTGATCGTTACGGTCATTATAAATGCACTTTAGGATCAGTTCGTGTAGTGAAAAGGGAATGGTAAGTAAATCTAAGTATCCCCGGTCGAAGCTTACAGTTCTGTGCAATCAATGGCGATGTCTCTATACCAGGAGACGCGCCTCCGACTCCAACTAGAACCATAGAGTCCTTGGACCGCCGGGAACTCTTATGGAGGCCTCGACGACGTCGTCTTTCCAACATGCACACTACTATTCACAAAATGATTTGGCTGTCTTTGTACGACTAGAGAGAGAGGCTGAGTTTAAAAAGCGACCTTAAATGGCCAATTATGGCTTCCACTTTGCCATAAAACGCAAAACATTACGTTCGTTCGCCAGCATAAGCTGTACACCGACCAGTGTGTATTCGAAGCTAGAGAAAGCCAATTTGTGGGTGCATCGTCGAAAAACACGGCGTATATCTTGATATAGAGGTATCAAGGCGAGGAACGAATGACCAATGCTAGAAGTTGATCGTCTTGGTCTGTGTAACGGGGCACACCCTTGCGTAACTTAACGCAAGGGATTTGGGTGCCCCGACGGACGTACACGTGGCGAGCGAGGAAGCGTAGGTAGGGTAAAAGTAGAACTGTTATATTAATAAATTAAGTCTTTAAACTACTGTCTCTTCGTTTGACTTAATTCAATTATGCTAATATAACTGCATGTATGGTGACGTCTCGTCACCACTCATTGCGCGCGTCTTGCGGCGATTGGTGGGTTGATATCATCACGATATCAACCAATGAACAGACCCTTTGGTCGACCCTTCAATATCACCACTTTGGTGATATTGTTTAAAGAATATCCATCTTATATTCTTTATTGTCACTTTCCTTAAGTGACAATATCATGTAACGGGCTGCCCCGTTACATCACCCCCCCTTAACTGATAGTCACCGTGTGACTATCGAAATATGGAGGCCACCCGTTGGCCACCATTGGGACAGGGAGCACTTGTTTGGTCCGTTCCACTCACTTTCCGCTTGACCTCGCATAGTTAACATGTCTATGCGAGGTGACTCAAGACCCACACAGCCTGGTGCTGTGCAAGCCTCTGCGGCAGACGCTTCGTCGTCTGCCGCCCCTTCCTCGCCTGCACAACAGGTGCTGCAGGTGCACGCGGTATCACGCCGCGTGCGCACGATGACCCCGATGTGGAGGTCATCTACTCTGGCGAGTCAGACGTGTCTGACTCGGGCAATGCTCCAGAGGCGTCTCGCTCACCGGCGACGCCTCAGTATTCGCCAAGGCCACTGCCGAACGAACGGACTCGTGATTCGCATCACAGTCTGTTCGGCAGTGATGACGATGATCAGGGTGGTGAGTTCTATTCTTCACCACCGCCGGCTCGTGCGTCTTCGCACGAGCGTGATGACGATGGCGCGAGCCGTCGTCAATCTGGGAGCCGTGGTACCGACAAGGGTACCACTGTGAAGCGTGATGAGTTGAAGCCGTGGCGTTTGCCCGAACAACTCATCAATAGCCTGTCTCACGAGACAGGCCAACACCATCGAATACCCTTATTCGATGCGACTGAGCTTCACGGCTTGGATCCCAGCGCGAAGAACTTTCGCGCTGAAGAAGACTTTTATCTCGATGTCTTCCTTAGACATCGATGGTACAATAGCAACCAAAAGCGTGACAAAACATCGCTTATGGCTGCGTGGAACGCGTTCGTCCAAAACGTAAAGAATTTTGGACGAGAAGGGTGGCTCAAGAAACTTGAGGCAACACGCCTCAGGTTCGAACGGCGAACGCCAACCGGTGCTAGGTACCAATTGCATTGTTTATCGAGTGAGGCAGGCATTCCTTGCCTCACATGGGGAGACCCTTGTGCGAGTTGTGTTGACAACTCGCAGCGTGCACATAGGGATGTGTACTCCCTAAATTCGCCCTGGGGAAGGGCACATCTCTCGGACGAGATGCGTGACGCGATTGCAAACTTGCAATCCGTCTACAAGCGCCTAGGGCGCGTGTTTACCGATGGGCCACAGGACTCATCGGATGGGTCTCGTCATACTGGTGGACGAGACCTTCAACATCCATTAATAGCTGAGAGCGGGGCTCCCAGCTGTTCCAAGAGGGTGGATACCCCCGCCACTGGGCGAGGTAGCTCATCCTTGATCCTGAATCGTCACGGTGATTCAAGATACGCTCCACTAGAAAGCGTTGATCACCGTGAGCATCCACCAAAGGATGTGGTGGAGGAGGAAAGACCTCCTCCAGAACCCCAGGCCCACCATCTCGACCCTTACGAGATGGATCGCGCAATCGATGAATTGCGCGATGACTTGAAGCACGAGCGCGACCGACGCTACGCTTTGACCGACATCGTGCGGAAGAACCGCAAGGGTCACGAGGCTGATCGGGCGAGGGATCGCGCCGATTATGCCACGGCGCAGCTTCAGGTCGAGCGGGATGTCCGCTCCCTTTTCGGCGAGCTGGCGACAGCTCGCGGAGAGATAACTCGGTTGAATACCGAGGTATCATATCTGCGCGACCAGACGGATCGTCTGGAGCGCGAACGCAAGAACTTGATGGATGTTCTTGAACGTGGGGGCTATCTTCATCGGAAGAAGAAGGCTCGTACTGACAGTACGACCTAAGCCTCCCCACGTAAAACGTAGGATGCGTGCGCATCCTACGTGGCAATTCGAGTGTGTATGCATTGCCCTTGCGATGCAATACTCGAAATGGCCCAATGTATTTCGGCAGTAGTTTACTACTGCCGACACTAGTGACTGCATGTCCAGGTAGGTTTACCGTTGACAGTAGTACTAGGTCATTAACCTTAAATGAAAGAACATTTGCTCTTCCATTCTTGTCTGCGTTCCGTTTCTGACGGTCCACCGCATTTGCGATGGAGTCCTGAACGAAACGGACTACCGCTTCTCGAGTCAGCAGGAAGTTCTCTGCTGACTCTTTGTTTTGTCTAGCAGTGCGCTTCGTGCGCACTGCTAAGAGATTGCTCTCTTCTTCAGCGAGGTTGTCTTCTTCCTCGCTGGCATAATCGTTGGCGATGCTGAATATACCAGCATCGTCATCATCATCCGAATCAATAATAGCGTCTTCGCTATTATTGAGATGATCTTCTTCATCGATGTCGACTTGATCGACATCGGCATCATACGTGACGACGTTTGCGTCGACACGTGATGAGCAAGAGCCAAAACGGTTTTTGCTCGAGCGAGTCCCTCCCCCCTTATCCAAGAGTCACACCCTAGAAGGGTGGGCACACGTGGATGGCGTAGGCCATTCACGTAAAACGGTGTGTGCTGTGTTGAAGCATGCACCGAATTATTGATGGCGAATTCCACCATGGGTAGGAATTCGCTCCAACTCGGAAACGAGTGGACATATCCTCGAAGAATCTCTTCGAGGACACGGTTCGCACGTTCCGTCTGACCATCTGTTTCTGGATGGTCAGAAGTGGACATCTTCAATCGTGTTCCGAGAGTACGGAACACGGTTTGCCAAAATTCCGCCGTGAACCGAGGGTCACGGTCGGATACGAGTTCACGGGGTAACCCGTGGAGTCTAAAGACCGTGTCTAGAAAGACACGAGCACAACCTTGAGCCTTGATTGACTCAGGGACAGCAGCAAGATGGACCATCTTGCTGAATCGGTCCACAAACACAAGAATACCATTATTCTTGTGAGCGTCTTCGGGAAACCCGAAGACGAAGTCCATTGAAACGGACTGCCAGCACTCTGTCGGAACAGGCAGAGGCTGCAATGGCGCACGGGATGAAGGACTAGGCTTCACCCGTTGACATACTTCGCAAGCACGGATGTACTTGCGAACAAACTGATACTGGCGGGGCCAGTAAAAGTCGCGACTTACCGTGAGGTAAGTCTTTTCTCTACCACGATGGCCGCTTGTTGGGGCATCGTGACACTCATACATGATGCGCAATCGCAAATCATGATGAGCGGGTACGACGACACGAGGCGTGTCGTCGGCAACAGCTGTATAGTACAGCAATCCGTTGCGTGTACTATACCGATCCGATGAGGATCGGTACAAAGCCGGTAAATCCCTCATGGATTTACTATATGGATTCACCAGATGATCCATCAATCGCAGAAGATCCTTATCTTCCGCGTATGCCTTTCGTACGTCGTCAAGTAAACTTGACGACGGGACACTGACTGACAGTGTCGCAACAGTGGGCTTGTCCTCACTGTTGGATTGCGCGTCCGGCTCGAAATCGGGCCGGCGCGAAAGAGCATCCGCGACGACATTGAGTCGTCCCGGTTTATACTCCACGGAGAAGTTATACTCCGCGAAGAAAGACAGCCACCTCGCCATTCTTTGCGAGAGGTGTGGGCTGTTTACGGCCGTGCGTAATGACGCATGGTCCGTGTAGACAACAAACGGTCTATCTCCCAAGAGATAGACGCGAAATTTAGCCAGTGCGTATTTCATGGCAAGGAGTTCCTTGTCATGCACTGGGTAATTACGCTCAGCTGCTTGCAGCTGACGCGATTGATAACAGATGACGCGCTCCGCGCCATCTGCATCGAACTGCATTAACGCACAGCCGATTGCGAAATCGCTGGCGTCACAGACCACATGAAATGGTCTGTCCTGATCTGCAATCGCCAAGATCGGCGATTGCATCAAGCTTTGCTTGATATCTTCAAAGGAACGCTGGCACTCAGCGTTCCATGACCACTTGACATTTTTCTTGAGCAAGCAAGAAAGATGAACAGTCATCTCGGCGTAGTTGCGCGAGTACTTGTGCAAGTACGCCGCAAGACCAAGGAACTTTCGAAGTCCCTTGACATCGACTGGCACTGGCCAGTCGGTGATCGCCTTGATCTTTTCGGGATCAGGGCGTACGCCGTGTTTCCCCACGATGCACCCAAGAAGTGGTATTTCGCTAGCCGCGAATATACACTTCTTGAGGTTGGCGTACAACTTATGCTTGCGCATAAGTTGAAGAACCTGACGAACGTGAGTTCTGTGAACTTCAACGTCCGTCTTCCCGTCCATAGCCCGGCTATGGACGAACACATCGTCGAAGTAACTCGGTGCGAAGTCTCGCACCGGTCTCAACAGATTTGTTACACATCTGTTGAATGTTGCAGGGGCATTACTCAGCCCCTGTGGCATCACTAGCCACTCCCACAGCATCCCGCTGGGGGTACTCACTGCTGTGAACGGGACGTCCCGTTCACGCATCAGGATCTGATAGAATCCATCCATCAGATCCATGGACGAAAAGATGGTACTCTTTGACATACCATCTATGATTACGTCCTTCCTCGGTATCGGCGTCTGAGCCGGTACCGTTGCAGCATTCAACTTGTTGAATGCGTGCACTATCCGCCACCCTCCTGTGGCCTTTCGCACACAGAAGGTCGGAGAGCTGTGAGGGGATGTTGATTCCCTCACATGGCCCGCTGCTAAGCGATCGGCAAAGAACTTGTCGATCGCTATCACTTGTTCACGAGGCAGTGGCCACTGCTTCATGACACAGTATTTCGAGCCCGGTTTGAGCTCGATCTCGTGTCGAGTGCCTTTGTCCTTAGGCAACTCGCAAGGTACGGATTCAGGGAACACATCCCTGAATTCGATCAAATCCTTATACAAAGGATTTGCCTGAAGTGACTCCCAGGATTGGGACGCGTATCGCTCAATCCGAGTCTTCTCATCGAGGACACTTTCGTCCATCGATGAGCTGCTGAGAACCCGTTCGTTCTCAGCAAATACTGTTGCCGACCGAATGTCGGTCACATACTCGTCCTCTGTGACGAGTACGCAGATCTGCTTGACTTTGCCACTACGCAGATCACGCAAGAACCGTTTCGGTTCTAGCGTTGGCAACTGAGTTATCTCCGAAGTCAACTTCGGAGGCACAATCAGATCAAGCGTATAAGCGCCTACGCTTGATCCGTCATTAACCAAGACGTTCAACGTCTCGGTTTCTTCCTGGGATCTTGCTTCCACAGGTTGCTGAGGGCCTGATCCCTCAGCAAGCAACTCTTGAGGAACTCCTTCCTCAAGTACGTGGGGACTTATTCCCTCGACGTCTTCCGACTGTGGCTGTGCAACCACAGTCAGGAACCGATCCTCTACGGTCGACTCTCCAGTCGACCTAGGATTTTCATGTTGCCCCTTGGGGGCAACAGATTTCTTTCTTCTAAGATGCTGCCCGCTAGGCATGCATCCATGTCCCGGTCCACTCGACTTATTCGAGTGGTGGACCTTCGGCGCAGCCTGTACTTCTGTACAGCCGCCGGGAGCTTGCTCCACAGTGTAGTGATCAACTACACTGTGACCTTGTGCAGTCGTGCTAACGACCGTACCGCAAGTGAGGCCATCGCACTAACTCGCAGAACATCCACACGCTTGTGGACGCTCCAAGATGTTCATCAGATGGCCATCTGATGAACAAGCAGCAGGCATCTTCACGGATCGATGCTGCCAGCTCACCCTTGGCTCGTACTTTCTGAGCCAAGGTAATCCCAGGATGACATCAAATTTGTCATCCAGATCTAGTACGATGAAATCATCATCGTACTGCTCGCCCTCTAACGTGTAGTGGATTCCTACTAAACGTTTCTCAACGGTTATCGATGCGCCTGTTGCAAGGCGCACCGTCATCCTTGTGAGGGGAATGTCGCGCTCAACGAACTTGAGCCTACGACCCTCTAGTGACTGGCGACGAACAAAGTTGTTCGACGCCCCACAGTCTACTAGGGCACGAAGCGACAAGTCATTTGTCGCTTCCAACTTCAAGGTGATGAGCGAAACGTCATCACCAGGTGCAGAGACACACAATGATTGTGTATCTGGAGCAACTTTCGTCAAGACGTTTGCAAATTCTCTTGAGGTTGCTGGATCAGTAGGGCGCTCCGCCCCTACTGACCCCGACCATTTTTTGATGGCCCGTCTCGCTGTTGCGGCTTCGCAACAGCGCTGGACCCACGCCCATTGCCCTTTCTGGCGAATGGTCGTCCATTTCGCTCAGTACTGTTTGGTACTGGGCGCGGAGCACTACACTCGTATGCGTAGTGCCCTAACTTCTGACAGCGATTGCGCCTCTGCAATCGCTTGTTGCTTGTAGAGCGAGGTCTCTCGCTCTCAACATAACAGAGGTCCATTGGTTCTGGACCTCCGATCTCTTGTCGTCTCGGTGGACGGTAAGAGTTTGAGCTAGCATGAGCCTGTCTCATGCTAAAGTCTTCCTGTTCCGCGGCTGATATCGCTTCTTCAAGCGTATTCAGCTCAAGGCGGAACAGGTGGCTCCTGACGGGCCCTTCTGCGAGCCCTTGCATGAACACCGTAATTAACGTGTGTTCATGAACTGGGTTTGCAGTTATACTACTCGCAAGGAGTCGTATATGTTGTGCGTAAGCGTGCACATCACGCTTACCCTGCTTGAGTTTCAGGAGCTCTGAACGGGCCCTGAACTCAGCACGTGGCGGCTCAAACGTTTGTCTGAGCCGGGACTTGAAGTCATCTAGCGACCTAAACACATTTGGGTCGCTACTCTCGAGTCCCAGGGACCAAGTTTTGGCACGCCCTGCCAAGTGGGTCTGAGCAAATGTGAGTTTCATTTGCTCATCTTCGACGCGACGAGCCCTTAGGGCTCTGTCGAGTTCGACAAACCATAGTAACAGGGAGTCCTCCAGGACTCCACTGTACTTGGAGATGTCGACTTTCATCACTTCGGGACGACGCGCATGCGCCTTCCCGCCCACAGCAGCATGGAATTGCTGCTGTCTCAACAGCTCCGTCTGTTGAGCACCGAGTTCTCTCAACTGCTCGGCCTGTTGAGAGCCTTGCTGGTGAAGCAAGGCTACTTTCTCCCTCTCGAGAGCAAGTTCATTGTGAATGAACTTGGCGATAGCAGCATGTTGTTGGTCTCTGTCTAGAGACTCCAACATGGTGCTGACGACGAGTTCGCCTACGGTAGAACTCATTCGTTCTACCGCACCCCATTCGATGTCACTCAAATGGGTAAACCCTTCACGCGTGGCGTGAAAGATGTCTTCTTCATCCAACATGTTCATGTTGGATGATGTGGTCCTTGGAAGGACTACAAAGTGCTACCAGGTGTAACGGGGCACACCCTTGCGTAACTTAACGCAAGGGATTTGGGTGCCCCGACGGACGTACACGTGGCGAGCGAGGAAGCGTAGGTAGGGTAAAAGTAGAACTGTTATATTAATATAATTAAGTCTTTAAACTACTGTCTCTTCGTTTGACTTAATTCAATTATACTAATATAACTGCATGTATGGTGACGTCTCGTCACCACTCATTGCGCGCGTCTTGCGGCGATTGGTGGGTTGATATCATCACGATATCAACCAATGAACAGACCCTTTGGTCGACCCTTCAATATCACCACTTTGGTGATATTGTTTAAAGAATATCCATCTTATATTCTTTATTGTCACTTTCCTTAAAGTGACAATATCATGTAACGGGCTGCCCCGTTACAGTCTGCGTCGAGGCTAACCTAATGCACACTTGTTGACTGCATATTCCTCGCAAGTCTTGTGTGTGACAGAACAATGGGGTTTCTATCTCATGATAATTTGCCGAAACCAATGAGTCAACATTAGCCTCTTCATTACCAGAATGATCAATACCCGCTAAGTCTTACGAACCTATCTGCTTCGTACTTGTCGACTCAAGGTCGTGGGATCTAACAACGACATGCGAACATTTTTGGTGTGCTAAAGTGCGGAGCGATCGACTATCTAAGCCATTGGATCCATCATTCGAGACAAGCGCACCACATTTATGGAATACTCTACATGAGGTCATCATCAAGTCTTAATCCTTCCGATAAATTCATGTTCAGCCTGGATGATGCAGGCCGTCGAAGCTCGAAAGGCTCAGGTCGCAAGGGTTCGTCAAGAATTGCCTTGGGGGTAAGGTGGTACGTGGTGGACACTACTCGCTCCCGTACTACTTATACTACTGTCGATTGAAGCGCCACTATACATCAGATAAAATGACCGCGATTCTACCTGTGGACCTTACACCACACCCGCTGGTATGCATAAACGTGTGAGCTGCTAAAGAATACCCGTAAAAGCAACAGGAAGCATTCAAGCTGCGGCAAACTTTCGGAAGAAGCGTATGCGGATATACCTGAGAGGAAGCCACAATCGCAGTTAACTGTATAGATGCAAGCGAAATGTAATTATGAAGTAGTATAGCAACCTGCAGACTTCGTCGGTGAGTGTTGTCATTGTTACGTGTAAGATGTACTCACAAATGCTTTTGCATCTACTGTAGGGAATCAGCACACGACTAGCAGACAAGTGATTGGCAAAGGAATTGCAGATCAGCGGAATCTGGAGGACACATTTCATATTAGGACCTCTTCTGCATTTGCTCAAGTACACCCCAGTCGTCTACGATCGACACTGCGTGCATCTAGGATTACCGTGTCAATGTCCTCGGGCAACAATTACTAGCTTTCACACTGAACGCTGCCGTATAAGCAAGGCCCATGACTAATCCGCTCGACCCACTTGAGTGGCGGGCCCGTTTTACATCTTGTTGTTTACGCAAGTCAACAGCTCTCTTCACAGTGTGACTATTAGCCACACTGACTTCTTGAGTAGTCGTGTTGGTGACCATACCACAAGTGAGTCCGTCGAGCACGCACATTGTACATTTACATTCTTGTAGAGGGACCAAGAAGCTCATGAGGTGGATATCTAATGAGCGAGTAGAAGACACTTACGACCTGACGTACTTGGCTGACCCCTTAGCTCATACAGTATGATCCGTGGAAGGTACAGGATGGCACCATATGTTTTGAGTCTTGATCAGCAGGATATCATCATGGTCACGTCTTTTCCTTCGATCGTGAAGTGGATATCCACTGCATGTTTCATCATTGTAGCCGACATGCTGTTGCATGGCGAAACATCACCATGACCGCATCGTTGTCACGCTTATAGATCTTGAGCTCACGATACTCTAGCAAATGGCGACGAGCAAATTTTCTCGATGCTTCGAATCGACCATGGCTTGCAGTGACATGTTCGCATCACTACTTTCCTTGAAATGATTCAGGATGCACCATCATTTGGATCATCAACACAACAGGGACTGTGCGTCGAGGGCAATAGTCTTCGATGACGTGCAACGTTTCGGTTGCTGACGTTACTGATCAATAAGGCACCCCAACGCCATTGACTCTGTTTGTGCTCGACGGTCAGCTACACTGACGCAGGTTGTCAATAACGTCCGAGCCACAGCTATGGTCGCTCGTGGAAGCCGAACGGTCGTCTCAATCCGTTTGGATGGACACGGGGCGTAGAACACAACGCTCGTAAGTGTAAAGGTTTTCTCCATATTTAGCAAGTGTTACCGTGAAACAGTTTGTGTTCCTCAATGGAACGTCTCGTTAGATCTTTGTTTGCGACGATGTACGTACGCAGGACGTTGCGCAGCGTTTCGGACTTCGTTCGTGACCCCAGAGGTTTTCGCTGGCGATACATACACCGCCAACGAGGAAGTCACTGCCTACAGTAGTGCTGCAGATGTACGACTGATTATCGCGGCGGTCACTTGTGCTCAGTGACATCCCGAGGGTCACCTGCAGAACGTAGCTACTGGTCTTGAGCGACATTGCCAGTTGCGTATATTTCGCGCAGACTTCGTGACTAAAGGGTTACATACAGTATCGGAGTGAAGCAACGCATGCTGTACAGTAGACGTCTGCTGCAGATCAGTGCACTGTCCGGTCGGACAAGTTTCTGTCCATCTTGCTGCGCGTCCACAGTCGTCTACCGTTGACTCCTCGAGCTCCTTCCGTCGTACAACTCGCTCTCGATATTGTCTTCGTTTCTGCACTTTTGCATCGCACACCTTGCGTTGCACATAAACCTGTCAGTAGAAACGATGACGGCATACCAGCGCCCCGTCAATCTACCGATATGCCGACGCTCCATCCGACCGTTCCAGCGCCTATCCTGTCTCCTGCTCCTTACCACAGCACCACAACCCCACCACTATCCTGACCACCCGACCGACCTCCGCCACCACCGCCACACCCACTCGTACCGTACCCCGAGCAGCCGCATGTCCTTCTTCGGCTTCGGCAAGAGCAGCAAAGGCCCCGAGCCGCCCGCCGCTTCGTCCGACGCGTACGCGTACGAAGAGCCCTCGTACGACTACAGCGCGCCGTCCGTACCGTCGTCGTTCGACTCGTCGTCGCTCGGCAGCAGCAGCAGCGCGGCCTCTTCCAGCGCCGCCGAGATGCAGCAGGTCATCCTGGAGGAGCAGCAGCGCGTGCTGATCCAGCAGGCGATCGCGAAGATCACTGCTCTGGCCTGGGACAAGTGCAGCGCCAGCAAACCCGACGCGGAGCTCTCGTACAAGGAGAAGGACTGCATCAAGAACGTCACGCGCGCGTACCTCGACACGAGTATGTTTGTGGTCCACCGCCTCAACAAGTCGGGCAGTGCCTGAGCCACGTGCTGAGCCCCCCGCAGTCGTTACCACGAGGAGACAGTGGCGTTCGGACACCCTCAGCGACGTCGGGGCTCTGGAGACAGCATTGATGCAGTACAACGTCGAGTCGATTCTCCTTCTTCTTCTTCTTCTTCTTCTTCTTCGTGTGGTTGTTCCCCTCTCCTGCTTCTCTTTTGACCTGCCTCACTCTCACGTCTGTGTGTCTCTCTCTCTTAGCTCTCGTGCTCGTCGATCGCGCTCTCGTCGGGTCCACGAGCTCTACGGCTGCGGTACACGAACAGCGGCACGTTCCTGTACGGTCCCGCGTCGTAGCGCTCGTCCGGCACGAGGCCCCGGATGCCCCACGTGTTGCAGATGACCCGCACGTCCTTGTCCGACGAGTGCAAGAGCGCGATCAACTTGGCCGAGAGCTGCTCCAGTGCCTCTGGCAAGAGGTACGTGACAACAACAGTGGCGTCGGACAGGTCTTCGACCAGCAGGTCGCCGTGCGCGACGCTCACGAGCTGCTGCACGTTGTGGGCGGCAATGTGGCGCTGGAACCGCTCGACGAGGAACGCTTCAATCTCGACGCCCCGTGCACGCGCCCCGAAGCGCGTGGCCGCTTCAATGCAGATCCGCCCGTCCCCGCAGCCCAAGTCGAAGAGCACCTGCAGCAGCAACAGCAGGAACAACAGCACAGCGTGAGTGACCTCGTCGGACAATGGACTCGTTCGCCTAAACGCACGTCGTCGGGGGTCAAGTGCGCGAGCTCAACGATCTTCGACACGACGTCGCGGTCGCTCTGACACGGCGGGGCCAGCGAGTCGCCTTCGATCCACATGAACGCGCCTGGCGTCGGCTCTTCGTCGTCGCTCGAGTGGGTTGTAGCCATTGGAATGACTGGACGCGACACGCTCAATGACAGAATGGGGTGTGGGGCCCCTCTGCCTGACACAGTGCAGAGAGCTCAGGAGTCGACGCGCAGCGAGCAGCTCACGGATCGATCGGTGGACGGTACGGCCTCTGGTCTACTCTCTATTACGCTCTGCACATGCGACTAGACCTCGCTAGCTCTTGAACCGACGATGCCACGACAAGCGCTCCTCGTCGTCATCCGGCACGTCGCAACTGCTGTCACTGATCCGTTGGTTCTCGTCTGCACTCGCTTCAGCTCGTCGAGTCTCCTCCTCGGCTGCTTCACTGCTTCCTTCCATGTCTCCGCTTGCATCGAACAAAGTGCTACTGTGCACCTGGTGAATCAGCGCTTGGATCGCCATCGCTTCCTCCCCACGTCCCAAGTGCTTGTACGCTTCCAGCACCGTCGTGAGCATGAAACGGCGCGTCAGAACTCGTCGATGCTCGCCGTCCAACGCCGAGAAGTCCTCGAAAAGCATGACAACTTCTTCGTAGCGATGAAGGCGCAGGTTGGCCGCCATCCCCACCTCGGTCACTGCAATGCCCAAAGGAATGTGTTTGTTCAGACGCAACGCTCGCACCATGTCGGACACGCGCTCGAGATCGCCGATCAGACCTAGACGGTAATAGTAGACCACGACCTGCTCCAATGCTGCGTACTTGATCGGCATGCCACTGTCCAGCGCGTACACGAACAAGTCGTCCACGACGTCGGCACGATCAGCGCGAACGCCAGCAACGACCGCTTCACATAGGACAAACGCATTCCACTCCAACGAATGCGAGTACCGCGAGAAGAAGTGCTGTAGGTCGTTCGCGCACTCCACTTGGAATTGAACGTGCTCGCGCAATTGGTCGTCGTCGTTGCCCCCGTCGACGTCCAGTGGCACTGGGTCAATCAGTAGCGCGCGCAGCAACGGGTAGACGGCATGATGGCTGGCGGGAATCTTGTGCGCGTTCATGATATCCAAGATCTCACATGCAATGGCCAGGCACTCGTTGCGAGTGTCGGCCGTCGCGAGCGCAACTCTCTTCCGCAGCAGATACTTTGACACACGCTCTTTTAGATCGCGACTTGCTTGTGACGATGCCATCACGTTGCGGTACATCTCCATCAGCATTGCATCTTCGCCCAAATGGTGCAGCTGCTGCAAGCAGATCCTGAAACGGAACTCCGTGAAGATCGACATGGACATATCGGGCGGGTGGCTATAGAACTTCATTGCCCGCTTGCTTGCGCCACAAGCTGCTGCAGTCATCATTATCATTGGCAAGAGCGACAGCGGCACAATCTCACCAGGGAGTTTCGTGACGATATCCTCGCAGATCTGCATCACTTTCTCAAAGTCGGTGAATCGCTCGTCATGCAGCAACGCATTCAGCACGTGAAAGTACGACACTTTCGTCACATGAATACCGTGGCGCTCCATCGTGTCTAGCAGTTGCAGCACTAGGGCAGCCTCGCGCAAGTGGCCGAGAGCCACAAGTATGGATTGAGCCAGCCGCGGAGTGAGCAGCTGCACGTCTTTTGCGCTACATTGACGATCGTTTTGAGTCCGATACAAGCTGGAGAACTTGTCCACAACGTCCTGGAACCGCTGGTCGTAGTTGAGCGCCAAGGCGTAGTGTTCACAAATGACAGACCAGTGCTTGCGTTGCCCTGCAAACTGCGGGAACTCTTGCTCGTACACAAACGCCACTGCTTCCACTTGAGCGAAGTCGCGTCGCTGTCGCATGGCGTACAGCATGCGATCCAACTTGCCCGTCGCGGCTTTCAGCTGCCGCCTTGCTCGCTGGAACCCCGTCTCGCGCGCCACTGCAAAGCGGGGGTCTGCCAACTCCCTCGCCAGCTTTTGCAAACTTGCTCTAGCTCTGTCCACGTCTTGTGGAGCCGGACAGCCGCTCGTACCAATGAGCGAGAGAAACTCACCCGCCTCTGCGTCCGCCTGCAGCTCGACCAGCGCTTCACCACTCAGCCGCTCGTGCACGTGCTCCCTCCCTCGTCTCCGCTCACCATCAGGAGCGCGTGAATTGACGGCGTCCAATTGCCGCTGCAGGTGCGGCGTAAGCTTCTGGGACACGTCTGGACAAAGAGATCTTCCGCCAATGACCTGCGGCTTCATCTTCACGTCTACACGTCGCTGTTGTTCCTCTTCGTCATTGGCGTCGTCTTCTGCTCCTGCACACGCAGCAGTCGCACGAGTCTGCACCGGACGCGACAGCCGACGGGCCGTCGCTAGCGAGCGCAGCCACGACGACCGACGACGCCCGAGCTCCGCCAGCATGAGTGGCAAGCAGCTTCGTGTGCTGGACGCTCTGGACTGTGTACGCCACACAAGAGACCGCGTCCATGTACCGGCGCGTCGGTGAATAACTCGGTATACCGGAGCTGCAAAGTGCGTCAACAAAATCTCGTCACGCGGTCGCGCGTCTCGGGGTTCGGGTGTCGGCAGCCCACCCACCGCGTCGTTTTGAACAAAAAGCACAAGATACAGAACGCAGATACGACCCACCTACCGCTTTTTTCGACTGCATCGAGAAAGCTGGTGGACACTACGACCAGGTCATGCTGCCATCGAGATCGCGCAGCTTAGCGCTGCTGCGACGGACGCTGCGACGCCCGCCCGCTGCCCCTCTCACGCCTATCTGCTCTATCGATAGTCTCAAAACACGCAGCTACCGATGGACGCACCGCCGCGTGTCTTCTATGCCCCTCGACGGTCCATTGAAGCCGAAGAACACGCCGTCGTTTGCGATTGCCGCGGCGTTTGAAGGCCACGAAGATCTGGAGGACGACGAGGACTCTGATCACTTGTACGGACATACGAAGGACCACGACGAGGCCAAGAAAGAGGGTGCACGGTCGCTCAAAGAGCAGCTGCAGCGCGGTATGGAGAAGAAGAAGCTCTGGATGCAGTCGCTCGCCGCGCAGGAGCTCTACGCAGCTCTCGTGAAGAGCGTGGCAGACTGCTATGCGCCATTGTACGCGGCTATGGGACTCGAAGGGAAGTGTCCGCTTGTGGCGGTGGCCACGGACCAAGCCAAGGGCGCACACGAGCTCGAGACGGAGTTTCAGCCGCAGCGTTTCGACGAGATGCTGACCAAAGCCACCGAGCAAGAGGCGCTGGCGCTGCTGGTCATTGACAAGCAGTCGTTGCTGGCACTGGCGATTGTCGAGCATCGGAACAAGCTCGCGGAAGAACTGTCGAGACGTGCGAAGGCAGGCACTGGCGTTGTGCTGCCGGGGACGAACGTCATGGAGGAAGGGAACGCGGTGACGCTCGGCAGTCATTTCCGCATGTTTTACTCGTGGGCAATGAGTGCCTACGCTTTGTGTGGCCGGGACTGCCACCCGCAGCTGTTCGACATGTACGAACGGGCACAGAGTGCTGGCTTGTACGTCTCGGCCAACATGAACGTCCAGTATATATCTGCGCTGATTGCCGAGAGACGCTTTGACGAAGTGTTTGAGTTCTACGAGTCAGTGCTTCGCGAGGGTCAGCCTACGTCGATGTTCTTTTACAGGAACGTGCTGTTTGCCGTGTCTGTGACGCACAGAGTCGAGCTGCTGGATTCCATTCTCGAAGACATGCGCGTCAAGGGTTTCAAACTGCGTGCCGAGGACTACTTGCGCGGCATTCGAACGTACGACAACGAGTACTTCCTTACGAGGGTGCAACCAGACGATAAGCGCCGGTCGGATCGACGCAGTCGCAGTGATCGCGAGACGAAAAACCGCGAATCTGCGTTCACGACACCTCGAGATACGTACCACATGTGCGTGCAACGGATTCGCGAGCAGGAAGAACACCCAGAACGGTTCGAGAAGATTGTCGACGCTGCACAGAGCGTGCTGACTCTATTCGATACGATGGTGGACGTCGATGGACTTGCTCCACGAAATGAGCACTTTTTCCCGCGCGTGATTACAGCAGCCGTGTATGCTCAGGAATGCGAGCGCGTTCCAGACCTTTTGGCCCTGCACGCTGATCATGTCGACAAGCCTCTCCATTATGCCGGTGTTCGCATGGCCGTGAACGCACTTTTGCTGCTGGAAAAGCCCGCTGCAGCGTGGGATCTCGTTCGCGAGACGAATCCAGTTCTCGAGCCTCATCGTTATGCGTTACTGGGCAACATTTTCAGCTACCACTGCATGAAGAAGCGCGGCGCAGACATTATCCAGCTGATGCACCATACAGAAGAGATGGGGCTGCAAGGCGTGTTCACGCTGTCGTTGGTCAAGAGCTTAGTGCCCGCGCTTTGTTCGAGCGTCGATAGCGTCAGTGACGAGGTCCTGATGGAGACCGCGACGCGCTTTGACAATGTCTTCCACCTACGCACCAGTGAGCACCATTTCGGTGTCTTCCTTCGTGAATGCTGCCACAGTAAGCGTCTTGTTGTGGTGAAAGCTGCTCTCAAGCAGTGGCTGGCCACCTCCGAGAACAAAGTACCGCTCAAGGGCACTCTGGCTTCCAAGCTCTTGCAAACGTTCGAGAGCGAGTCGGACTGGGCCTTCATGGCCGAAGTGTTTGAGCTGACGGACTTCTCGCACGTGAACAGCGAAGACAACCGCAAGGCCATTGTGAGCGCTGTCTCACGTGCCTACGAAGCTCTCGGCGAGCCTGAACGTGTCGAGCGCGCTGAGCGCATTTCTCTAGTCGCAGGTAAGCGGCAAAAAGCGGTGCAACCACAAGCGTCAACAAGACAGCAGCAGAAGACCCGCGGCAAGCGTCCAGGCAGATCGGCAGCTGCTTCGAGTAGCGCAAAGCCGATGCTGATCAACGGCGTTCCTGTCCTCTCGTCTTCCTCGTAGTCAGTTTCGCGAGCAGCACCGACCAGAAGCGCAGACTCAATCGCAAGATGTCGCGTGGTGGATACACACAGTCGTCCGACGCGATCAAACGGAAGAGGCTCGACAAAGTGACGGCCATCGGGACGGTGGTGGCGGAGCCTGATCCAGCACGAGCTCGCTACAACAAACGGGGGTAGAAGAGTCGACGACCGTCCGAGTGATAGCTGTATGTCGGTCATGAAACCTGAGACGCTCAGGCTATTGGGCGAACGGACGTGTGTGCTGCCTCACAGACTGTAGCAGGCCATTGAACACGTGCAGTTGGACTGAAGAGCTGCATCGGTACCCGTTTCGCCAGCAGACGACCTGACTTGGCACATGTGACGGACGTACTTAGGAAGCGCAAACTATCCGCAAGCCGAGTGTCGAACACAAAAGATACCTCTGTGTATCTATGAGAACGAGCACACACTCAGAACGTCTTCGTGGTTATGGCAGGGACCAACGAGGGATAGGGCACGGACAGTGTGCGTGCAGAAACGCGCTGCAGATGGCAAAAGTCCCGTCTCTTGTCCACGCCCACGTCGGTCCTGTCGAGCAACGTAGCGTCCCATCTGATTCCGCCAGCAACTCGTTCTCGTTGCACGCGTCACTTCCCAGGAGGCTGATGCTGGTCACATGTCGCAGGTTGCAGTTCAACGCAGCGGCCCGTGCAGAAAACAGCCACAGGTAACCACCGACTTGTTCTCCAGAAGACACGACCTGACGCCACCGCTCTCACTCGCGCCGTACAAAGACGCTGCGTCAACGACCACCCGATTGGACCGGAGCTCCTGACCAGAGAGCGCTGCAACGTTGCAAAGCACAAACTGACCCCTTCGCACTCGACTCCCATCTGATCGCTCTCTCGCTCTCTCTCTGCTCTCGTTGTCGCCGTCAAGCAGTCATTCGAGCTTCGACATGCGCGTACCCTTCCGCCTCCTGTGCTTCCTGGCTGCGGCCTTCGCGACGTGCGTGTCAGCCGACGCCATGGACGACGGGACCCCACTTATGAGTGAAGCGCCTCCCGTGACCCCGTCAACTGACGGTACGGGCGTCTCGAACGCCACGAGCGACGCGCCCCGCGCCGAAGAGGACTTTGACATTGAGCCGCAGCCGACGCGCGCCCCGACACAGAAGGCCCCGACACAGGAGGCCCCGACACTGCCGCCCAGCGTTGCGCCTGTGAAGCGCAACCCCATCGCTGACCCTACCGCAAGTGACCGTCCAGCGGAAGTCACGAGCACTGCGTCTGCGGTGGCCCCGACGGCCGCTGCGGTGGTCCTATCGGCCGTCGTCTACCTCATGCTCTAAGCGGCATCCACTCGGTCTCCGGCGTCGGTAGACGAAGGCCTCGTCCTGCACGTCCGTGGGACGACCATTTATATGTACGACGACGATATCGATATTGACGTCGTCGTCGTACAGAAGAGACGACTGGTGCGTGCGACTTGTAGCCACAAAGCTCCGTTGCGTAATCAATACACAATTCTTCTCGTCCCGCTACACGACGTTCGTGCTGCGATTCGATCGATCGATCGATCGATCGATCGTTCATTGATGGCGCTCCTTGGTCCACGTACAGCAGTCGTACAACCTGCGCCTGCGACCAAACGACTGTGACTACCCGCAAGTCATTCGACGATCGTCCGCTTTTCTCGTCGCTTTCGTGCGTACAGCTCCTGCGGTGGTCACCACCTGTCGACAATCGAAATGTAGCCAACTCGCTTGTCACCGACCGTCCCCCGCGTCAATTTCACTCGGTACACTGTACCACGCGCGTCGTCGTCCCCGCCCGCCCTCGACCACCCGCGCGATGCTCCGCCCCCGAGCGGCGCGGCGGCCCCTGTGGTGCGCGCCCCCGCAGCGACAGCTCTGGAGCTACGCGACGGACCTCTTGACGTGGATAGGGCTCAGCCGCCCCGACGCGTCCGACCGCAGTCGGGCGAGCGTCAACAGCCCACCGCCACCACCGCCGTCGCCGCCTTTGTCTGCCTCTCGTCTGGCCCACAAGCGCGTGCTGAGGCCGCAGCCGCCCGTAGACGCGACGTTCCCGACGTTCCAACGGCCGCTGGACCCGCTCAAGCGCAAAGGAGCGACCGCTGCGCTCGGCCACTTTTTGCAGCGCGTCAAACAGGCGCCAACAGCCGCCCAGTTGCTCGAGACGTGGCAGACTGTCGCGCAGTGTCGGCCGTTCTGGCTGCCGCGCCAGCCGACAGGGCGTCTCGACGTGCGACTGGCGGCTGCGCACGACGTGGGCGTCGAGGACCGGCCGTGGATGTTGCAGCTCGTGCCGACCGACGTGTTTCTCGAGCTCTCTGCAGGCACTTTGGCGCGCTCGATGGTCGTAGGGACCGCAGGAGCGGACCTGAACGCTGCGGACGTGGTCGTGGCCAACGAGACGCTCGTCGTAGGCAACCTGGTCCAAGCTTTCCACGACCTGCACGAGCACGAGCTCGTGGTGGCGTTCTTTGACGCTTACGACAGCGATCGGCGCGTCTGGTTGCAGGAGCACTCTCGTCGTGCAGCTGCCGACGGGGTACGTGATGATGGAACGAATGGGAGCGATGACGACGACGACGTCAAGGTGCAAGTGATAGAAAAGAGAGGCTCAATGGAGGAAGTCACGCAGCTGCCGCACGTCGTGTATTCGTGCTATCTTCGCTCTCTGGCTACTCTGAAGCAGTCGAAGAAGATTGTGCAGCTTCTCGAGACTGACGAGCGCCAGCTGGAGCGGCTCTGCAGCACACTGCCCAACTTGCATCTGATTCTCCACGCGTGCCACAGCGAAAAGAACGGCGAGCTGGCGCGACGGGCGATTGACACGATATCGGCATTCTCTCCTGCTGCTGCCATATCGCTGGGTTGCTACGAACTTGCTATTCGAGCCAACTTGCGTGATCGCAAACGTGGTGAGCGGGAGTTGCTGTCGGCGATTCACCTCTCGCGAGCGCTGCTGAACGATGCTGGCTACATTCTCAAACCTGACATTTGGGCCGGGCTCATCAAGGTGAGCATGTGTATGCATCGACCGGATCTTGCGCTCGAAGTGTTCAAAACGTATCCGCGCCACTGCATACCTGAGTATCAAGACAGCTTCCGTCAGGTGCTGCTGTCAGCCTGTCGCTACTTGGATTCGACGGCGCTCGAAATGATGCATTTCTGCTGGACCAGCCACGAGGCCAAAACGTGCGCACGTGAGGAGCAAACAGTGCACGAAGACGGTCTTTGTCTGGATGATGATCTGGATGGTAGAGGCTCGTCGACGGGAACTGCGGTGCAAGCAGCAAAGAACGCTGCAGCGAACAAAGAGGCCGAAACGGTGCTGCTCAACGCTATATTTTGGCAAATGCTCAACCAACGCCATGCCGTGTCGTCCCTTGTTCAGGTTGTCGACATCATGGAAGCCACTCGCTCGAAAGCTGGTGCCATGGCGTTGGAGAGAGCTGTGTTGCGCATGCTCACGCACGACATGAGCGAAAAGAACATGTCGCCCCGTGCTGCCATCGAGAGCTCACTGAAGTTCTGGGCCGCGCGTTCTTCCGTGCTATGTGGTCAGGGGTTTCTCGTGCGCCTGCTGCTCAAGGAGTGTGTAAAGCACGAGTGGACTGACGAGTGCGAGATGCTATTGGATCATGTGTTGGACGTTAGCGTCGCTCGCGTGCCGATCCATTCGATCATCAAGTTGATGGAAACGAACGAATCACGCGGGCGCTTTGACGTCAACGCTCGCATCGGGGACAAGCTCCTGCAAGGGCTGTCACCGAGTAACCGGCAGAAGCTCCGCGACGACTTTTACGAGCGCTACCTGATGAGCTGCCTTCGTCTGGAACAATTTGACAAGGTGGGCAAAGTGCACGTCACGTATAATCTTGAGCGGCGGTACCCTTTCAACGACGCCATCCGGACGATTGCTCAGGATGCAGCCGCGCAGTGTGTATGATGAGCACGAAGCGAAGAGTCGTTGAAGGCAGGAAAGAGCGCTCACTAGCAGGTGGCGCACACGCAGACGTCTGAAGCAGCGATTACAATAGAATTTACATAATATGGCCCGTGGAACACGCACCGACGGGGCAGTATTTCTCGGCAGTGGGTCTCCTGCACTGCCCCTCGCGTGCCATTCTTTCCAGATAGATAGTTGTGATGCTGAAGTGCGGCCCTCGACACCAATCGACTGGTCCAATGAAGTAGTGAAGTAACCCGCAAGGGATGCGACTCCGTGGCCCCCTTTGGTGAAGTCGCCCTCACCACTCCTCGCTGTGCGCTTGCTCCAGCGACATGCAAATGAGTACCATAAGTGCCATGTCAACTCCGCCCATCACAGCGAGAAAGTAGTGGTCGTTCAGGTGGCCGTTTGACACGGACGAGCTGCGGGTGGCCGTAGCGGAGCCGGGACTGCCAATGTAGCGGAAGACGCGGCCAATGGTCGTGCGCGAGCCCTTGCGCCCTTGGTCCATCCAGATCGACGCCTGGCGCTTGGCCCAATTGCCCGAGAGGCCGATGCGGCACTTTTGGCCCGACGTGGGGTGCTGAAAGTCGACGCGCAGCTCGGGCAGTGCTTTGATCGTAAACAGGTGGGCAGCAGCTGATCCTTTGGCGTCAAAGACGTTGTGCGTGGGAACAGGGGCCGTGAGCTCGCGCTTCATGTGCACCAGTGGATGGCCCAGCGAGTCCCGCAGTGTCTTCATGTGCGACGTCGTACCTCGAAGGCGAAAGAGCTCTTGGCCCCACTCGGCGTCAGAGACCACAAAGTCCTCACCCGCGGGTGGGTCCCAGAAGCGGTTGCGCAAGCGAAGTGTCGTTAGAACTGGAGCACAGGAGTCCGCGCCCACCAGTGCGAACTGATGGGCGTCCGGGAGGTTGGGAAGCGCAGAGGAAGAGGCGCAGCCCATTGTTGTGGATGGGTACTACGGGTCAGAAGGAGAGGAGGAAGAAGAAGGAGAGGAGGAAGAGGAGGAGAGGAAGCGGTTGAAGAAGAGGAGGAGACCACTTGACGGACGGACGGACCGACTGGCGAAGAAGAGCTCTGTACAGTGCAGTGGAAATTGGTGAATGGTCGAGTGGCAGACTGCCGTATCTCTTGACTATCACACTCGACGGGTCTGACTGAACAAAGTCGAACGGTGGACAGCGGCAAATGGTTTGAAATGGCCCGCGGGCTGTGCAACGCGCTACACGGCGCCGTCGTGTCCTTTTGCGCGGAGCTGCAAATTGGCCACGACGGGCCATCGATCGGTCGGTGCTTTTCGTTCCATGGCGTTCCAACTCTCTCTCTCTTTCTCTCTTTCTCTCTCTCTCTCTCTCTCTCTCTCTCTCTCTCTCTCTCTCTCTCTCTCTCTCTCTCTCTCTCTCTCTCTCTCTCTCTCTCTCTCTCTCTCTCTCTCTCTCTCTCTCTCTCTTCCTCTCTCTCTCTCTCTCTCTCTCTCTCTCTCTCTCTCTCTCTTTCGTGCTTCAACAACAACAACAATTGCTATCCCAATTACTATCCCCACTGCTTCGCGGCACCCAAACCGCTGGACTGCTGCTCGAGCCTCAAGCGAACAGTGTTCGGCGTGAGTCCCACGCTGCATGTGGATTTTCCACATGTCGCGTCCTGTCGTGAACACAAAGACGTTCGCGCTCTCGTTCAGTCTGTTGCACAGGAGGGACAGTGACGTGCACGAAGTGGTTGCAGCTGGTTACGAAGGACCCTGCAATGTCTTTGCTGTTGACGTGCACGTCCATGATCTGTCCGTCAGTCTGTATGTGCGCTGCAATGCACTGCACTGCAATTGCATTCAGAGGCGACGTGGTGAAAAGTTGATGCGTGTGGCAGTAGTCAGCTGCAGGTGCAGGAGCAGAAGTAGACCATCGTGTATGTATGCGGTATCGATGGACATCTCTATGCTCGACAAGAGCTCTCGACGGCTACTGCTGCGTCTGAATACGTTCGCAGCGCTTGTCCAGCAGTCCGATGCACGTGAGGATGAGCATCATTCGGTCGACGCCGGCCGACACGTCCAGCAGCACCGTCGGCTCGTCTTTGGTCGTGGCGTTCTCGACCGCGAACGTGAGCCGAGCAATGGTCTGCCGGGCGTCGGCCGACCCGCTGTTGCCGCGACTGAGCCAGACACTGATCGCGCTGCGCTCGTCGTCGCTGGACCCGTCGCAGCCCATTGTGCACGACTGCCCGCTCACCAGGTCCGTGAACTCGGACCGCATGGTCGTGCAACCCGTGACGGTGAACGTGAACGAACACGGCGTCTCCTCGTGCTCGGTCCGCATGTAGGCCGAGTACGTCGTCGCGCGGCCGAAGAGGCCCCGCCGCAGCGTCGCGATGGGCAGCTCGTTGCGTGCGTCCAGCAGCGTGCGCTCGCGGTGCAGCGAGTACGTTTTCGACTGGACCAAGACGAGCGTCTCGCGGCTCGAGACGTCTGTGGCGGCGTGTGCAGTGATGCAGAGTCGAGTCGGCTTCGAGACCACGTGACTGACGTCGAACGCCGCGACAAAGTGGCGCAGCGCGACGAGCGTCTGGACTTGGGCAGCAACTGCGTCCATTGCTTTGACTCGTGGGGGTGGGTCGAAGGCGGTCCTTACTGCGACGACGACGGACGCAGCCGAAGAAGGAGTCGGCAGACGGAGTCGGTAGACGGAAGCGTGAACCCACGCACAGCCTTTGCACCTGATCACTCACGCGCCTTCTTCCGAACTCACTCGGTCGTGCATCGGTGGCGCAGGTGCATTGGGTTGCGTCTATACCTGTCTTGCAGCACGTCCCATCATCACTCGCGGTGCTCGCTCTCTGACCCGATGGCTTCTCGGACGGTGTCGCACACGTGAAGCAGATCACCTGCAAACGGGTGCGAAGGCGTCGTGGGACCTACTGGTCCGAAGTAGTGCTCTCGTAACGTCGAGCGAGCGAGCGACATGGTATCGACAGTATTTATCGAGAAGCCGCGTGTCAGGTTTGCAGACAGCACGCGCTGGTTGCGAATAGAGCTGTTCATCGCGCAGCGCACCTCGAACGGTCTTCAGCGCGATAGACCGCTGAGCGGTGACGGCGGTCGCTACCTAAGCACGTGTGGAGGGAACCGGAGCAGCGTACTACTGGAAAAACACTTCACACTGTGAGCCCACGTCGCTCACAGTGTAAGGTGAGGACCGCCATGATCCAGTGAGGAACGATGCCGTGTCAACCTGTGCACCTGCTTCGACTCTCCTACGAGCGCTTACGTCCCGACTCTACGGCTCCATTGTTGTTGCTGGACTCTTTGCAGCAGTCGACCGCGCAGTAGACAGGCAATGTGTCCGCTGCAAGTGATACGTTTACACACAAGCGCTCCTGGTCCAACTGGGCGCATGCAGCAGAGGTCAGACGTCGAAGGTGGCAGTTTGTTGCCACTTGGCATGGACTTTGATGGGCCATCTTCGCCCGGAACATGTACCTCTGGCACCTGATCCACTCACTGGACAGCGTCACGCGTCTTCTTTTCTGCATCGGGCCGAGATTCGCACTCGACGAACAGACCAAAGGCCCATAGGCCGACGGAAACGTTGTCGTGGCTTCCATCTCGCTGAGACGATGTGCGCAGCGGACAGGACGTGCGTGACGGTCGCCACGACGCGAACACAGAACAGCAGCAGCATCTTTATGCCTCCAGTCAATATGTATGTGCAGCTGCACGTTCGACACTCTGACCACTGCGGTGCAGGACGTCAGTCCGATCCATCCGCAAAGTCGTAACGACCGCTGGGAAAAAGAGCGAACGCCATCCGACTGCCTGACCTGATCCGCCGTGCAAATGGAGTGTGCTCTTGTCCCCACGTGAGCGTTTGCGGCCGCGACGCGATGCCGCAACCACTCACTTTCTTTTGCGCGCGACTTACGCCGACGGCCTCATCTGTCTCTTGCCCATCTCAAGAGCACTCGGCAGTGGTAATGCGTTCCCTGGCTCAGTACATACATACGCCCGTACGTACGTACGTGTGTGTGGGTACCACAAGACGCGTGTAGTCGAGTCCCACCACAAGTTCCATGCGCTTCGTCGCACATGATATTGTTGACAGCTTCCACGCCGCCAACGTCGTGACTTCCCGATCCGTTCGTCTCACTCAAGTCCATCGTCGTCGTATGTCTCCGCCCTCTTCTCGTTAGTAGCAGCCATTGATTGCCCCTGCGCTCAGCTTTTCCGTTGGTACGCAGCAGCTCGCAACCGCAAACCGCTACAATATCCGCTGGCGGCATCGCCGCTTGAATCAACAATTGCAGCAAAGAGCTCCCCCCAACCACCTGGCGAGACAGACGTCCACCATCAACAACACCTTTGTGAAAAAAAGGCAAGTAGCTCCTCACCTCTCAAGCCATTCACCGATCAACGTCGTTGGCCCCACTGCTCGCTCTCTTCACTGCGTCGACTTCCGCCGTCGCTTGTCACCGCTTGCCGTGGACCATGGCGGACTATGCTGCACTCAAGACGCCGGTCGTCGCGGACACGGGCAGTCCACGGTCCCCGTCGTCGATGCATGACCAGGCCACAAACACGCCTCCTTCTCGGTCCCTGAGCGTGCACGTCGTTCGCTTCTTGATCGTGCTGAGCATTGCTGCCTTTGTGTTTGGGAACATTGCCACGTGGGCGCCGCTGTACGAGCTCCAGCTGGTCAACACGATGAAAGACTGGTGGAACGGGTACCCCGACATGCCCGACATGAGCAGCCACAGCCACGCGATTCTGGACACGGGCATTGGACGGAACCTCACCGAGACGGGCCACACGGAGATGATCCGCCCGACGTTCCTCCTGCTCTTCTGCATTGGTCCGTTCCTTGCCAGTGTCCTTCTGATCGAGTTGCTGCGCCACCTCAATACGGCTCGACGCCTCACGTCGACGCTCATCTGGCGCGTGGCAATGCTCTTGCGCCGCAAACCACAGCTCCCAATGCTCGGCGTCTCTCGGTTCTCCCTGGGCGAGTGGATCGTTGGCGTCGTCTACGTGCTCGGCGGCAACGGTCTCTGCTGGTACTTCCAGTGGGACCGCCGCATTGACATGGCCACCGAAGCCGGCACGTTGGACACGACCAAGTACTGGAACATCGTCGGCATCAGCTCGTCGTACCTGTGCATCTACAACATGTCGTTCCTGCTGCTACCCGTCACGCGGAACTGCGGCTGGATGGAGTTCTGCAACGTCTCGTACACGAACGGCGTCAAGTTCCACCGCTGGACCGGGTTCATGACGGTTCTCACGGCGGTCGTGCACATGGCAGGCTACTGGGGCAGCTGGGTCCGAAAGGGCCAGTGGCAGGTCAACCAACTGCCGTGCACGCGCTGCGACTTCACGCTCGACAACTCTGGCGGGGGCTACTACGCCTGGTTCAACGTCTTTGGCTTCGTGTCGACGCTCGCGCTCGTGCTCATGATCCCGACGTCGTTCCCCATCATCCGCCGCAAAGCGTACGAGTGGTTCTACATCTCGCACTGGGTGCTCTTCGTCGTCGCCGTGTTCTTCGCTATCCTGCATTGGGCTCAGATCCTCTGGTGGATCCTGCCGTCCGGGTGCGTGTGGTTCGTGAGCCGAACGGTGTCCAGCTCGAACGCCCTGACGCCCGTCACCGTCGCCGAGTTCGCAGTCCTTGGCGAGGCCGACGACGAGCTGGTCAAGATCGTGCTGAAGCGTGCTGCCCCCGGGACGTCCCCGTGCTCGCCGTCGTACGACTACAAAGTCGGCAACTTTGTCTACTTGAACGTCCCGCCGATCTCCAAGCTCCAGTGGCACGCGTTCACGATCGCGTCGTCGCCCAAGACGAGCGTCACGGACGTCGTGTTGCTGGTCAAGCCGCTGGGCGACTGGTCACAGGACCTGGTGCAGTACGCGGCCGAGTGCCACCGCGACCACACCTCACCGCTCGTGTACATGGACGGCTTCTACGGCGCGTCGCTCGAGCTGTACGAAGACTACTCCGCCGTGTGCTTAGTGGCCGGCGGCATCGGGGTCACGCCCGTGTTGGCCGTGCTGGACGACCTCGTCGCGAAGCTGTCGCGCAACGGCGTCGCGTGGACTCAGCGCTTTACGTTCATCTTCACGTTCCGCGAGCTGAGTGTGCTCCAGACGGTCGCGCCCGTGCTCGCCAAGCTGCGGCAGCTCGACCCGCACGAGCAGTTCTTCCGGTCGCACTTGTTCGCCACGGGCACCTACTCGGATGTGAGCCTCACTCGGCACCTAGAGGTCCTGCCCCGGGACGAATCGCTGGATGCAGCGGCAGCAAAGACTATGGGCCGAGCTGCGCGTCCGTTCTACGAGCCTTTGCGCTCGAGCAACGGGCTGCGCTTTGTCCTGTTCCTCGTGCTGTACGTCGTGGCCATTGCGGTCGTGTTCACCGTGCGATGGGGCAATGGGATCATCCAGGGAGACGACCGCTTTGAGCTGTGGCCGCTCGAGCGCGCGTTTCAGCTGCTGATGTTCTGCCTCACGATCGTCGTCGTCTACGCCTTCGTAGGCTACGAGTACAAGAAGTTCGGCGGCGGCTGCAGCCGTATGAACGCCGTGACCGGGTCAGCCGTCGTGCCGATGACGTCCGCAAGGTATCCGCTAGCGGTCGACGCGTTCGGAGGCGACGTCCACTCGGTCCGTGACCTCCTCGGCCACTTGAACGTCACAATGGGCGAGCGGCCGCAGCTGCAGTCACTCTTGCAGCAGACCCTCGCGATCCACTCGATGGACGACAGCTCAGCGAGTGTACTGCCTGTCGTCGGTGTCATTGTATCCGGTCCCGAGTCGCTGAAGGTCGCCACGAACGACGCCGTTGTCGCTCTCGGACGCCGCCACTTCGACGTGCACGAAGAAGAGTTTGAGCTCTGAGCGCTGAGCGCTCTGTCGGTCCATCCGTCCGTCCGTCCGTCGGCTTCGTTTGGACGCGTGACACTGCCGTCGACAGCGCGGAGAGGAACAGGTGGATGGAGTGACCGGTCGGTCAGTCGGATTGACCGCTGCAACTGCAGCTGCGGCGCGCAGATAGACAGTCTCCTGGCTAAGCTGTAGCATACGTTTCGATGATACCTCCCACCGATCACTTTGGATCCCGTCACTTCAAGATCAGTTGGTCGTGTGTCTCTCTGGACGTCTCTACGTCTGTACGTCTGTGTGTGTGCAGCTATGTCGACTGCCCTTCGCTCGCGCTTCGTTCGCAGTGCAGGCGCTGATGCGACAGAAAGCAGTGACAGTCACGTACGGGACGCAGCGCGTGACAACGTGGACGACCGGTACCCATTAGGCGGTCACGTTCGTCCGGAGCTTATGCCACGCGGCGATCCGATGCCTTTGAATGACCGTCCGGTGCGGTGTTCGCGACCGTTGCAGCGAGACGGTGTTGCACCTCTTTGTTCCGGTACAGGCCGTCGGTCCACTGGATCTCGTGCAGATGCAGCGCGAGAAGAGCCGACGGACGACCGGAGCCGTCGACCGACACCGTCGGCCACGACGAAACGTGCGGAGAAGATGTGGTACAACGACTCGGACGAAGAAGAGGTCGAGGAGAAGGAGCTCGTGGCCAAGTTGGCCGCGGCACGGAAGCACATGGTGGCGATCCGTGCGGTGCCGAGCGACGTGGACCCGAAACGAAGCGGTGTGGAACGGCCCGAGGTGCAGTGTGCCTCGAGGCCTTCGCCAACGACACTACAGGCCGTGTCGCCCCTTCCAATGGTCGGCACGGACGCAGCAGTGGACCGTCGAGCTGCGAACGTTCGTGTCGCCAGCAGAGCAGCCACTGCTGCAAAGTCAGCGCGCGACACGTTGCCAACATCGACGCCGTCGCCGTCGACTGTGTCCGCCAGCGGCACTGCCACTGACGCAGTGCAGTCGACAAAAGTGCAGACTGGTGGCTTTGGGAACGCGCCGACCATTGTCATCAACCGGCGCACGGACCGCCTGAAGCACTCTGCGAGTGGGTCCGAGTACAGCGGATCGCCTCGGGTCGGAGGTGGCAGCCCCGAGGAGGTGCTCAGTCCTGGGCCACGCAAAGCCCCTGGCGCGTTTCCCGGGCGACCGGGTACTGGTGTCCTGCTGGAGGGGTGGCTCCGTCTGAAGCAGCGCCGTGGTGTCAAGGGCCTCAAGAAATGGGACGCGCGCTACTTTGTCCTTCACGCGCGATCCAATGAGGTGCGCTACTACGCGGACGTCGTGCAGTCGGCCTGGGGAACGATTCCACTGGGGGAGCTCGGATCGATCTCCCTGCGGCTCATCCAGCGCATCGGGAAGCTCAGCCATCCCCGGTACAAAGGCTGCCACTTTGACATCACGTGCCGCCGCAACACGTGGGGCACACACTGTGCCGACGACGACATATCTTCCGACGACGAGGACCCGAGTGGCAACACCAACGTGACCAGCGAAGCCGCAGGAGTCGCACCTTCAAGGCAGGAAAAAGGTGGCAGTACCCCGCGCTCGACTCGAGTGTACAGCCTGGTCGCTGACTCGCCACAAGTTACAGTTGCGTGGGTAAACATGCTGGACTCGCTGCTGACGCGCAGTGCCAACAGCCCACGACCGGAGACGAGTGCGCCAGTCGAGACTTCTAGCGCAGCCTCAGTCGCGAACGTCGGTGCTCGGGGCAAAAAGCCTGTCGTACGACCACAAGATGGTGCTCTCGATCCAGAGCTGTCGGTGCTGTTGGGTCCTGGAGAAAGCGTCCCCAGGGCCACCGTCTACGCCATGAACTTCATCTTTGACTCGACGCCAGGCATCGAGACGCCCAAGTTCTACGAAGCCGCACCTGACGCTACGAAGCTGAAGGTGAGTGGATGTGTGCTTCATCACCTGATACTCTCTCTCCTCATCCGCTAACGAGCTTGTTGTGTGCTCGTCCAGGCTGCCTTGAAGTTCCTCAACGGGTTTGCTGGCCAACACGTGAGTCGCAAACCGACCAAAGCCGAGTTGGAGGAACTGCTGGACGCAGTGACTGCTGGTGCCGTCATCAAACGGTGGCTACAGCAGCTGCAGCAGCCTCTGGTTCCGTGCGCACTGTACGACGACTACCGAGCACTTGCGCAGACCACGTCAGTGGATCGACGTCCAAAGCTCTGTGCACTGCTCGAAGCCCTTCCCAAGAAAAACCTGTACGTGCTGCTTCCGAGGCCCTGCCAACCTGTTGCACAGACGACTAACAACGAGCACTGTCACATGTCCTCTCTCTCTCTCTCTTGTGCACAATAGTACCATGTTGGCGTGTCTGCTCTTCCACCTGAACGACGTGAACGTGTACGCGTCGAAGAACGGAATGGACGCAACGCGACTCGCGCACGACTTTACTGCATTTATCCTGCGACCCTCCACGCGATCGTCGTCGTCGTCGCCCTGCAGTAGTGACAAGTCAAGAGACGACGCTACGGCCGCAGCGATGCAACACCTCGTGGCAGAAATGATCATTAACGTCGACACGTTCATGGACGAGAAAGAAGCCCAAGTGCTCGAGGACAACCGACTGTAACGAGCGACAAGAGAGCCGCACGTGCACGTAAGGACAAGGAATTGCCCCTAGTGGTGCACCTTCATGTAGACCACGTGTTTGCCCGGCACGAGCGTCATGCCGAGCGAGCGGCTGTTCGACGGCAGCACTGCCCCACGAAAGCGCATCTCTTCCTCCTGATCGCGCGCTTCGGCTTCTGCAGACCGCGCGGCCTTCTGCTTCCCCGTTTTTCCCCTCCCCGCGCGCGCTGTCGGCGCAAACTCGCGCGCGTCCTTGAGCACGACGTTCTGGTGCTTGTCAAAGCAGTGGAAGCGGCCGACAATGACGCGGCCGTCCGAGATGCGCAGGCGCACGAACGCGCCCAGCAGCTTCATGAGCTCGAGCGTCGGCGCGCCCACGGACGTCGGCGGGTCGCTGTGCTGCGTCTCGTTGACGGTACCGTCTTTGGCGATCCGTAGTGTCACTTGCGGATGCCCATTGAGCGACAGAACTGCCGGCGTCTTGGCCAGGAACCCCATCATTCTTGCTTATGTTTGGGTTTTGGGTTTTACGTTTGGGTTTTATGTTTCGGTTTTGGGTTTGGGTTTTGGGGTTTGGGTCTTTTTTCGTACAAAGTAATAGTGGCTCGAAAAGACTGGTGCTCGTCGCTGGGGGTTTGTATGGCTTTTTGCCTCGAGAGTCGCTCGTTGGTGATGCAGCGAGCGCCCAGAAGACGGCAGCGAGTGGACAAAAGAAGACAGTTGACGGTATCGGGGGTACGGACTACTGCAGCGAGAGCTGCCTGGAAGACGATCGGAGATTGTTGGTGTGCAGAGCTTCGCCGCTGTCTACTTGACGAGTTGGATTCGGCTCAATGATACTGGCTGCGGTACTTGTCAAGCCGCTGGTGTCCGCTTGTAGGAATCCATTTTCGCATATCCTACAGCTGCAGATGCATCAGCATCGATAACAAATGAGCTTGGTAGAGCTCAAGTGATCAGTGATCAAGCCTACTACCAGCAAGTATGTTGTGGATTCCGTTCCAATTCGGACAGTCCGACTCACGTCGATGGAAGCATCGGCCCCTCAGCAAATGATCGCTCTCTACGGCAGGTCTTTCACCGCGTGGCCAACGGTTATCGACTCCTGAGATAACGCACATCTTTGCGTGGCCACCACCAGTTACTAAAAGACCGGCTCCCTCGTTGTTTGTCGACGTGCTAAGTGTAGACAACAAGCAACCGCGAGACTGAAGCTACTAGACCTTGGAATGCCACGTGACGAGGTTTGTTTATACACTGCGCCGACAAGGGCTGTCTAGACTTACTATGCCTCATCCTTTCGATATAAACTATGGTTGTTGCCCTTGCCCATTGTGAAGAGGACCACGTCCGTCAAGAATTGTGTCAAGAGCCGCAATGCAGTGGGCAAGGTCACGTATACCTTCTTAGCTCGCTCTGCCGGGCCGTTTGCTATAACATACCATATTCAAAGAGCGCGCGACTTTTTCATGAGCTACAGGGGTTAGTATCGACGTTCGTCATTCGACAGTTTACTAGCAGAGATGCATACGGAATAGACTGCAGACGCTCGGCGAAAGCAGATTCGATTGCTCTGATCGTTTGTTACGCACCTCGCATTATGCAGAGCGGATCGTCTTTACCACGAAGACCGCTCGTCCACTTGACAAGTCGTTCTTCTCTGTCACTCGACCATAGAAGAGAAATCCAAACAACGATGGAAGAAAACACAAAAGCAGTAAAAGACAAACGATAGTGGTGATGGAATACAACAGAAGAGGAAGAAAACAAACAACAAAGAAATAGTACTTGATGTCGATGTGCTTGGCGCGGCCATGGTTCACCGGATTCTTCGTCATCTTGATGCGCGACTGGTTGTCTTCACGGATGATGAGGTCCGGTCCTGACTCGTTTGCGACCGCCAAATCTCGCATAGCAGGCGATGGATCCACTTGCCTTCCTGGATAGCCAGACTCAGTGCGATATACCCCGCTTCACTCGTCGACAGCGACACAGTCGACTGCTTCTTGCTTCCCCAACTCACAGGAGCACCCATCAGCACGAAAGTGTAACCCGAAGTCGACTTACGATCAGCATGGTCGCCGACCCACTCCGCGTCCGAGTAGCCACGAAAGTCAATCTTGCCGCTTGGCTGGAAGCGGAGTCCGTGCGACTTGGTCCCTTGCAAGTAATGAACGATGCGCTAACATCAAAACGATCGATATTGTAAAACACATGTTGATGCAATCGTGAGTGCACATGACGATGCTGGACAAAAGATGACCCATTTGGCATTGTTATACTCTTCACGACCTACTCTGTTCGATAATTTTTTTATTCGACCCTCATCTAGTGTAAAGCGTTCTTTGTAGATGTGGACGTTGTTCTGTTTGAAGTGTTCGAAGCAGCAAGCCCTGACGGCGACGCTGCTAGTGATTGTGCGAAAGGTGCCTGACGAACATTTCGCACTGCTGTGCGTCGAGTCGACTGCGCGACTTTTGTTTCGGGGTCACGACCACGCGCGGACAAGTGTAAGAGACTCATAGGCATTCCAGGGCGACAAGCACAACTGATCCAATGCTTAACACTTGAAAGCAAAGAAAGTGTCGCACGCTTTTCATCACAACACTAGCATCCACAAACGCTAGCAGCATCGGTACCAACACCGCCATGAGTATGCTAAATTGTAGATAGTAAATTGTCTGTGAATACGCCAGCGTTTGCACAGATTACACCAATGCAGATATGACGTCGTATGATACCTCTATACTAGGCACTCTACCGCTATCGTCTCTTTGAGATCGAACGACGAGTGCGATAGTATAGATATGAGAGCCCAGCGCGGCGAATATAGATTTTTGGTGAAAAAACGGAATTTCAAGGACATGTCATTTGCGCTGTGGTCGATGTTATCAACTAAAGAGCACTACAAGCGCATACGTGCATACGTATGCCTGAATTCAGGTATCACTCCTGCAGAAACCATTGATCACCTATACGATTCTGCAAATTCATCCTGCATGCCTTCCGATTCTGCAAATTCATCCTGCATGCCCTCCGATTCTACAATCTTGAACATTCGCCGTTTACTGCGAATAGATACAGCAGGTCAACTGCAAGGTAGATAGATAGATGCCTACAACGTTAAAGCTGTAGTAGACCGCGCACGTACAATAAATACATATAGGACTGTAACTTTCTACTTCCATCAATCGATTTCTTGTCGCTTCGTCAAACTACTAGACACTGCTCATTCAAAAGCCGTCAACTTCAAGCATTTGAAAGGGGCACGTGAACATCCAAAACTTGATTAGATGTGACACTGAATCACTTGTATCAAGGAACGAGCCCGGAGCTTGCTTTTTTGCTTCATGTAGACGTTTGCGCTGACTTGGTCCGCTATCGAAGCGTTCCCGGGATACTTATACCTGGTAACGCTTCAATAGCGGACCAAGCTTGTCAGTCAAGCTTATCAGCTTTTTGTTGGTAAAAGCACGAAATAAAGATAGCTTGATCTGTACAGAGACTAGCATGTCGCAGTCGAAACATGCATGCAAATCTCGCAGCATCGGCAAATCTATAAATGCACACAGGGCTCAACGGAAAGAATTCCATTTGATGGGGATCGCTTGTTTCGATTTTTATGACTGTACGCGCTTGGATACGTCGGCACCTGTGGCAGGGTCGAAAGCCCAATCATCGCAGCCAAAAAAGGTGGCGTCCTGACAATGCAACGCGCTTCAACGTTTCGAAGTGGCCAGCTCACACAGAGTAAAAAATAAAAATAAAAAATTGGATTCACACGAAATGTAACTCAATTTACACAAGACACCATCTTTTTATGACGGGATCCTGATATACCATTTGCTTTTTACGGATTCTAATATACCATCTGTTTGTATCACGAAGCCGAATGTGACCGTAGAGGTGAACATGAGATCTGACAGATGTCAGAGTGGAATTTACATGTTTACTAAACTGCTCGTTGACTTGAAATCAGCATATATATGTATTGACTTTGCCTACAGGTTCTTCGCCGCTCGACATTCCACTGACCGGCTGGTGTGGTGTAATTGGATGGGTGCACAATAGCAACGAGCAGCTGAGGTCGTCAGAAGGAAATGGAGTACGCGGTCGCCGGATGGACGGCACTTGTCACTAAGATGCCACAAGCCTTGGTATGGGGCTACGTGATCAAATGCACGGCACGGGCCGCATGCACAACTAGTAGCCGCGTGGAGATTGTCCAAAACGATACCCTCGCACCTCCTTGGAATACGCGCAGAAGATGGATCCAAGTGCAGGGCATATTTGCTCCTACGCCGACGTCACAGAGGCATGAATGGTGATGAAACATCCGCGCGAATTGATCGACCGTACGAACAAAGCAGTGAAAATAGGAACAATCCAAAAGTCGAAGATGCGACCTATATTCTGGACTTGCTGGAATCAGACATGTAATAGACTAGTGCAATTCTGTGAAGCACGCAGCGTGCTTCTTCAACACTCCAGGTGCCGTATACACAAGCCGACCAGTTCCAGCGCAATCGTTGTCTGTCCGACGTGAGTTGTAATCACAGCGTATCAGCTCAAAAAATCGCTCTGTGGCCTTGACCTGCCTTGTCTTACAGTTTCTGCTTCCTTTGGTTCGGGCTTCATTGTAGCACGCTACCTCCACAAAAAGGCATTCCCACGTCGAAAGAAGATTTCTTTGTCGTACTGCAGTCAAGCATCGACAAGCACCTGTTTGGTACGGGCCCGCTACACCATTTCGTCATGTGAAGAGTGACAGATCGACTGCTTCACTTGTACTTGAGTTACCACTGACGTCACGGAAAAAAGCACATCCTCAATCTTCGCCAGCTCAAGGAACTATCGTACATAGAACGATGTCAGACGAGAGCTAGACTTGCACTGGACCGCGATAAACTCCCAAGTACTGTTCCGCTGCAGCTTGGATCAGCTCGACTTGACCCGCGATAGCGTAGACCATTGCATTCATGCGATAGACCTATGTCTATCGCAAGCTGAGAAACCCCCGAATCTTTGCTACCCTGACGACCGACCAAATGTCAAGACAGCCACATATTACAACTACCGTCCTGTATCGGCGGCAAACCACAATGCAATTGATGCCGCTTGGCAATCGCTTACTCTCTCTAGCAGTGTGTGGCGTTTGCCGTTGATGCTCGCATATTTCTACCCAGATTAAGCTACAGACGGACTTGAGCTGGACTCAAGGAAGAGGCTGGACATACCAATTAAGCCAGTCAATCGTGGCATCAGGAGCCAAGAACGTCCTACTACAAGTGTGTGATGTATCAGCCACCAGCCTCAGCCTTTTGACCCGTAGTCAATTGCTGTCGTTTGCTGACGAAACGACAAAGGGAAATCAGCGGAATCAGCGAATGGATCGACGTTTTGCCATCGAGTACACACGTATCGAAAGACTCGGCTGGCCGCCGGTGTGCCATTGATAGCGCCATTAAGTAACATGAATCCAGTCTGGTGCTGGAACAGCAAGAAGTGTCGACTTACGCCCTTCTCAGATTCATTAAGGTATGCTATTATCGCTACTCCTCCTACTACTACTACTACTACAACCACCACCACTACTACTACTTCTACTACTACAACAATCACTACTGTAACTACTACTGGACTACTTCTGGCTGTGGTGCGATGCTATTTCTCTTGGCCAATCATCTCGTCTCGCGCCGTGAACGGATCGCGCATTGGTCAAAAAGGCGCCTCCCGACCCGATTTACGCAGCATTTTGCAGCAGTGCAGCTCCGCAACGCGTAAGTCCGATCGCTAGTGGCTGTCGCTCGTGCGCAGAAGGAGCGCGCGGTCGTGAGCTCATAGCCGAACGACTGTGACTGTGAGACGAGACAAAGCTGCGGTCGATCCGTGGGACGAGACACGGACCGAGTGGCAGCTGAGGAGACGCTGCAGCTCTGAGCTCCTGCCGTTTGTTTGTTCCTGCGGTTCCACGCACGTTTTTCGACGAACTGTACCGAAAAGCCGCCGTGTTTGAGTCTATAAAGCTCCAAGTTGAAGTGCCTGCGTGTATCTCTTGCTGTGGATAGCACTATTGGAGCACAGGCTGTGGAAGACGGGGGATGGACCACGTTGAGACTCAGGATCCGTTTGGCTTTGTGGGTTCGCACGTTGTGCGGAAAGAGCCGCGCACGGGAAAGGAAGAACATGGGTGGCTCACGCGCTTCGACGACGCTCTGGACTGCTACACGCTGTTTGTGCCTGGTGGAGGAGAACCCATGTTGCTGTCCCGAGGAGAGGTGATGAAGTTCCTCTCGGCGCCTAATATCGAACTCCACGATGACGACCACGACACGTTTCCTCCTCCAGTAAAAGACACGACTACTAGTCGGTATGTGGGAGTACAGCTGTCTCGGCCTCGACAAGGATCTAGTGGCAATGACAAACGGACGGAGGGAGACGTTCGGGGTCGTGTGAAATGCTTCCTGCCGTTTGGCGATCGGTATAGTGTCGAGTATGAAGATGGATCGACCGACGAGATTTTGGAGACTGCGGTCATCGATGGCATGATTGCGTTGATCAAGTCGTCGCTCTTTTCGTCATCTAGCCGACCAAAATGTCGGAGCAGGTGTGTGAAACGAAGAAAGAGTGGCGCTTGTGCGACTGAAGGTGTGCATGAACCTGTTCGGCGGAAACGACAAAGAGCAACTACTACTCGTAATTCGGATGCTTCGGATATTTCGCCAGGATCTGTACATGTAGCAGTAAAGAGGCTCGACGACCCACACTATGATGTTGTATATGTCGATTTAACGGAAGCTGGTGTAGATAGAGAAACCGAGCCCGCGCCGAACATCTTAGACGTGATGACCAGCACAGCGAAAAGTACTACACGAGAAAATTCCCTCGAAATGGCAAGTCACCCTCCGGACGAACTTATGCACGTTGATGAAGACGAGGTAGCTGACAAGAATGATATTGTAAAGGTTCAGAAGCGCCAAGACGAAGCGGACGGCAGCAACCTTGTGGTCACTGCGCCACAGGCAGACACGGCGCGGCCTGAGACGCAAAAAGCATCACGGTTCTATGTCGTCGATGCTGAACCACATGTAGCTATCGAACCATTGCCGAATCGCGTCATGGCGTTTGAATTTCTCCGTGTTTTGCTGCTAAGACTACTGGATGGTCGCGAAGCGTGTGAAGTCAAGACGACCTTGCAATGTGAGTTGCTACGCAATCTGGATGTGCGACCTCACGATGCTGTGATCCGTTTTACAGAAGCTGACGGGTTACACGTACTTAATCACTTGCTGAACGCATTCGCGACGAAAGAAAGCCTTGATAGTGGCAAAAAGAAACTGGAGACTGGTGACTTACGAGAGAATATGCGAGAGCGAATGGAGCGTGACGGCGAACTTCTTGAGGTGTTAAAAGTCGTGGCCATGCTTCCAACGCCATCGCGCGGTCAGGTTATTGCATCGGACATTGGGAAGACTATTAACGTGCTAAGCAAGGCACGTGGACCCTCGGGAGACATGCGTGCTCTACCAACATGCATCACCGCTCTGGCAAAATGGATCAAGACTTCATGGATCAAAAACATCCCGGCTTCGAAAAATGTGCCCAAGGCTTCTGTCAACGCCCAACAATCAGCTAGTCGACCCCAACAACAAGCACGACGCGGTGGACGCGGAGGATATTCTGGGCGTCCAAGTTTCCAGTCGAACCGACAGCAAGCACCTCAAAAAGGATACAACGCTCCACGAGATAGCACGCCGCCGATGCCAAAGCACTCGCAATCAAAGCAGACCACACACCCACAGCTACCAAAAGCTGCTTCTGCTCCAACACAGCTACCAGTTTCACGCCGTGCACGCAGCAGTTTGAAACCGGACTGGATGAGACAAAAGGAGGAATTGTCCCGCTCCCGCTTTTGCATCGATGACAGCAAAAACGTGGATACAAGGTTGTATCGGGACGAACGAGCGCACCGTCCTAGAAACATGCCAGGCATGGCCCCGTCATCGCAAGTGATCTCGCAACAGACTACGAGTTCGGATCAGCACGAAGATGCCGGTGGTCCGGATGGAGTATTTGGACGACCTCAGAAACTGCGTTTCGGCAAACGGTGGAGCACTCAAGAATTTAGGCTTCAGGACCCGCCTGACGCGTTGAGGCAAGCCGCTGGATATTCGTACGCAAGGTCTCCTTATGGTCGTTCGCAGTATTCGGAACACTTTTCTGTGCGTGCGCGACCGGTGCCGTATTCGTCGCGTCGGCCACGACCCATACTGCGACCTGTCAGTCGCTATAAAGATGAGCCAGTCATCGACAGTGCGAGTAAATGATATCGTCGTTGGGGTGCGCGTATAATTGCGTCCGTCTTCAAGTAGCAGGTAGTAGTAGTAATATTGGAGTGGTGGGATAATGAATATCGAGTGGTTATTCGAGTGGCAAACGATCGAAAGTGCCTGCATGCCTTTGCTCGCATTCCCCGCACGGTCAAATCAATGACGTTCGTGCCAGCTTCATCGTCGGTCTGCTGTCGCCCAAGACCTGCGCAGGTATTGAATAAGATCCTGCAACACGCACAAACAGTTCATTAGTGCAAGCACCAGATCCTCAACCGAACGTAATAAATACATACCTGGACAAAGTCGTGTCGAAGGACTACTGGAATATTGAGGTATTGAACGTATTCTGACAGAGAGCTCTCGATTTTCTCCAGCTTCGTTATCCGTGATTTCCAAATCTCGTGAAGGTCGGTGCGTCGCTCGAAGTTGCGGTAGTAATCCACCAGAGTGATCGCTTGCTCAGCACACCTGCTTACACCTGCACCGTACTTTGTTCGCAGCGCAGCAAGATGGTCTCGCTCAACTCCACATTCGTCTTGCACCGGCTCTACCTTGGCCACCACAAGCTTAGACTCTATAGCAGATATCGGGTTTTGCTGAGAGTTTGTTGCGGCTGCACTTGGCCTAGCGGACTGGGACAACTTCGGTTTGTCCAACTGATCTGCCATATTCTGCAAGGATGTCTGGATGTCTTCGCACTCACCTTTGCTTCCGAAAAGCTGTAAACCAGCACAGACACTACGTTCAGCCACACCAGCATGCGAGCCAGGCTCGGACTTTACGCTTGAGCCTGCCACCTTAACATCCGCATGGCTGTGTACGAACACCTCAGCTGTGGAGCTGTCAGAAGACCTGTTCGGCACATCCTTATGTGGAAACGATGCTTTTTCTTTTTCATCTCGTAAGCTTAATCCAGCAGTGATCTTTGAAGCGACCTGTTCTACCACCTTCTCCACCAAGGAAGCCACAAAAACTCGAACTTCTTCAGTAATGCGATCACTCTCCCTGGTACTCGTTACTGTCAAGGGCGCCATATCATCTTTCCCTACAGCTGAGGGTTGGCTGCAGACATGCCTAGGTACAGTCATATCCATGATTTCATCGACGGATATATACTGCAGGCTTTCTGCCAATGTGCTGTCGACTTGTGGACCGTCGTCGTGACCGAGTGATTGCGCGGTACCCTCATGTGTATCTCCGTTCGCAAAATGAGGCCCTGATATCCGAAACGCATCATAAAGTGTCTGGACTGGAGTTTTTTTGGTCTGATTGGGAGACATGCCGGGCATTGGTCGGTCACTGCTGGGGGACGTAGACCGGTTACTATGTTTCGTTGTTTTCGTGGGTTTGCGGGTTCTTTTTCGACCGAAAATGATGCTGTCCGTCGATGCTGATGGACCGGGTACTACAGCAGATAAAGGAGGGGCCAACGACGATTGCGTGATGCATGTGTCCTTTGCTGTAGCAACTGCATGCTCAACCTTCCATCCATTTGCTGCTTCATCTGACTCGCTGACCGCCTGCTGCATCACTTCCTGGGAAGCTATCAAGTCATGAGGTGATACATCGACACCAACTTCGTTCAACGATTGCTTGTACTGATCCACGTCCAAACCAACGACTGCCTCGTCAATTCCCTTGGGATCCTGGGATTCACTCAGCATTCTGCACCCATTTACACTCCTAAAAGCGGCATCAGTATTTTCGAAAACGTTTGAGGGGGCGTCACTCACGCGTTCGTCTGCGCTGTGAACCTCTGACTGCAAATTGTTCAGAGAAACGGTGTCGCTGCCTGCGTTCTCGTTAGCGACATCTGACGATGATACAATTGCAGTCGTCTTTTCTTCGTTGCCGACAGTGTGTAGGGTCACTTTTTCTCGCTTCATGATCTCGTTATTGCTCTCATTGTCGCCATCCTCGAGTGCACTTGTTGATGTCCACGATTCGTCTTTACAAACTTGTAGCTTCATTTTATCATCGTCATCGTCACCGCCCTGGCCAGCTCGACCCTTCGTAGCCAAAACTGAGCGCAAAGAGGGTCTACTTCTTGCCCTAGCCTTCTTCAATGGCCTGTGTCCAGCAATGCTAGATCTTTGTTTGCGCTTCCCAAATGTGCCACGGCTTCTTCTTCGCGATGACCCAGGCATTGTACGTCGCGTAGTAATGGTGGACTTATTCTTCACGGGTAATTTGCTCTGAAAAGCTGCCAGCTCGAAACCAAAGTGCTGCACGACTGAATCATACAGGGGGAACAATCGTGTCCTAATGCGTTCTTCTTCTTGCAGCACACTTCGGAAGTGGCATCGCTCCGGAATAAATTCGTATGGCATATGGATCTCACGGCGTGCAGCACCACTCACTTTCTCTCCACGTGTGTGAAAGTAGCGAAAGAGACTTACAGGCGTACTTCGTCGAGTATCGTACGTCCCAACAATCAGACCTACAAATGGTTCTGAAGGCCTGCTGTTGGCATCTACTTCATTATTCTTGCACGGGCGCTGAAACAGTTGTTGATAGCTCGTTTGGTTCTCAATGTCCCGAACAGACGGATCAGGTGCAAATGCCGGATGCGAATGATACCAGCCTACAACCTCCAATTGTGCATTTTCAATAATGCTGCGAAGTTCAATCTCGCTGCCTGGATCCATCTCCACGTCAGTAGAGCCGTCATCGCCGTCAATGACAAGCGAGCGGCAAGGGAATGCAGCCTGGATGTACAGTGTTTTCAATGCTTCATCCCACTTGCCCCCTAAGAAGCCAATGATTTCGCACGTTGCAAGGTGCGCATGAAGGTCCGCCACAAACACTGCGTCTGGATGCACCATAACCCGGAATGGAGGATCGAGCATGGGACCACCACGACTGCGGCTACTCGGGTCATCTATGCATCCTTTTGGGCGATAAGCAGCACACTGCACCATCGTGTGGGGGTCCAAATCTCCTGCCACCATCTGATGACGAATGTGCGATTGCTGAGCAGACCGTGACTGGCGTTTGCCCGACAAGCGTTCATGTAAAACACCAGTGTCCTCCATCTGCTTGCGTTCAATGACAGCTATCTTTTTCTCAGCCAGACTGAGCTCATTGGAAAACACAGCGCTATCCCATAAGAAATCTTGCTTGTATGCCTGTGACGTCTGCACCTTAGATTCAGCACTTGGTTCGTTCGACAACCCTGTCGTCCATATGCTAGATAACGGTGTCAGCACCAAATTGTCTGGCTTCTCGTTATCTGCAACTTTGTCAAGCTGTTGGCCATCACTTCGACCAGTCAAGCGCTTCGGTACGTCGCCCATGTCCTTCCTCACCGACACTTCGGCACGGCTGTTTCCCGTGCTTTTTGATGCCAGATTGTCCGTCCCGGCAGCAATTCTTGCTTTCTTGACCTCCAGGAGTTTTCCTGACCCTCGGCCGCTTGCTCTATTATAGTTGACCACACGTTGCTTCCTCTCCAGACTATCGGTCAAATTGATCAGGGGCGGCGACCGCGATGCACGAGCAACATGTACTGCGCTAAGAACTTCCCTTCGCAACGGCTTTTGACCTCGTGATCTAGCCTCTACTGGTAGCACCCTATGTCGTGGCCTGGCCGTTGCCACACTCATCACATCACTGTCGCCTGCAACGTCCTTCGCCTCCATCACACTTCCTCTCGTAGCCACCGATTTTCGCTGCAATTTTTCTACTGCATTCTTCTCGCCAGCCTTCTTTTCCACGACACCAGCTGTCGCGTCTTCATTGTTCAGACCGTCGGTCATATTATCCAGCGTTTCGTCTTGTTTTTCCTCCTCACTATCCATCTCCGCATCGTCTCCAAAGAAGCCTCCCCTCTCCATTGGACTTGGCTCCGCCAGCATGGCGAGGTCGTCGTTCACGTGCGCGCCTTTTCCCTACAGCAACGACACCAATCGACATCAAGAAGCACAAAACAAAAACACACACATACACCATCACTCAGCTACTCGTCAGTCTCACACACATCTCCATTCACAAACCACATCTCCTCACCATGTGCAGCAACTGCGTCGCCTTGACGAGCGCGCGCTTGAACTCTGACTTCTTTCGGCTGCCCTTGCCGCCCATCACCGCGCGCTCGTACATGTTGTAGTGCGTCGTAAAGCTCGCAACGCACGTAGCGTCGATTTCCACGACCGAGAAGTTAAACTTGTCGAGAAACATAATGAGGCAGTGGCGCTTGAGACGGAACCGGCGCGTCGCTGGGTCCAGCGGTTGCTCCACCCTCTCGGGCGGAGGCACGACCAGCTCTTCCATGATCTTCGGGTCAATGCGAATGCCAGCGCGGCGCACGACGTCCCACGAGAAGAAGAGCACGCCGGGCCACCACGGAAAGCCGTGGACCTTGGCCCACACCACGTCAAAGTCCCGGAAGCGCTCCTCGACGAGCGCGAGCGACTCGGCTCGCGACTGCATCGCCTCTTGGGAAGCGGCACTTGGCCGGGTTGGCCTCCTTGCGCCCGGGGCCACCATGAACGAGGAGCACGAAGCAGATCGAGCGGTTCACTTGGCTGATGGAACTTTGACTCGGGCACTGTCTGTCTTGAGGTCTACTTGTCGGTCGGTCGGTCGGTCGGTCGGTCGGTCGGTCGGTGGGCATTGTGTGAACTGACGTCATTCGTCGATATTCGTCCGAGCAAAATCCGATACAGCGACGAATTCGACCCGTGCAGTAGTAGTCTGTCGGTGGTAAGTGTTTGTTGCCATGGAATGACGATTGGTATGGCCTACTACTGATGGTCAGTAAGTTTGCCCGGCAAGCGGTGTCTCTGGTAATAGAGTGGAAACATCTGCCGGGAACATCAAGCCTGAGGGACTTCGCGCAGCCCATCCCATCGAAGGCCTCGATCCAAGGGCGTTGGCCTATTTGCGTTGGCCTATTTGCGTTGGCCTTCGCATTCAGTAACCCGCGCAAGTCTCATTTGTTGTGTCAGAAGCTCGACTTATACCGCACAGCTGTAAACGATGGTCTGCTTTTGCATGGATATTGATAAGCCGTCTCATCTCGCTCACGGACTGGAGGCAGCCGCGGGGACCAGGACACAAGCAAGTGTGCTGAATCTTGACATCGGGACACGCCACAGCCATGCGATGAAGCGAAAGGGGAAACAGGGAGCAGCGACCTAGTGAAGTCGGAGGTTAACAGACACATGACGCACCCAACGTTCCTCATCAGCGTCCACCATCTACCTCTTCGATTCGTGCTTGCATGGCGTATATGAAGTGAGTGAGAAGGTGAGGTATATCTAGGTACGCGGGCGACCTACTATATCCTGTACCGGGCAACAAAGTTACCGCGACAACGACTACTTTATCGACCAAGTAGCACTAGTCCTCGGAAAACAGAGCGCCTACGCGCAGTCTCGTGTCTCGAGAGGATCAGGTTCTTTGGCGTCAGTGCAGGGCCCTGTAATTCGTGTTGTGCAGTTTGAGAGGACTCCAGCCAGTGATTGACATCGTTATTGAGAAAGGCTGAAGCCTGTGTGAAAACACCTTGTTCGGAGGACGCGTGCTCTTGATTCGAAGCCTCTGTCTCCATAGCGATGTTTGCTAGTCAATCCGCCATTGTGTTGCAAGTGCGGTGATGCTGCCATCATCTGCAGACGTCGATTGCACTAGCTAGGGCGCATTCTCCTCGAATCAAGCGCAGTAAGTGAGGCTTGCGCAGAGGATATCGAGTTCGAAGCTGCGAAAGCACTAGCGCAGTGTCTTTAATGACGTGGATAGGCGAGTAGCCGCTGGTCTTCGCTTGTCGAAGGCCGTGCACGAGCCCCCAGTATTCAGCTACATTGTTGGGGGTACTGGAAGAACCATAAGCCACGCTCAATACCCACATGACGCGAGCAGCGTGCGTCTGAATGTGACGTTGGGCAATGACGGATCCAGCTCCGCCCGGACCCGGATTCCCTCGGGATTCTCCGTCGAAAAACAGGAGGTTAAGACCTCCAGGGTCATGGTCGATAGGCAGCATGTGCAACGCAGGCGAAACATCGGAGCAGAGGAGAGTGTCAGTTAATGTTGACCGTACTTGCAAAAAGAGTTTGATGGCGAAAATGGAGGGACACACTCGAAATAGACAAACGGAAGCGTAGCTGATCCGATTTCGCTCATTGCGACAGACTACTTCCAAAACCTCCGTCGACAGCCGATGTCATTTTGACCGAATGATATTTCTTCAATGGTATCTGTGGCTACGAGCGACGGCGACCTACAAGAGCGTCTTTGGGATTAGTTCATCCGCGGATGATCCGCGGGTCCGATGAGGGCGCTCCCCATGTGCGAGTGGCCCATCTGCCACTGAATGCGGCGAACAGCGTGACCTGGCGATTACAACGACCCTGGACTGACTAGGAGCTTTCCATCCCCGACCGTTGCTCTCGCTGGTATTTGGACTGCGGTGAGGGTTTTTGTTCTCACACAGGGCTTCCAGCCGCAGACTTCTTCTCCGAAGCGGCCCGCCGATGGTGGCGTCACGCCATGGATACTTTATAGCTATGAGGCGCACGCTTCGAGCCAGCGTAGCGGAGGATCGGCGTAGTTGGCAACGGACGAAGCATGAACGGCTGATCCACCAGCGTTGGCAACAGACGAAGCATGAACGGCTGATCCACCAGCATAGTTACTTTCGAGAGCGACAACGCGGCGTTTTCGTTTGCGCGTGTATCTACCAAGTAGGGGCAATACAGTTCTCACGCTCAGTGGGAGAGCGAACTTTGGCCCCGATAGATCCAAAGAATTGGCGGATGATATGGCAGACGGGCGGGTGGACCTTGTTCAGCGACGATCGTCTTGAACGGCCAAGTATAAATGAAGTTTTTGCTCGCGCCCTGACGGCGACGCTCAGTAATATGACGAGATGATGCACCTATTGACACCAGCGATTCGTAGCAGCACTCGAGAAATCTAAACACGGGAGGCCGCTGAGCTAGACGAACTCGAGAACACATTCTACAAGGATTACTCGGACGCCCTTGCACCGTGTTTTAGCAAGTTTTTTTTCGAGATGGCTAGAATGTGGAGTTACGCCGGCTTCTTTTATCGGGGTCAGCATCCATCGTATCAAGAAAGCTGTCGCGTCTTCACGTCTCTTGGACCGCGGACCCATCGTCCTACTGAACTCAGACTACAAGGTTTTAACTACAATTCTCGCAACACGGCTCAGGCCACTTCATGCTACAATTGGCGACCATGCTCAAACCGGCTTCGTCCCTGGGCGCAATATTGCGATGGCTCTTGATAAAGTTAGAGCGGCGAAAAAAAATTTGCGGCGCGGACTTCAGACACCTTGCACCAATCCATCGTGCTTCTATTGGACTTCGCAAATGCATACAATACTTTGCAACGGCCTTTTCTCCTCGTAGTGCTTATCTAGCTTGAGTTTTCGTCGAAATATGCCCCGATGGTTGCCGCGCTCTACTAGAATACGTTACGTCTTTTCGTGGTCAACGGTTATCTCGAGGCTGATCCGAAGGACTCGTGGCTTCAGTCAAGGGTGTTCACTGGGTCCCCTATTATTTAGTATCATTCGCGACTGCACCTAGCAAGGTTTCCGTCTCCACGCCGATGCCCATACAGTCCCAAATCATTCATCTGACCGAGAAGACATCATCGATGTCTTTGATTACGCCAATCATACGAATGTATATCTTATCCGTCGTAGTGATATTCCCAAGGCCATTGAACCTTTTCTAGGCTTATAAGGGCGTAGCAGATACTGCCTGTAACACGTCCAAGTCTACTGTCGTCGTGATCGAACACAATACGACCATATCTGCTGACCAAATGCGCGGGCTAACTCTTCTGGGGCCAACATACCACTGTCGCTACCTCGAATCAAATTGCCCCATCTCATCATTGTACATTATACTAAGATCACTGCACTAGGGCGGTCTGGGACTTGATTTGCTTTGGCCAGGCAGAAAACTCACTGTGTCGAACAGAAACGCTTCTCGTTAGCGCCATTATTATGCCATAATTCACGTAAGTGGCTCGCCATTGCTGGCCAACATCGGTTGTACTCAAACGGATTCACCGCCTTGTAAAGGACATCGTATGTGGCATTAGCGCCGATCCTTATACATCGGACCAACTACAGGATATGCCGATACGAAAAATGTCGCCTCGCGGTACCTGGCGTCACCACCGAGCTATTTACCCTTGCAGCGAAGACAGTCGGCGGTTAATAGTCATTATCTGGGTCCCGTAGACGTCTTTTAGTGATATCCTATGGAATAGCGGCTGATTAGTCCTTCTTATGTCATTTCGATTCGGCCCTCTGATGCTCCTGTACTGATCCGTAAGTTGATTTGGGAAAGTGCTGCTGCTGTCGTCGGTATCGCGACGGCAGGACACGCCAAAAGCGGGTCAGCCTCCAGTATGCAATTGCGGGCTTAGCGTTTTCTCAGGACAGTCGAGCTCGACTTTACTGCCGATGGCAATGTTGACGTCGATTTTGCCTCCGCTCTGACCTCTAAGATGGTAACCACCTTACCTACGAATGCTGACAAAACGGTCGAGTCTTACCTTAGTGATTGTGGAATGCATCGCTCGTGAACCTTATTTGGCTTCTATTCAAACACGGGTCTACTTACCGACTTCACGGTGCTAATTTTGACACACAAAGACACCACGCTCGTTGATGCAATGACATGGATTTGGTTGGTCCTCGGACGAGCTCACCCCTCGGCCTGCTTCGGCCAAACCACCACACTTTGCTAGTGTCCGACATTTTCTGCGGTTCTGCTACGCTCCGATGTGTAACTTTCCCACTATACTCTCCCGCCAACATTATCCCCAAAATATCTTATCTCTTACGTGGGTAAGGCGCGGTGACACCGAGTCTGGAGTTATGTTTCGCCTGACGTAGACCTAATAGCATCTGGCGTGGATCAACATCTTTACGGGCAAGCCTGTTGGCACGATGAGAGACTGTGACAACGCTGCCTATGCGTCCACGGAGTACCAGTACAGTTCGGGGCGCATCTATAAGTGACACGGATGACTCAGATAGGAAAAGTCACGCGTCAGTCGTTCCTACAAGCTCGTATTCTAAAGGATATCACGAGCTGGCAGCGAAAATTGCTGATTGATTCTTCTTAAGCACCGCATCAATCGTCCGGGGAACGCTATCGTTGCCCGCCGTATTAAATGCTTTACTTGGCGCGGCACCCGCAAATATAGGTCCTCGTCCCCTATATCTACCAGGCGTTATACCGACTCAAGTGCAACCATGGCTCCCTTTATAGCCGCTTAAAGAACAATCTCTACTGCCCGAATCCGAGTTGCTCACCAACTAAGGATGCCCCATACCCATAATTTTGACCTTGTGCGCTCGCTCGGCAACATTGTCGAAGTGTTGATGCCGTTTATCGAAGGATCGATAGTCGCCCGGTCGACGTTTTATCGTGCACGACCTCTTCGCTGTAACTTTCCCAACTATCCGCGCGTCCCGTTGATATAGCGCAATCTTTACTCCAGCTGTCAGGGAGGGTATTTGAGGCTCGAGAGTTATTCCCTTAGGCCGCGACCGAATCACATTAATTTCTTGTATCGATAAAACATTCAAGGCATTTGGTTGTAGCGGCTACGACGAATGAGTGACTCAAATTTACCCGATGTGGTCCGCCTAGCATCCTTGTACGCCGATTTTAGCGTGTTGCTACTCGTTTCCGTAACTCCACTCACCAGCCTAGTGGAACATCAGATGATTTTAGGTTGGCTCGAGTGCAATCAGCGGTAAGGACTAATAAAAATCTATTTGATTGAAGTAGATCGGTCCGTGGGAGGTTGCCCATAAACCATTTCTCTTTTTTTGCTGGAGCGTCTCATGGCAAGCCCAGGTCTGGTGAAGACGATTCCTTCATGTTTCGTATTTACGCTCAGTCTTATTCAGCAAGTGTCGTGTGGATCGCTAGTATGGCACTTGACTCGCCTTTAACGACGGATAACGTTTCTGCGTACTATGTTTCGCTTTTCGGTTTACGCGAGGCGAACAAAAGTATCTCTATGCCGTTGCATTTCACCGGGAACAATCCATGATTGTTTCGTAGTTTCTTCTAAATCGGCCGCCTCGCAAACCGCGACAAGATTACTCGTATCGTTCTGCAAGGGCTCTAAAGCAGGCCTAAAATATGTTGATTTCCACAATCTAAATGAACCAAGCTAGTTTATGGAAAAATTCTTACTAGATTATGGATTCATGTAATGCGGTTTATGTTTGCGCCGTGCGCTGTGTCAACGTGTCGAGAACATCCCGCTGCTTCGTCTATAAGACGCCTTCCAGCGAGAGGTACGTTAAGCAGGTGCGATTAAGATTCATTTCCCACTACGCAAACAATCAAACCGAACGCCTTGCGAGATGTCTCATGCCTCGTCGAAAAATGTGCCCACGTCGTGCTTGTCGATGACGGTGCGCAACTTTTCGTCTTCGTCGTACGTCATGAGACGCAGCCTGTGGTCCGATTCGACATCGTCAATCCACTCCTCCGTCCACGTTTTCGCAAGCTGATCACGGTGCGGCGCCAGAACGTCTTTTACAAACATTCACGGCGACAGCATGACGAGCTGCGCAGATATAAGCGGCGGTGCATCTTGCGCGCGAGGCAGATAGTTGGCGTCGCGCGCTGCTCGCACGATCTGTAGGCCGAGCACCAGGTTCATCGCGTAGGTAGCGACCTCGCGTGCGACGTCAAGCTTCTCGTCGTCGCTCAGCGCCGCCAACAGCTGCGTTGGCCAGGAGCCTTGGTCCTCGATGTAAGCGACGATGTCCGCATCAGAGATACGCATGCCATCGTCAACAAATTAGCCGTCCATCGGCTTATGGGTCGTGTCGATGCTGAACAACGCGACAAGCTATCCAACAAAATTGACATTGTGCTCGTCCTGCTGCGCTATAAATAGCGCCTTGTCCTGCAGTACTACAATTATCTTGTTAACACTGCTAATGGCTGGAGACGCAGCGTAAGTCATGATCCACCAGAACGGCGACGGCGGGACGAACTTTCGATGATCAGCCGCATAATTAACCTGTCTTGGCCAGTATGTGATGAAAAATCTCAGCACGATGCCATAATGAACCCAGCGAGTAGTCTGCTTCGGGTACTCGACATTCATCTCGGTTATTGATCTGTTTTGAGCACGCAGGAAGACGCTGAATGCGTGCACTTTGGCGACACATTCGCCGTACAACACATTGGCGGACGTTTGCCTCATTTTAAAATCAATGTGATGAGGCGCGCACCAAATGCGTAGGACTTGATGCTAAGCTGCAGCGCACAATCGAGTGACCAAGCTGGCATGGTGTCCAGTCATTGCGTTCTCGCCTTCCGAAGCGACGTAAAACAATTTTCCACGCCACGATCCGTACAACGTGTCCATAAACTTGCAGACCGTATCAAGTATGATCTGCGATGTATGTCTGTCGAACATTGGGATGGCGACGAGGTGCAAGTTGACCAGGACGCCGCGGTAGCAAAATCGCAAACGCATGTCAAAAAACGACTGGCCGCGATGCGTGCTGCCATCACACGCGAGCGAAATTGCCCAGACGGACGCGTCACCCATGAAGTCCGCAATTCGCTGCAAGTTTGACGCGACAAGGGCGCGAATGAACTGGCCGACCATCAAACTGTTTATGCCAGCGATCTTTGGCGTTTGCGTACGTCGCTTAGCATGATCGAATCCCATGGCCGCGTGCAAGAATGACATGACGCTTCCCACGTGGTTCAATGCGAGATCGTAACGCATCACATTCTTGACAGTGATAACGTACTTCACAGTTTTTGAGTCCTTGACGAACAACTTCATCGCATTTGCCTTTTCGCTAAACTTCTTGTCGATTTTATCGGCTACTTCCTTCGCTGCGTCAGACTCCACGAAATCTTCTTCATCTTCGTCTTCGGCATTGTCTAGAATTTCGCGTTTCTGAAGAACATGTCGCTGATGATGGTCTCGACGATGGGCGGCGAAACTTTGAAATTTGATAGTGTCGCCTTCAACGTCGAGGAAATGATGCAACGTGTTCATGATCTTCGTCTTCCCAGTGAAGTATTTGCGCTTCTCCGTGTTACACGCTCGCTGTACTCTGCCCAGGCCTTGCCATGCTGCTTCGTATTGTGACTGCGATAGTTCTGCGGCGCGAACGATTTCGTGTAGTTGTTGATGTCAATGCGCGACTTACACTTGCGGCCAGTTGAGCTTCCAACCTTAATGTTGTCACGCCTGTCATAAATGCAGAACAGGCATCGCACAGTGTGCGCGCCGCCTTTTTCCGTCTTGATGATCTCGAGTCCGAACTCCAGCGCATGCTTCTCCTGGAAGGGCGTCGTCTTGGGCGCCATTGGAGTAATTTGGCTGCACAAAATCACTTATTGCGTAGTTTAACAGTTATTTTTAAAGATCTTAGTTTATGGACCATAAATGTCTTAGTTTATGGATTCCCGACCCTACTATAAGATTTCCACAAAATTATCAGGCCTGATCTAATAACTTTGATACAAATCCTCAGATTAGCTCATCACTCTCAAGATTTAAATTAGATGGCCGACCTTCCGCGCTACCGTCACGATGGATTCCACCTGCTCTCTCTAGTTTCGTACATTAACCGAACTTAGCATCGCACAGAGACTTCAACAATTAATCACCTTGGATGTCTATCAATGGCCTCAAGGATCTCCTCGAAATCGATTCAGCGTTCCAACCCACCGCTCGACAACTCTTCGTGACCGAGTACCGGTCATTTCACAATTGGTGCTAGACGATGAGCTTCTTATTCAGTACCACTATATGCACTTACTTAGATCCGCCGGATAGCTCGGTCTATACAGAACGGGTATTACTGGTAGCAATCGTTTCTTTGTGCACCCCACTTTCAACAACATTAGTATTACGAAGCTTCACGAACTCGCCATTTCGAGCAAACTGTACCGATTCTGGACGCCGATTATAACCGTGTGACTATCAGGATCGATGCAACGTTGCGGACTGTTTCTGTGTGTCAATGTTGTCGTATCCATCCTATCGCTGCTGGTGCGAAGCACTCGATCGAACACCTCATCTGTAAATCTTTTGACACGACGCATTGCATTATTCACACTCTGCATCCGCTGCTGTGTCGGATGCACCGACTGTGCTGTGGTTTAGTTCTTGGTGGTATCAATGAAAAGCTGATCTCCGTAAGGCAATCCTGCTCGATACAAGGCGCGTCAAGCGGTGTATGGATAACGCTATCGGCATTGATCCGTAGACCATACCTCCGGCTTAATGCGTTCATTTGGACTTTACAGGACGTGGTACTGAGGATTGGGATACTTGCGAACTTCACTGCTGACGAATCGTTCATTGAACATACCGATCGAAACCTCTCAGCCGCCAGATAGCAGACATTGTGTAATCTACTACCGACAATTGTTGAGGGCAGCCAGGTGAATTCATGCCAAATCGATCGATTTCTACGACTTCGGACATTCATGCTGCCGCCAAGACTGTGGCTTCGGCATGAAACGATGCAGGCTGCTTTAGAGATCTTACTCGCTCTTTTCAAGGCATACGACTCTTGCAACCGTTTTGTTGTTGTGCTGTGTCCACGTGGGCCGGGTTTCGCAGCATTTGTTACGATGGTCGGTATTACATACGAGCACGACATGTAGGCCTCAGACTCACGTATAAAATCGAGGCAGCATGATGTTCTCTGCGGGGTCGGGCAAGGGTGATCCATGGCATCCTTTTTCTCATTTTTTTCTCGATAGTCTGTATAGAGGTTATTCCGTGCTCTTAGTGTTGTTCGTGCTCACACTAATATTAAAGGCTACTTCTTCTTTCTAATGGTCGGATGGACCCACCACAGTGTCCGGAGATGCAGATAACACGTCGCTCATTATGAAATTTTGCCATAATGTTTCGTCCCTCCTCGACGTGTTGGAAACTTTCTCGTGTATCTGGTCTGTTTAATGATCGTGCAACGTCTATCACACCGGTGATAAGTTTATATCATCCGGGACGATTCTTTGGCTATCACAACTTCAAGCTGCTTGGACCGCGAGAGCTATGCGTTATATAGGGCTACATATAGGACAGGGCGATACGACGTAATCTAACTAGATTCTTTGATGTATATATATTCGGTCCCGACTTGCTTTGGCTTAAGCATAGACACATACCGCCAAATAAAGTTTCTGCATAGCCCCCGCGATCGCTTTACTCAATATCCTATAAGTCTCACAGCACGACTAGCCTTCTTTGCGTCATATTTATAAACTTCATTACCATATTGCAAATTTTGTGCGGACCAGCGCAATGATAGACGGTATCCGTCATGGGTTCAAGAAGATCGCGGAGCGCTACCAATTTGTGATGGCGACTTGTCGAAATAGTGTGTCCGCACAAAACTGATTGTACTAGCAGCCATGAAAGCCGGCAATTGGGCCGTGGGATCCTCTACAAAGGCCTTCTGGGTGGCGGCACTTAGTGGGGTAAAACTTCGACCGCCCTTTGTACAATAGTTCAATTTTTGGGTTCGAGCACCTAGGTAGCAAGTAGTTGTTTGTCTTTGGGCTACTGACGCCACATCAGTCGCGGTGTCGGCTGCCGAATATACCGGATACCACAATGCCATTAGTATAAAGAAGTGGGCGTAAAGGTTCGAGACTAACGGTACGGTCGCTCATGCTAATATTAGGAGTGTCACTGTCGACGCCAAGGAATTACGGAACGCAAAATTCATATTGGACTTCAGTGGAATTTCAAAAAATGACCGCATCGCTAATAATTGGCTCCATCACGCGTCATCACATTATTTGATCTCTCTACTTGACGATCGCACCGGTAGCTGTCAGCTTTACAGTGCCAGCTCGCCCAGAGAAAATCATCACTTAATGACCCTTTTGCGTAGGCGTGGATTACAAGTGGATAATGATTATTGTTGCACCCCACGATAGAACAGCCACTACATAAATGGGGTCACGACGACATCTGGAACGATTCTTCCTCGAGCTCGTTTTGAACATCCTATATATGTTTACCGGTCAACTGGGGCTATTATGCTCTGCGATATCTCATTTGCAGTTTCTCATACTCATGCGTGGACTTTGTATACTACCGGCATGTCCCTTTCGCACTGGGTTTAGGGTCAGCATTGCGGATCGACTTCGGTGCATCTATCGTTCATTGCGATCACACAGCGGCTTGACTGCGTATTTACAATCTTTTTCGCGGCATATTCTTCTATCACACGATTTGTGATCCCCTGGAAGGAACGCGCTTTATGTTACGTCGTGATAAGTTTTGGAAGACAATAGCGTGTCAGCAACATCTAGATGGTAGAATTTAGCGGGATCGAAGTCAGAAAAGTGTGGATGACCATATGATATCACGGGGTGCCTACATGGTCGGCAGAAGAAACCTACGACATCTTTAGGCTATATGTGTGCAGTCACACGGACTTTTTTTGTAGAAGCTAACCCCTTTTTACTCTCTAGAAATGAACTTCTGGAAACATCTCGTACCCAATTTTGTTTGCGCGTCCGAAAACCACGAGCCTGAAAGTCGTTTGTTTTGGGTTTTATCCTCGGCACAAAGTCACTGACAGCGCATTCTACTGATGTGAAGTCATTTTAGTGTAAATACTGGTGCTAGAATTTACGTTTGTATTGTCGCTTTTCAACACCAGAATTCCCATGACTAGCTTGATTTATGATGAATAAGGTCCTATCACCTATTGTTGCGACTCCAGAGGCACGGGAAAATCTACATGCGGATACAACAGGCCTGTGGCAATTTACAGCTGCGGCTGACCATACTATTCAAGCTAAACGACTTCGTCGGATGTGTGTCCCAGCCTTACAGCATGAGGTGCATAAGACTACCTCCCGAACTATGTTGCGGTGGTCCATTACGCACCTAGTTCTCGGATCTACGTATGGCCAAATTGTCATTTCAGGTTGCAGAGAACGGCCCGTGTGATGTCCGCTTTACTTGATGATCTGTATCAGACCCTATAGCCATCACCTTTGCAATCTATGCCGGCTGGTCGAGGTCTACCTTCATTGTTCTGTTTTTTTTTTGCTGATGATACCAACGGAAAATCAAGGTCTAGGCGGCTCCGACTTAGTGATTGTCAAAATATATGTGGCTACCCATGCGGCAAAGATTAATTGGGTCGCCAATGTGGTCTTTGTCTATCTACAAAACTGGGTCAATCGCGTCATTTAGAGGACTTGTTCATGGAATCCGACAAGCTCAGTTTTTGGCTTTCGCGCTCCTTTTTGTTGTATGTGACAAAAACCAGGTATCGAAGTAGCTTGGCGGCTGAAATGTATCAGTCCACCCCAAGTTACATTTATAAATAATATAGGAATATTTTAAATACTATGGATGTGGTAGACTGTTTTCACCACATCCGCGAGTATGACCTCACAACTTTTGACGCAGCTAATGGAGATACAAAAGAGGTTATCTGTCGATGACACCCACTCTATCTTGCATCATCTGGCTTGATCTATTTAGTCTATCCTGGACCGTGATGTGAATCACTATTGCGAATTGTCGCTTAACGCAGACCTCGAATATCTATTAGAAATTAGCCGAATTGGCTAGACAGCGTAATTACTCTGATAGTCATCATCTGTACTAATTGATCTTCCTACAGAACTTCGGGATCAAAAGCTTGCATACTCGGCAGCATATCCATTGTGTTGCCGTGAAACAAAACGTTTTAGTCGAAAACGTGCATTAATATATCTCAGCCCCTAAAGCAGTGTTTTTGAGTAACTACGCTTCAATAGCGTTTAATCACGAAGCCCAGACATCCTCTAGAATTTGACGCTAATATTTGTAATGGTTTCTGGTCCGATAAAATGATTTGAGCGTGCATTTGATACAAGCACAAAACCTTAGCAACATTGACAACAACCCACAACATCTATGTCATGCAAGAGTCAGCGCCTATTTGATCCTGTACGAAAACCATTTAAAAGCTGACTAGACAAAGATTTCGAACCGAGAATCCGGCAATAAACCAGCGGGAAAATCATTTGTCCGGAAAGTACAAATGAATTTGTGGTAGTAATCGCAATTGGTCCTGGTCACAGATGTGACTAATTCATGCTTTTCATCAAATCTGATAAAAGAATGGCATCAAAAATCGATCCAACGTTCAGGTACATCGAACATCTGCCAGATCTTATCACTTCTGCGCATAGTTTGTTATCGGCGTAATTTTGCAGGCCGCATTGCATGCAGGCGCGTGTATTTTTATTATGGTGGCGTAAGAAAATTTGTGCCAATTACTACCTCCCAGTACAGTACAGTGCAGACTGAAGTATATTAATATGACTTTATCGCGGTCAAATTAAAGGGGTATCAATGAGACGTTTACTTCGCGTTCGGTCGCGAAACAGTTGTTATATTTAGCATAATCAGCAATTTTTCTCTCTGAGGGATTGCTACAATTTTAATCGAAGGCTATCGATTATAGTCGCAAATCGAAGATCGTCCGCTCATTCCTTGATCCAGAGCTACAGCGCTACAAGGTTAGGTAATTTGCCTACAAAGGGCAAGTTTACACGACGAAGTATACACACCATCATTGGAGCTTACACTAGCTAAAAACTGTAAGGTACGTCTAGGTGGACGTGGCAGCCTCGGCCTGAGAGCACATTCATTCAATACAGACTCACCAATTCTTACACAATAGAATGAGCCGCGCCTTACCTCGAGTATACGATTTGGCTGGGTTTTGAGCTCGAGAATCTTAATAAGTACATCACTTTTTTTCTTAAAGGTAATCATTGACAGTTTCTTCTGGCTGTCCGGATGATGTATGTCTTGAAGGGTTCTTCGATAATTTAAGGCAAAATTCCACTACTTTTCGATACATAGATGTCAGCGTTAGACCTCAGTGCGGCTAAGGTCGAACGTTGGGGCGCACAGCGGATAGGAAAAGAAACACGATACATAAATGAAGGTGAGTGATGGGAAAATGCTGCGTATATCCAGGTTCGGGACAATGTATACTCGTACTTGTTCCACACAAGAGCAGCATGGCAGGATGCACAGGAAGGCGAGATTTCGCCTAGCTGCACCGATAAATTGCCGATGTGGCAGATATAGCGGTTGTAGCACACATAATGACAACATCTTCCCCTCTTGTGTTCAGCAATCTCAATTCATATCTCATGCACGGAAGTACGTTGTTTTAGACCCCAATTAATACGGATTTTACGGTTGAGGGGCATGTACCGGAACAGTTGAAAAGCAAATTTGCCTTATTGACAATTCATGGTGCCACAAATCCTGATGTCAATGACATGTATTTTCACGCATCAAGGAAGAGATTTGATAAAGAGACGCTTTAGAGCTACAATGGGAGGAAGAACAGGTCGTGGCGACTGTGCATCATAAGTCGCCGTTACCAGACATGTCTTGGCGCAATTTAACTAATCGATGCCCTGTCTCTGCCTTGTCTTCCGCGGTTGACACAATGAAAGGCAGCACGCACTAGCTGTCATTGATTCGCCATTGTTATCAATGTGTATGGTGCTTCCCGATCGAAAAGTCACCTGCAACGTGACGTCCCAAGATATAGGCAGATGTATACACGTACCAAGTTAGAAAGTTATGCGGAGCTAAAGAGCCTCTTAAGACATCACAAAAATATTCTTATCAAAGTAGTGATCTACCATACTAGCATATGGTATGTAATCGTGTTCGTACCCACTACTTCATAGAAAAAGTAAGATAAGTGAATTGCCATATCGATCCCAACCAGCAGGTCTGGCTTGATGGAGAATGATGGATGTGGCTATGAACTGATGGCTAACAGCTGGATATATATCGACCGATAGACTTTCTAATGGTGTTTAAATTGACAATGCGCCTGAAACAGTAGACATCTTTCTGCTTTTTTTAGTGCATTCTCCATTATACCGCAGATTACGCAATTGCCTCTTGTCTAAGGGTATTTTTGACCTGATTAGCCGATCCCCAAGCCACAAGTGTGTCAATGAATATAACAAATCTAGAAAACAACATGATATAACTGTGTTTGTTGTTCTGATGCATAATTTGCACGATAAAGCAAATACGCACCTGTGTGGTAGCGCGATCAGTGAAATTAGCTATACGAGAACGTTACAAACTCCTGTTACATCCATATTGGCAGACGGTTGGTAACTCCGGTCCTACAACTGGTCGGATCGCGTCCACTGGACAGGTAGATAGAACCGCATATCAGATCATACAGTTGTGGTGAAGCGGCTAAGGAAACTCGCGATATAGGAACTGATCGCGTTCCAGGTATATCCGAGTCCATTAACGGTTGGCAGCGCCGGTCTTGCACCTGGTCAGATCACGATATTGAGCTGTTAGAAAAAAACCGAATATAAGATCGGAGAGGATGGAACATACGACATTATGTTCAAGTATGACGGACTCAGGGTACGAGTCATGGAGATGAGGTTACTGTGGTGAAGTCGATCTCACAAAATTACTTAAGTGAGTGTCGATCTTCCACTTGCCCAGACTTGCCGAATCACGTAGGGGGTACTCCGATCCGTGCCTTGCTATATAGCCTCGTGCTCAACTTGTGTACCCGTCGGTTGGGTTGGCTTGAGCTCTTCGTAATGGCCTTGGGAGACGTCGATCTCGCTGAGAGGTTGGGTTGAGCGTTCGCTTCCGGTGCGGAAATCTTCACATCATGATCGCGGGTTCTGCGATCTTGATCTTGAGTCGCGGCGATCTCTAGTTAAAGATGCCGCGATCTCGATCTTGAACCGCACCGATCTCGATTTGTCTTCGGGATCGGGGTCTTTGCTGTGCGGAAATCTTCACTCAGAAAATAGTAGTCTTGCGTCGATCTTGCCTTGGGATTGGTCCTATCTGGTCTTGGGATCGGCTGATCTTGCTGGAAGTGCGCAATTTGGGCAGATCGGTCCTTGGTTTCGCCAAAATGAAACACGCCTATCTATCCAGTAGATCGCTTCGATCTTGCTCGGTATTGTCTTGAATGCCTTGTCCAGATCTTCTGACTACTTGAGCCGTCTCGCGATCTTGTGTCCAAAATCCTTTTCCTTTTCCTTGTTTTGCTGCTACCCTAGCAGTTGAGTTGAGTGTGAGTACTTGATCGATCCGGGCCAGATATCCCGAGATCACTCTTCTCGATCTTGGCAAACAATCAAAGATCGGTCTTCTGTGTCCCTGCAACACGCGTGCCTTGACCCGCCGGGGAAGCCAAATCAATCTTGCCCGGAGAAGAGTGGAGGAGAACGTGTGTCGTGAGCAGAAGAAGTAGTGTTCAAGTCTGTTTATTTACCAACCAAATTAATCGCCAACCTACCATTAAGCCTATTCCCAAGTATAGGTCACTCTCCAAGTCGGTATCACCTTTAAGCTTGACCGCCCCCTTGAACACGTGTCGAACTTTCATGACCTGTACTCCAAAGATAGCGTCAATATCCCCGCTATCGTACCTAAACGCCAAAAGAGGACCAAATCCCAAGTGTGGTACCAAATACCCATTTTTTGGTACCCAAAAGCCATAAATAATACCCAAATGCCGAATGTGTCTAAATCCCTTTTGCGACGTCAATTCAAACGGCTTCCACTGGCTCTTTCGATCTGAACTTTTGGTACATCACTCATGGAACTACATCAAGCATGTTTATCACGATTCAATAGCTCCATCACCGATATATCCATAGTCAACAGGGACCATGACCGATCTGATGTCCAATTCGAGATTGTTGAAGATCGACACCGTGCGATCCGGTCATATGTGTTCTTCCGTCCATTGAGCGTACTCCGATACCATCTTCAAGGGTTTATCTGCTCAATAGGACCATCCATAGTTCTCACAACGGTCCCACGGACTCCCACAAACATCCACAATCCCAGATCGGGCCATAATCAACCTAAATCAGTACTCCCTCTGGGAGACCGGTAAAGAGTGTCACCGATCTGCAGGATGTTACACCTTCGTCACAGAGTCATATCACATCACCTGGTCCCAGATTCTTGTCCCAGATCGCTCCATGGAAATCTTCTATTTGTCGTCTTGTCCCAGATCGCTCCGTCTCAGGTCGATCCATATCCATCAGTCTGGTAACAGTTAGACCAGATCGCCGATCCCCGTTGAGATCGTTTTCCACCTCCTTATTGGATCGCCAGGTCTCATGGCCTTATTTTTCACCAGTAAGTGACACCTTAACTGGGTGGCCACCGATCCACGTCCCATCATTTAATTAGTGACTTTACCACAACCGCCCCCTGTACTGAAGTCCGTTTGGGCAGCAATCGGATTCAGTACATCAGCTCATCAAATTCGTTCCAAGCACTCAAGTCCATCCCATGACCTCCCGAACGCGTCTCCTCACTTCGCCAGTACCCTCGGAGTGTTCTACCGCACTTTTGTCGCCGGATCGCGATCTGTCACCCAGATCGGCCGATCCAGAGGAGCATATTCTCATAGTGCCAGATCGGCCGGGTCCCCAGGTCATCTCGGTCCAACCGGATCGTCACCCAACGCTACGGGATCACCGAATCGACGACCGACAGGGTTTATGTCACCAGGCCAAGCCCCGCCGGCCAGATCGCCAGGCCATAAGGGGCATACTACCACGGTTCCAGATGATCCAGATCAACTCGAGTCTCCCAACTCTCCTGGACCGGCCGGATCTCTATCCATCGTCATGGGATCGCCAGACCGCCCGCCTGAGCCGATCTCGCTTCCCGCATCTCCGGCGACCCTGGGTGCGTTTAGATCCGACACCCTGGCCACTAGTGAGTCTCGTGGAGGGTCTGCTCCAACTGCGGGCGTCACCGGCCACGTTCCAAGAGTTTCTGCCGGCGACGTTCGTCTTTCTTTGGCTACGATCGCTTATTTATGGGATCGAGAGGCTACCTTCTGCAGCCAAGTCGATATCATTCATGCGCTTCAGCAGTCATATCGAGATGCGGTTGCCCGGGGATATCGCTTGCAAGACAAGATTGATTCTCTGTATAGATCGGCCGCCCCCTTCATCTCGTTCGTCCAGCGTCAATATGATTTGGCGCAAGGCCGCTACGTCAACGCAATGCATTATCTGATCGACTGCAAGCGAGCTCTGCGGACACATCGAGATCAATCGGCGCAGATTCTTCGACTACGCGCTTTGTTAAGTGCCAGCGATGAGGATCAAGGCAGCTTGGAACGACAGGTGAAACTTTGAGGGCTCAAGTCCATTCGCTCCAAGTCGAACTCAATTCTCTCCGACAGCAGCGTGACCAGCTGAACTCCGACAGGTCTTTCCTTCACATAGACGTTTTGCATTTAAAGGAGGAATTGGATCGGTCTCAGGCGGAGATCGCAAAGGGCCTGGCTTCGATCAGCGATCTCATACAACAAGTAGATTGTTTGACTCCTCTGGAGGGTCAGTTGGCACTTTCGCAGATGTAGAACGCCAACCTCCGTCGTCAGCTTGCGAAACACCTCACGGTATACGATCAGTTACAGGTGCCAGAGCAGGATCGGGATCGGGCTATAGAAGAACACCTGACTCTCCTTCACACAACCAATAGTTCCATACTCGGGACCCAATCGTCTGCGTTATCCGCTCAGCCGACACCCAGGAGTGCCTCTCGGGCCGGATCGCCCCCTGATTCCGCTACCCGAGGATCGAGGTCGCTTGCCGACAAATCCAGATCGAGATCGCCTATCCCGCCTGCCAAGCGTCGACGTGTCCATCTACAGTCACAGTCCAAGGGTTTTTCCGCCACCCGTTCGGGCTCCCGGCTATTTTCGTTGAACCCCTCATCACCTTCCAAGAAACTTCCCAGATCGGTCCCACCAGAGCCTTCATCCAATTCTTCTTCTTCTCTGCCTTAGTCCGCGGCTCCTGGGACTGGATTGGGAAGTGGGGAGCTGACCGAGTCGGAATCTAGCTCGAATGGTCTGACTTGGTCTGTGATGTTTCAATCCATATCGACCGCTCGTCGACACCCGAGATTGGACGATCGATCCGCAACTCCAGACTCCTCGGCGGCCACTTCAACAAAGTCCGCTCCGTCCGTGGCAACTGTGCCCGGCCAAGAACCGTCACGTCCGCCTTCACTGACCGAGCCGTAGACTCGTTATCTCTCTTATTCGACGGCTCCGGTTGCGAATGCTCCCGTAATCGACCTTCAGGATGATGGTAATGATTCTAGAGATGCGGATATGCCGTTGCCGGAAGAATCACCCAGCGAGATCGACTTTGTTATCCCTTCTCACGGATCCACTGCGCCCCCGGCCAGCCATTTGTCCGATAGCGACAACAGCATCACCTTTCCGGTGTGCCAAGTGGTTAACAGAATCCTCGCGACTGCTGACTTTGACGATCTACCACCACTTCAGCAACCACGGGATCGGTGGATCCCCAATTGTTTGGCACCTTCCCGCCGGGTATCTTCTGAGATCGCTCCTTGGTCAACCTCGCGGATCGCGATGGTTTGCGTGAGGACGATGTCGATTGAGTTGTTGTTCCACCACTACTCCTAGACAATAAATTTTTTGATCCCCTTAACTCTCACAGACGGGCTCTTCCTACGGGGACTTGGGCATCTGGGCTAATCTCGCGGCGACACATCGAGGCTCTATACGCCCGATCTCCCTGGGACAACATCGTGATTCCCGTGAACCCGATCTCGTTTTCCCTGACCGGGTGGTATTGGAACATGGGCACTCGTTATCTGGATCTGGATTCCATTCAACGCCAGGCGCTGTGGGAATCCACTCACGCTTTCCCGATCTCTCTGGCTCAACGGCGATCTGATCGGTTCCTGCTAACGTTTTGGCGTCAGCGGAAACAGCGGCGATCTCGTTTTGGAGCGCGCTGGAAGAATTTCCTGGAGACGATACTTCGTGGCATGATCGAAGGTCATTGCGATCTGGATATTTGCTCGATCCCTTCTTCTTGCATTACCCACGCATGCATGAAGAACGAGTTTGGTATCCCGGATTGGGGCGTAATACTGACCCAGCCGACCTGCTAGAGGCTTTGGAAATAGCCGACCATGAGGACCCTTGGCGCAACCAGTTCTGCAACCGTCTTGGGGACCATCCGGGATCGCAAATTTCTCGTCTCCAGAACAAGTTTAAGCCTGCTACATCGTCTTAGCTCCAGATCGGTGTTCGAGATCGATCATCTTTCTCCATAGTGTATGTTGTTCAATCTTTTTCTTTGGTAATTCATCCTTTCAACTCCCACAATCACTTGTCTGCCTCGGTCCACATCGTTCGGTAAGGTAATTCACTGGACTGTCTCCATACTCACACACACACACCTCCTTCTTCCATCATATACTACCTCCTAGAACATCTTGCAACCCCACCCACCAGCCTGTGCTACCGTCTAGCACACCTTGTTCCAACCGTTAAAGTTCGTCCGACTGGATTTCATGCGATTGCATCACTTCGAAACGGTTCCTACTCACCCGATCCCGCTCGAACTCTTGCAAGATCGCTCCACAACTCAGATCGGCCTGATCCACCCAACTCAAATCGGGATGTCCCTTCCACTTCACCAGAAACTGTCGGTGTACTCGCCCATAACGGGTTTTTCTACCAGATCTCACGTCCAATATTTCTTATACTTCGTATTCTCTCTCTTCAAGATCGCTCTCCCACCTGTCTTCTGGTAGCAGAGGTTCATCAAAATCTAAGCGATCTGCTTCATCTATTGTCAGCTGGTCTTTTGGCCGTTCAGGGAACGTCTTTACTCTCTTTAGTTTCGATAGGTGCACAATCGGAAATAGTCGATACGGGGTTTCGGCGATCTCCAACTTCACCGCGTGATCTCCGCATATATCCGCATCTCGGAATGGGCCATGCCACATATGTGCTAGTTTCTTCGCGTATCCTTCCTTGACCCGATCTAAGTATAGCCAAACTTGCGTTCCCACTTCAATCTCGTATTGCTCCACATCTTCATTATGTCGATCTGCCCTCTCTTGGATCGCAGCTCGTAGTTGATCGTTTACTGCGAATCGAGCTCGCTGATATTGTCTTTGAATACTATATCTCCACCGCTTCGGATCGCGATCTCTTTTTCTCGTGTTTCCCACTGATAACGTAGCTTCCAGCGTCGATTGCGGATCCCACTCATGAATCAGATAGAATAGGTTATCCCCCGGATCCGATCTTGTGCGGTGTTAATTGCAAATGTGAGCCGCTCAGCATACTCATCCCAGTCTCGTTGATCATCATCAGCCACGTACATCTTGAGAGAATGCGTCAAGGTTTGCACCATTCGTTCGACTGTTCCATTTGCTTGTGGTCTGTAGGCCATAGTAGCACGCTGTTTCTGTCCTATGATCCTACTGAAGGCTAGAAAAAATCGGACATAAATCCCGGTTCTCGATTGTGTCTGATAGCCTCGCTAGCTCCAAAACGTCGGAACACACATTCTTCGTAATTGTCCGCTAACTTTTGTGCCGTCCGTGATGAGCTATCCTTTGCAATCACATATCCCGAAAAGAGGTCCACCCAAATGATTAGCTCGGTATTCCTTTTAATGGACTTGGGCAAAGACGATATATGATCCATTGTGATGATCTGGAATGGATAGGTTGCTTGTAAGTTGCCCGGGGATCTCCCATTAATCATCGGACTTCCTATTCCGGTTTCGCAGTCGGTACATTCGCCCACATATCGTTGCACACTCCAATACAGTCCTCCTTAATGGAATCGCGATCTGATCCTCTGATAAGTTCTGCCGATACCCTGATGGCCTCCTTCCAGACTCGTATGATAGTGATGCAAAAATCCTGTTGCAACGTCTCAGGGACACCAACCGTATCAAACCATCGCGATCTTCTGACTCTCTTTTTGCCGTGGGGCAGAAAAATAGCAGATCGTTCTCATCGATCTCACACTCCGGTGCCAGTGTTGCGCACATCTTCACTTCTACCACGTCCAAGTCTAATACATCGCCGTTTAAATACTTCTTGAGATTGACAATTCAACGCTCTTCATCTTGAGCTTGGACAATTCGTTGAATACTAATCCTCTGTACTATCTCCTCCTGTATCACTTCAGGTTCATGACGTATCCTCCCGGATGATCTCGTGATCGCAGTTATCCGAGCCAGCTGACCATTTTGCTTGGGCTTCAACAATTCATCGAGACGGTTAAGAGTCATCAGATCTTGCCGATCTTCTTCGGCTACAACAGTTCTTTCTGTTTCGTTCTGCAATGATGTGCTGGCTAGTCGATCTGCACTTTGGTTCCATTCTCGCTTCATATGCAGAAACTTGTGACTAGGCCAAGATTGCAACTTCTCTAACACTTTATGCCTGAGAAGTTGAAGGTCCGGTGACTTGCAGTCGATCCCACCACGCATCTGTCGAATCACCAAGTTGGATCCTCCGCACAGAATTACTCGCCCCCTGTCCAGATCGGCCAGTAAATCGAAGCATAATAGCAAGCCATTATACTCAGCTTCATTCACGGTGAGGTAGAGAGCGTATCTGGATTCTGCCGCCACGATCGTCCACTCGGGTAATCTCCATATCACAGCACGGAAAGACCCTCCTTTCTTTTATATCCTCGCCGATCCATCGAAACTGGCCACCAGCAACTCTTCATCTGTTTAGACAGTTGGAGTAGGCGTCGATATATTGAGTCGGCAGTCCTTTCGGGGGGAAATCGCAATCAGCATCTCTTCCACCTCTTCTCTCGGGTGATACTCGCTGCTAGCATGCCCAAAATCTCTTCCTGTCGTCTATCGCATTTCTTCAACTCCATTGTCCAGTTCGACAGCAAAGCAGCCCACCGTCCTAATCTCCCGTTGAGCCCTCAAGATTGCATCAACCACGCTAACGTAGAATGTAGGGTCAGCACAGTGATCTCCCGAGAGGCAAGCGTAGTGTAGCATACATCCAAAACACGAAGTAATGCCAGCAATTCCTTTCCCACCGTTCCGTAGTTAAGCTCATTGGGCTTTAAAGTGCGGCTAGTAAACGTCACCGGATGGTACACGCCATCGTACTCCTGTATCAGGGCCACTGAAATAGCTCACTTGCTAGCGTAGACCACGATCACGAGAGGACGATCTGGCTTGAAATGAATAAGCATGGGGGGCTGTAGCTATCTTAGACTTTAGCATAGTAAAAGCAAACTTAGCTTCTGTCCATCGACCCTCGTTCGACCATTCGTCTCCTGCTGCGAGCTGAGATCGGCCGATCTCGAAGAAATCCGATTCTCTTAACTCATACAACACCGCGGCGTACACCACGAAATCCTCAATGAAGCGGCGGTAGTAGATCAAGCTCCCGAGAAAAGATTGCATAGCTCGCAGCGTGCTAGGGAACGGGATGTTGACCAAAGACTCCAAGTTCTTGGGCTGAGCCTCCAGACCATCCATCGACACTCGATGTCCCAAATAATCGACCTTACGGCACCCCCAAAAACTCTTTGTGAGACTGATAGACAGATTCCACTTATCACATGTTTCCAGCAATCGCTCTACTTTTGCGTACAGAAATTCCCATGAAGTGGCTGGTATGAGGATGTCGGCAATGTAAGATCGGCTCCCAGTATGGAGGGTCGTCGATCTGTATCAGGTTCGCCGTCCTTGAACACGTCGATCGGGCCATCCGAGGTTGATCTCTGGCCGATCTTGAGATATCCATACAACTCATTGTCAACCAGACGTTGGTAGATCTGGGGCGCGTTCTTAAGCCCAAAAGTAATTCGTAGCCACTCGAACAGGCAAAACGGCGTGACAAACGCTGAGATCAGTTTTGCTCGTTAGGTCATTTCCACGACCCAGAATCCACTAGCCATGTCTAGCGAACAGTACCATAGAGCTTTATCTAGGTCTTCCAGCAGATCGCCGATCAACGGCATGGGATAAACCATCAGGCGCTTCAGCTGGTTCACTCTTCGATAATCAATACAGAGACGAATATCCACTCCGTTCTTCTTGATGATCACCACTATCGGAGACGCTCAAGGTGACGTGGATGACTGAACGATCTTGGCTGCTAATAGTCCTTTGATGCGATCTGACAGCTTCTCCCGATATTTAGGTGCGACCGGACGAACCATTTTCGCAATTGGTGCGGCTCCACCGACATCGATATCACAAATCACCCCTCGTGCCGCTGGTGGTAGAGCGTTGCCCTTTCCCATAAGAAGGTGACGGCTCTTCAAAATCAGCGATCTGAGTCTTTGTTGATCTGCTGTGAGAGGAACGTTAGGATCGCCGATCTGAATGTCGTCAATTGTCATTTCTTCCGTGGCAGTGTATATCTCTGGTAACACCGCCAGATGTTGCTCGATGCCCTCGGCAAAAAAATGTCCACTCTCGTGATAGTAGACTGGTGCTTCTGTGGAGTCAGCTTCGTCGATCATATACGGCTTGTCCTCTTCAGATCTTTGCGTCTCTTTGAACCGATCCAGTCCTGCTCTGTTGTCTGTAAGATTGATGTCCAACGAAGACAGTCTATTGTTTTGTTCTCCTTGTTCGGTCCCTTGGTCTCTTCCCATCGCGATCTCGGCTTCGATCTCATGATCGTTAGCTATCGGCAATAGATTTGGTTCATCGAGTGGATTGGATCTGACTCCGTTGACTGTTCCTTCCCTTGCAACAACAGTATCTGCCTTTTGCAATTCGTCGTCGCCAGATTGTTTCGTTACCATGAAGACCACTGGAGGTATATCTTTTAGTGCATCAGACGGACGTTTCATGATGCATTTGGGAGTGGCGTACGTAGGGCGATCCACCAATGGTCCGATCTGTTCTTTTAGTAGTTCATTCACTCGATACGTCGTAGCCGCATACGCCAGCGTCTGCCACTCTTTGTACTTCCCCGATCCGACCGTCACGAAGCCTTGAGTCCTCGGTATCATGTCTCCTTCCACCCACACGCCCAGTACAATATGAGTGGGTAGTAAAATCTCGTGATCGCCAATATTGGTCATCTGCAGATACTTCCTCCTACCAAACCCCGAGATCACCGTGGGGACCCAGTCAGGTCCTCTGGCGACCCACAATTTCATCTTGGCCCCCACCGATCCCAATCTTCACTTCTCTTGACTCCCCGACCGGGATCACCACGTGTTGGTCATTCGCCGTTACATTCTGTACCTTCGATCCATATGCGGGGCGACTTCCTGCGAGGTGAATACGGACATCTTCTGGTAGACATCGCGCGCCGTCGGCTAGATCGAGTCGTACTCCGGCGGGTACCATTAAACCCATTCCCAAAATCGCGTTTTGTACCGCTTGATCGCCTACCCATACATTGAAATGGTATACCAGAGATCCCGCGAGGGTTACTTTGATCTTGGTACGTACTATCGTCATGTACGGGGTTTCTCCGATCACGATACATTCTTGTCGTTGACTTTCGTCAATAGTGCAACCGACCTTACGAGCAAAGGTGGTGTCAATGATCGACACTTCAGCACCAGAATCAAATTAAAGAGTGGCTTTTGCGTTGTTGATCTTGCCAACAGCTTTTGCCTGTTTGAACCACTTCCCGGGCGAGTAATGTTTCCAGTATCCGCGAGATTCACCGTAAGCGAGATTGATCTCCATAGTTGGTTCAGATCGCGAGTATTCATCGATCTTCATCAGATGGGACACGGAAGCGACACGTTTTGACTTCGAACGAGATATATTTGTTCCCATATCTGTATCCTGCTTACTCTCGCGATCTGTCTTCTTTTTTCCACGTATGCAATAATGCAGAGCCTAGAACGCTCGGCTCATACCAAATTCAATCCTAGCGATCGTCCTAGATTAACATCTTCTCGGCCTTCTCTGGCAGCATCCCCGCATGCTTGTTTGGGACGTACCGCTGGCGGATCATGTTGTAGAACTCCTCCATGGTATACTTCCCCGGGTCACGCATCTCACCGCAGGCACGACACACGAAAAAACAAGTGTCAGAGAGGTGTCCTTTACGCCCAAATTTTGGCAAGTGAGCCGCTTCCAGAAACCGAGATCTCCATGCTTGGTCGATCCGCAATGAGTACACGGCTTCGATGGCATATTGCGATCTTGATAATCTCGACGAGTCTTCGGGTCGACCGATCTCGCGTTTGCTGTAACGTCACTGGGGAATGAACGCCGATCCGTAGTAGCAGCCACATGGATCGATCTCAATCGATCATCCGAATCCGATCCGTATGTGTTCGATACTGACTCGCTGCTGACGTCCTTGGTACGGATCATCCTCACCGCTCGTGCAGGCTTATATAGCGCTGAACCCGGAGTTCCCTTCTGCCTGAACTTGGACGATCCCATCATCACTTTCCCTTGACGCGAACACCCTTGTTGATATCTATGCAGTGTCTTTTGCATGGCATCTGCGTCTCCTACATTCAGCAGTAGCAATTGATTGGACAGATCGGGGTCATCCAAGGTGTCATTGGAATGGTTGATATGTTCCTTGCGCGCATCTAGCAATCCAGTCATCACCGGTATCTTCGCCTGCATTCTCATCACATTAAGTCGATACAGGTACTGCAAAGGATCTTCCTCCGATCGTTTCTTTGCGTGGAAATATTGCCGGCTCGCGGACATCCCGTGTCCCGCATATTCCACAAAAAAATGTTCATCAATTCTTTCCAATTGAATGTCGTCGATCTACTCAGCTGTCGGTACCAGTAGCGGGCTGGGCCCACCATGAGATCACCGAAAACCAGACATCTCTCTTCGTCCGGTGCTTGGTCCCGGATGAACGCTGACTTCACTTTGCCGATCCAGGTTCGTGCTTTGTCTTCTTCCCGATCCTTCCCTGAAAATTCTTCCAGCTCAGAAATCGCTGAGATTCTGATCCTTTGAATGACGGCGCTGGCTCCGGTAGTCACACCGGTCGCGGCTACGTGAGGGCTCCGTAGTTCGGGCATCCATAAATCATCCGGGTTGTATTCCACCCCGTGGTGGATCTGTTGGTAAGTGTCCGACTCCACCGATTCCATCTCCACATCCGGCATGTCATAGCTTTCGTGCGAGGGTTGGAGAAAGGTACGGCGATCTGGGTGGCGGTTTGGCTGTCGATTCATTCGCTGAGCTGTACGTTTATCCACCTCGTACTTCTTCATGGCTGTATTGAAGTGCCGACTTAGATTGCCCTCTTCTTGATCATCCAGCCCAGTACGTATACCGGCCGATATCAGTGGCATGTCGCTCTTGGCTTGTCCTTTAGAGGCGTCGGTCTTGGCTTGGTCGATCTTGTCCTTTAAAAACGTACCACCCGATGGTCCCAGAGACATCCGACGAATGCTGATGGATCCATCTGACTCGCTCTCGGAGTCATCCGAGGCGTAGTGGGGTGATCCCGCGGGGTGTTTCCGGAGCGAGTCCGAGGGTGTCCCGATCTTGTCTTCAGGAGTATTGGCTTTGCCCACCAGCATTATCATGATCTCCACAAACTCATTCGCTTCGTTCTTCAACTGTTCCAAGCTGCAACTCAGCAGTTCATCTCCATCAAAAGCGTTAGGGCAGACACCCATGTCGTCCAACATCTGCAAAATCAAATTGATCTCGTCGACTTTGCTGGTCCCAGGAGGTGGGACTGAGATCGACTTATACAGAGGACCAATCAACTTGGGCCTTAATATCTTAAACACTGGATCCGTCTTGAGCAGAGTCTTCAAATGGCCATAATAGTACTGCCATTTCGCACGCTCCCGCTTCTCACCCTTCGCCTCCTTCTCCCTGGACGCGATCTTCATTGGGTTATATTCCGTCTTTGGTATCGCGATCTCATCTAGTGTTTATCATATTCCTCTTTGACTCCGATCTTCGATTGCACGGTTCGGTCGATCTGTCGATCTTTGACGTCCGATCCCATCGATCTCGTCGTGGATCTTTCCGATGTGGTCGATCTCGGGATTGTGTTCCTCGGCTTGAGGTCGGGAGATCTGTCGACGAGGAAGTAGGGTTTGGCTTTCTCCTTTGGATTTTCATCCAGAAGATCGCTCTTTGCAGAGCGATCTGCGGTGGCCCCCGAAAGGAACATAGGAGGGAATTGAGGTTTATCTTCCAGATCGACCTCTCAATCTTCCTCGTTCATTTTCATATCACCAGAGCCCCTCCCAAAACTCTGATGATCTGACCATATCGTGCTTCTGCGTGTCTGCGTCGATCCCTCTGTCGCTAACACTTCTACCCAGGTTCTTGCTTGATCTTGACATCTTCGCCAGTGGACTCACGGTGAAATCCAGAGGCCTCAGAAGATCCTGGCACGCGCACCATTGTGGTGAAGTCGATCTCACAAAATTACTTAAGTGAGTGTCGATCTTCCACTTGCCCAGACTTGCCGACTCACGGAGAAGGTACTCCGATCCGTGCCTTGCTGTATAGCCTCGTGCTCAACTTGTGTAACCGTCGGTTGGGCTGGCTTGAGCTCTTCTTAATGGCCTTGGGAGACGTCGATCTCGCTGAGAGGTTGGGTTGAGCGTTCGCTTCCGGTGCGGAAATCTTCACATCATGAACGCGGGTTCTGCGATCTTGATCTTGAGTCGCGGCGATCTCTAGTTGAAGATGCCGCGATCTCGATCTTGAACCGCACCGATCTCGATTTGTCTTCGGGATCGGGGTCTTTGCTGTGCGGAAATCTTCACTCAGAAAATAGTAGTCTTGCGTCGATCTTGCCTTGGGATTGGTCCTATCTGGTCTTGGGATTGGTCCTATCTGGTCTTGGGATCGGCCGATCTTGCTGGAAGTGCGCAATTTGGGCAGATCGGTCCTTGGTTTCGCCAAAATGAAACACGCCTATCTATCCAGTAGATCGCTCCGATCTTGCTCGGTATTGTCTTGAATGCCTTGTCCAGATCTTCTGACTACTTGAGCCGTCTCGCGATCTTGTGTCCAAAATCCTTTTCCTTTGTTGTGTGGCTGCTACCCTAGCAGTTGAGTTGAGTGTGAGTACTTGATCGATCCGGGCCAGATATCCCGAGATCACTCTTCTCGATCTTGGCAAACAATCAAAGATCGGTCTTCTGTGTCCCTGCAACACGCGTGCCTTGACCCGCCGGGGAAGCCAAATCAATCTTGCCCGGAGAAGAGTGGAGGAGAACGTGTGTCGTGAGTAGAAGAAGTAGTGTTCAAGTCTGTTTATTTACCAACCAAATTAATCGCCAACCTACCATTAAGCCTATTCCCAAGTATAGGTCACTCTCCAAGTCGGTATCACCTTTAAGCTTGACCGCCCCCTTGAACACGTGTCGAACTTTCATGACCTGTACTCCAAAGATAGCGCCAATATCCCCGCTATCGTACCTAAACGCCAAAAGAGGACCAAATCCCAAGTGTGGTACCAAATACCCATTTTTTGGTACCCAAAAGCCCTAAATAATACCCAAATGCCGAATGTGTCTAAATCCCTTTTGCGACGTCAATTCAAACGGCTTCCACTGGCTCTTTCGATCTGAACTTTTGGTACATCACTCATGGACCTACATCAAGCATGTTTATCACGATTCAATAGCTCCATCACCGATATATCCATAGTCAACAGGGACCATGACCGATCTGATGTCCAATTCGAGATTGTTGAAGATCGACACCGTGCGATCCGGTCATATGTGTTCTTCCGTCCATTGAGCGTACTCCGATACCATCTTCAAGGGTTTATCTGCTCAATAGGACCATCCATAGTTCTCACAACGGTCCCACGGACTCCCACAAACATCCACAATTCCAGATCGGGCCATAATCAACCTAAATCAGTACTCCCTCTGGGAGACCGGTAAAGAGTGTCACCGATCTGCAGGATGTTACACCTTCGTCACAGAGTCATATCACATCACCTGGTCCCAGATTCTTGTCCCAGATCGCTCCATGGAAATCTTCTATTTGTCGTCTTGTCCCAGATCGCTCCGTCTCAGTTCAATCCATATCTATCAGTCTGGTAACAGTTGGACCAGATCGCCGATCCCCGTTGAGATCGTTTTCCACCTCCTCAATGGATCGCCAGGTCTCATGGCCTTATTTTTCACCAGTAAGTGACACCTTAACTGGGTGGCCACCGATCCACGTCCCATCATTTAATTAGTGACTTTACCACATTACTGTCAAGGGGGAGATGACGTTGGAGATCAAAAGCGGTCGCGATCAGGTTGGTGTGTACCACACCGGGCGATCCGCGATCAACGAGACGATTGCAATCAAGGAGAAGATCATGATCGTAACTGGCGATCAGATATGTGATCGCGATCAGGTAGGTGTGTACCACACCTGTCGAACCACGATCAGCAAGGCGATCTTGATCAGCAAGGATGTGGTCAGCAAGGAGATCGTGATCAAGGATGCGATCGCGATCATTGAAGCAATCAACATCGTGATCGGCGATCAGTTATATGATCGCGATAGAGCTAGTGGGGGTTGCACCATACGATCGGCGACCAGAAAGACGACTGCGATCGGACAAGTATATCAAGTGTGTGCCACGCAAGTACAAGATTGCTACCTTCTGGAAAGAGCAACATGTGGCATGCGATGCATACGGTATAAGGATAGGGATAAGGTTGTTGGGTTTGATTGTTTAACATTAAACAGAGTTCAATTTGCTTCTAAGTACACGTGTCGACTTCTCTTCCGGGTTGGATCATTGGCCGCCCGACGTCAAGAAAAGTTACATACTTTAATCAAGTGATATCCCTGGATTGTTTGGCTAGGGATCAAGAACTCTCAAACAATACACCAACTGCGACTGGACGCAGGAATCCCTGTGTGGTTGAGGACCCAAGATCGCGAGGCGGCGTAAGTGGTCAGAAGGCTCGCGAATCAAGGTCTACATTTGGACAAGGCGATCTGTTAAAGATCAGGGCGACTCACATCGAACACCCTACAAGTAGACAAGTGATACCGTGAAGGATCCACGGGATCAAGTCAACCCGGATCGTGGTGTGAAGACTTCCACACCGAGATCGAACCTCGACCCCATCGCAACCACGGTCAAGTTTTCCATTGACACGTGTTCACCTGGAAGAGTGCAACCCGCCCCACCGACGAGTACACAAAGTGAGGAAGGCTATCAAGAACACGGTGTCGAAGTACCCCCTCCGTTAGTCGGTCGTCTAGGCGCCAGTGGATAATTGGTATCGACTCCTTAAAAGAGCGGTTACTATTTCTTTAGACCTGCACGACAATCTCCACATTATCAACTGACAGACTCTGCATGAAGACTGCAGCAACTAAAATGACTTCTTTATGCAGAGTCTGTGACGACGAATCGTCGCCTGAATTGCCACTCTATCGCTACCTACACCGACGGATTGTAGGCCGATGCCTTAAGTACTCACGCACACTGAACTTGCAGAGGATGGCTAAATTTCGTAAGCGATCACGTGAGGAAAAAAGTTGAGCTATATCTGTGATATCGAGAAAAAGATTGTGCTGTTAATACGCCAATCGGGCAATCCTCGACGAGTCTCCCCTCGACGAGTCGGAGGTGTGAAGATCTTTCATCATTTGACGAAGAGTTTGTACATAGGTGACAAGAGGGGGAAGTAGCCATAAGTGTATCCCTCACTGAAAGAGAAAAAGAGATAATCAATATAGAGCAGATCTTTAAGTCTTAGACACGCGTAAAATTTCACGGTAAGTCCCTGCGCGGGCTAGATTATGCTTGTAGTCGAACCATGGGAGGCATAGCTTGTAGAGCTTTCGACTGGTAGCGTTGAGTGGTAAAGTCGGCCCAGATTGGTCATCGCTACCAGCGCACGTTAAGACTTGTCGAGTGGCAAGCCGGTGACCCAGTAGACGGCATTGTTTATGTCTTGTCAATTATACTAAGCCGGTCAACACGATTGGAGGGATCGTTTAAGACTTGTCTAGTGACAAGTTGGTGGGCCTCAGCTGATGGTACCGTAAATCTATTAGTCGGGTGTACACTGCACCCGGTGACCTGTAAAAGCGCTTAAAGCATCGGCTTCTACCCTTTGGTGTGAAGTCACACGAGATGAAGGACGATGCTGAGCTCAGGAAGGCTTTTGGAGCTTTCGTTGCGACGAATGTGTTGGGCGAAAGCCACAACTAGACCCGAAGGGGCAAACCGCGAGGTACATTGTTGTATCATAACGCTACAGCTCAACTCGCCGACATACGTCGGCGATATTGTTGTGTTGATGCGTTGATAGTGTATTATTACAATTTTACTAGTTACCAATCAACATTTCTAATTTAGTTCATGTCTCTAAATAATGTTTCCGTCGATCTCACTTCAGCTATATGAAGTACAAAGTCCAGATATAGCTACCCGCTCACCACCGATCGCGCGCGTCTCGCAGTGATAGGTGGTAGATACAATGGCCTACGTCGGCCAATAAGTCGAGCGCTACTGTATGTTACCCTCGAAGGTAACATTCGATTTTAATATTACTTGGTAAGATAAATACTGGAGAATATGTTTACTCAAGATTCAGTATTCACGTTGACCCAATCTGGTGTTGACATACATGTAGCAGCTCACCCCGTTACATATGGCCCATATCGTCAGCAACAGAATCCACCGTGTCTCAATGGTGCGCAGTATGGCACGGCTGCAGCATCTAATGTAGCAATGTATTAAACCTCTGTTGCCCAACGAGGTCAAGACCTAGTCGTCGAAGCACGCCCGACCATCAACACCTATGTATGCTATGTACAGTCGATCGTATCAAATTGACACGATATCAAGCACCTTACATAGCAGCCCTTTGCCAAGGCGACAGCCAAACTAGTCACATAAGTAGACGGCTTACCTCAGACTTTGCAAGAAGGAGGAATTGCCAAACTAGAAAAGCGATACTTTGCTGTCTTTTGACAATCTCCGAACCGGTTGTGGAGTCACCACAGCGCAATGACAAAGTAAGTGGCTTGGGTCAATCATCACATAGTACTCAAGCAGCTCAAGCTTTACTGTCTCGATACTAAACTCAACATCAGCAGTCGGAAACTCTCGGTACGCGGGGGTCAACATTAGACACGAGCTCACTTTTTTGGATGTCTCCAACTGCACGATGGTGCTGACATGAGGTCACGTCCATCCGGGCGGACCAGACTGGACAGCCCAGGAGTGCTCTGCAACATGCGAGCTGGTATATGACAAGAGTCCTTTGAGTGCATCACAAGTAATCTGCCACGTTTGAGCATAGCGAGCGACTGGAGAAGATACGGAAGCGTGACAAGCAATGGAGTCGACTAGGGTGGATCCGGTGCCATCTTAGTATGTCGACCATACGATCGTAACTCAGGACCGGAGGCTTCCGGAGCAGACACAAGTCACGCTATAGCAAGTGTCGAAGAGTGTAAGCAAAGCGGACCTTGTTAAAACAAGACACAACAGCAGTAGTGACTCGAAAGCGCAGAAACAAGCAATTGAGAGTGCGTCTGTACGTAACATGATGATGACCGTCATCATATTGTGTCGTGAGTATGCCATTTGACCTCAAGACCGTCCGACCCTGACGTTACAGACCTGGCTCTATTCAGTCCAGCCCTCTCTCGTACAAATACAGTGTTGTCCAAAACTCGACACGGTCATTCGCTCATTTTGCAACTGCAGATCCTTTTTTGCTCGGCTCTTTCTCTGTCACGCTCCATTTTTGTGATACCGGAGACCCCGTCGATGACTTTTTCTGTCACGCTCCATTTTTGTGTTATCTGAGACCCCGTCGATGACTTTTTCTGTCACGCTCCATTTTTGTATTATCTGAGACCCCGTCGATGACTTTTTCTGTCACGCTCCATTTTTGTGTTATCTGAGACCACGTCGATGACTTTTTCTGTTGTGACCTTTTGGAGTCGCTGTTTGTTTGTGTGCTCCAAACAGAACCAATGGAGACGGCAGCAAAGGCGTTCGAGCAGCACGTGGAGCTGGACGAGGGCGTACTGGCCACCTCAGCGCCACTCGAGACCATTCAGTTAGGCCGCGTCATTCTGCATGTGCGTGCGACTTCTCGTCTTGTCTCGTTGAGTGTTTGTCGCTATCGCTGTGTGTTTCTATGTGTGGTAATGTCTGACTCAACAAAGGAGACGCTGATTATTGACACGTGAGGCTGTTGCACGCAGGTGAGCGAAGGGCTTGTCAAGTCTCCGGAACTGAGTCAGAAAACGCGCAATGTGCAGACGCAGCTGGTGGATAACAAGTGAGTGTCGGGAGCGAGGAGAGCGTTTTGTCTGTCCCTGTGCTGGTCCGGTCGAGTGTCTTACTTTGGGGTGTTTTTCTGATTGACTTTGGCTGGCATAGAGCCATTGGTGCTGCATCTGCTATCGGGGAACTGCTGTCTCTGCTCAAGGACAACAAAGAGGCGCTTGAGTACTTTAAAGGCAGCATCGTACGAGGTGCACCGAGCTACTGGTGGTGTTTGTTGTCGACGACTTGCTCATAATCGGATGTTGGTGTTCTCTGTAGTCTTGACTGGCCAGACGCTGCCATCGCATCCTCCAGTCTTTGGTGGCACAACACCCGAGTCTGTCAGTGACGTGGTAGAGGTGCAGGTGACGGCGATGGCGGGTGAGACAGTGGCGACACCTGTGGCATCTGCTGATAAAGAAGTGTTGGGTGGAGAAAAAGCGGCGCCAATTGTTGGCAATGAGACAGGTAGTGCTCGCAAGCACTCTCTTGAGAAGGAAACGACGACGACTGAATCGGAAGCAAATTGCAAGCGGCTCAAGACAGGCAACACCGAGTCGGCTACGAACAACGATGCAGCCCTTCCGCTAAGGACAGCGTTGGCGGAAGAGACGAAATATGACTCTGAGGAGGCCAAGGCGCGTGCTACTAACCCGGTGCACACGATCCCGACTCAATGGGAGCACCTGTATTACAAGCAGGTGGAGGTGATCAATGTGAGCAACCGCCTGGCGAAAGAAAAGGTCCAGGCGAAGCGCTTTGCGGGTGAGCCGTTCTTGCTAGAGGGACACGCCGGCTGGCTAAAGCTTGCGCACGGGTGGGTGAAGCCGGACGGTACGCTGGACACTACAGCATTTTTGCATGGCATTCACGACGTGAAAGTGCCGGTGCTGGAGCGCAACTACGAGGAGCGACGACCCATCAAGACGCATTTGCCGCTGAGCTACTACGTCAAGAACTATTGGGAGCACGGCAAGTCAGATTACTACTTGCATCAGTGGCAATTTCCTCTGGACCCGAAAGCCAGCTCACTGCTTCGCGACAAGAGCGAAGAGTTGCCTGTGCTCGGGGACAATCTGCTGCAGTATTGGCTGGACGCCGTGCGTGGTGATAACCCGCTGCAATACCTGTTCATGGGCCAGAAAAGCACAATGAGCCGTATGCACTCGGATCCGGGTGGTTTGGGTATCACCATTGCTCCGATCATTGGTACGAAACGTGTTACGATGCTGCACCGCGATGCAGCCAAGTTAGACTCTGTGCATGAATCCGTGAACTTTCACGACATCGACTTAGATAAGTCTCCTCAACTGGCCTTCCTGCCAGCATGGCGGGTCAGCGTGAAGCCAGGGCAGATTTTGTACATGCCGGAGAGCACGTTGCACTCGTGTGAGAACGTCACAGCGTGCTTGTCGTACCACCGTTTCCACCTCGACACGGTGAACCTCACTGGTTTTCTACGGTCATTTCTGGCGCAGGATTCACCGTCAATCAATCACGCCGAGATACTCTGGAACGCTGCGCACGATGTCATGTCTGCGATCGAGAACGCATATCAAGCCAACGACGAGGTCCTCGACAATACGGTCGTCACGCTGCGGAAGCTGGATACGCTGCGTGGCTTGCGCCATGCTTGTCGTATGCTGTCCTTGGAGCAAGTGTTGCCAACGGAAGACTCGTGGGACTGGAAAAAGCTTCTGGACGACATTGACCTCATGCTGATGCGCGTTGACCCCAGCGCCAAGTTGAAATTGACGACGACCTTGGCACAGGGTTCTTCTGTATCCGGGAAAGCTGTAGATGGTCTGAATGGCGAGGAAGCAGCCAGAGCAAAACAAGTTGTTGAAGCGGCAGCAAACAAGAAGAAGCTGTTCCAGAGCAAGGTGGCAACAACAGCCGCAAACGCTCACTGGGACTCGCTGAATCTGAAGGTGGGAGACACGATTGGCGTGCAGGTTTTCGAGAAGCGCAACCGTGCGGAAGTGTTGAAGGTGGTCCACGACAAGGTGCTAGTGCAGATCCACTATTCTGACTGGGAGTCCATCTACGACGAGTACCTGCCAGTATCGTGTCTCTTTCAGCGCAAGAAGGGAAAGAAGGTGGCATTGAAGAAGACACCTGAAGTGGACGAGACAGTGATGGCACGCTGGGGCAGCAAGGGTGATCTGTACAACGCCAAGGTGCTAAAGGTGGTTCGCACGAACGCTTGCTACGTGCACTACCTCAAGTACGAGAAGGACTGGGACCAGTGGATCCTGCCCGGCCACATCTTCCGCAAGTATCCTGACCCCTGAAGACTGCGGTGACTCGTGGCGTCGATCAGGCAAGTGCAAGGGTGAAAAGTATGTGCCTAACATGTCCGTGTGATATTGTGAGCATGCAAGGTATCCATCCGCAGAGGCTGCAAGAGGTACTTGCAGTGTTCGTACAAAGCAAAACTAACCGATGAATACGTCTCAGCCCACCTATCTTGTTGTTGCGCGGCAAAGCTCGTTGTATACCAATCTACCGACGCGCTGTCAGCTGGCAATGGCAGCGTCGTGGTCCAAATTGCGCCGAGCCAGACGGGTAGCGTGCACCATGGCGCAGAACACAACGTAGCTGGCCACGAAGGTATAAAAGCCGAACGCCGAGATAATGGCCACGATCAGTACGATGGCAGCATACCCCAACGTGCGCTGCAATCGACGACCCCAGACGGTCGAGGCGCTCACAAACGGCAGGTCGTAGCAGGCATAGTGACTGGCGTCCCACGTGCTGTCGCAGACCCAGCAGTACTCGAACCGACACCGCGTGCACGTCATGTGGTTGCAGCCTTCGTTCTTCCAGATCCGCATTTGGCAGTGGGGACACGCTCGCACGGCCCTTTGCTTCCCGACCGACGCTTCCCACGCCAGATACGACTTGTCTTCTTCGCCGCGACAGCACCAGAACCAATGTGCATGGCCACGGCAACGAAAGCAGCCGACGGTCGCGCATTTCGGACAGGTAAAGTCGTCCGACGTTTCGCAAACAATGAGCTCGTCACAACCTGGTCGAGGACACCACCGCGCGCTCGGGTTCTTCTCGTCCTACGCACACACGCAGGAACAAACGCACCTGCACGTCAGTCACAGGCACATCGTCCATCTCGCAATCGTCCGTTCAACACGGCCCACAATGCTGCATCGACGTACTCGCTGCCGCTGCAACACCGCTCGATACCGAGTCCTTCCTGTCTGCCCGACACTGCGCAGGAGGTCGTCCTCGCTGATCTTCTGCTTACAGGTCACCACGGGACACACGAGATGGTCTACAACGCAGCAACGACCGCAACAGCAGCAATAGCAGGTCAGGGACTTACTCACCGTCTTCTCTCTAAAGTCGACACCCCTTTGCGCCATCTTTGACCCCCACCGCACCTTCGTCGACTTCTCGCGCCTGGATCTTCACCTCAATGTACCTCCGCACGCACACTCCACCAGCCACAACGACCGTAACGCACGAGAGAGCGAGAGCGAGAGAGAGTCAACAAGACGGACGTCAGTCCAAGCACGGAAACAAAACACGCGCACACGACGCAGCGCGAGCCCGTCGTGTCGTACCCGCACAAAAGCGATGGCGGCAGTGCAACTTCACGTGCGCAGCCTCTTCGTCTTCACTCGCCACGTCGCGCAGCTCCAGCACAGGCACATTGTCGAGACAAATCGGACAGAGCGGTGGCGCAACGAGCGTCGCCGCCAGCCGTCGGCAGCCACGCACAAAGCCGCGCAACACAGTCATGTGCGACTCGTCAACTGACCCGTCAACCGAATTAATTGCCAACTGATCTGTCAACTGATCTGTCAACTGACTTGTCAACTGACTTGTCAACCGACCGGTCAACTGACCTGTCAACCGATTTGTCAACAGCTCCGAAAGCGTCCGACAGAGTTTTTTCCGGTCGCGTCCGCCGGAGGGGCACAGCTCCGACCGCCGGTCCGACGACCCGTTCGCATCTCGCGATTCCCCCGATCGCCCCCATGACCGCCGCCCGCTGGAGCCCGTGGCCGCTCGTGCTCCCGTTCGTCCCCGCAGCTGCGACTGCGCTCCTCCAGAGCGAAGACGAGCGCCAGCGCCTGCGCGCGCTCCTCGCGCAGACGGCCGCCACGCACGCAAAGCTCGCGCTGCTGTGGCTCGTGCGGGCCGTCCAAGTCGGGGCCGGCCTCGCAGCGCTCGTGGGCTCGGCCGCGGTGCTCTACGCACTGCTGTACGCGCTCGTGATGCCCTCGCGCTTCCACGACCAGGAGGTCTTTTTCGACTATGGCCCGCGCCACGCTGCGGTCACACAGCCGCCGGACGGCTGCGCGGTCCCCAGCGCGTCGCTCGACTTGCACGACCCCGTGCACCAGTGGCAGTCGCTGGTCGGACCGACTCGGGCCACGCCGGCGGCAGTGCTCGTCCCGGGCGTCACGTACGACGTGATGCTCGAGCTGACGCTGCCCGAGTCCCGCGCGAACGCAGAGGTCGGCGTGTTTATGGTGGCCACGTCGCTGTGGGACGCTGCGCAGCAGACGCAGCTCGCGAGCAGCGTGCGGCCGCTCATGCTCCGCGACCTGCCGGCGCCCGTGCGCTGGGTGCAACTCGCGTGGTGGCTCGTGCCGTACGCGTTGGGCGTCGCAGAGCCCGTGCAGACGCTGCGCGTCATGGCGATCAACGGCTATGTCGAGAGCGCGGCGTTCCCCGTGACGCGCGTGGACATTGAGTTGAACACGCCCAAGGTGCAGGTGGCAGCGGCCAAGCTCACGGTCATTGCGCAGCTCACGGGCGTGCGCTACTTGATGTACCATTGGGCCGTGCCGACGGCTGCGTTGTTCATTCTGAACATTGCGTTTGTCGAGCTCGTGGTGCTCGTGGTGCTCTATGCTGTCTACGTGCTCCCCCAACTGGACGGAGATGCGGCGGACGTGACGGTGCTGGAAGTGGCGGCTGCCGATGCCGCTGTGCTGGAAGCGGCTGCTATCGAAGCGCGTGACAAGGCGAAGCAGATGGGGGAGAAGCAGGCGGCAGCGAAGGCTGCCGAGACGGATGTTGCGGCGAAGAGTGAGGGGCTGAGCGGCGGAACGTCATGTGTGGACGAGGGAGTGCACGAGTCGTCGACTGACGGTGCAAAGAGTTTCAAAGAAGAAGAGATGGGGGCGAAGGAAGAGCGTGTGGACGAGCTGTTCTAGTGCGGGACAGCTCTGCTATGAAGCAGAAGCGAGCGAGCGCATGGTGAGTGGCTGGCTGCCCTGTGCTTGTGTGTGTTCTGCGCGCGCTTCTTTCTACTACCCAATGAAGTTACAATGCATTCCACACGCTAAGCGGTAACCGCTTCGGAAGGCCACGTGAATATCGATCGGCACCTTTGTCGGAATGAAGAAGCTGAGGTCGAGCACAATGACGTCTATGCAGCAACAAGTCCTGTTTTCTCTTGACCAACACTTCTTCCCACAGGTAACAACGATACGCGTCAAAAGAGCGACAAGATAGCAGCAAACCACCGCATGCAAAAAGTGATCAGGAACGCCGATAAGATGTACCCGTGAAGCGGTCATCGAAAGCTGTGCATCGGCTCAAGACTGAACACGCATTTGTACAGCGTATCAACTTTTTTACGCAACCTACTTACAGTGCACTTTGCCTTACGTCATTGTGACCAGCACGAGCGTAAGATGTAAACAGGTGGTGTGACCGCTACAACTTCCAGCTGGAATGGCAAATGTGTGAATGAGTTCGTTGAGATTCATCATCATCATTGCCACTCGCGGGAGCAATGTGTACGAAAGACAGTCGATGCTGTCGACTGTTATGCGGTTGTTGCTTGACGAGGTGAAGTTTGCCGGGTCCGTGACGTTTCCCAGAGGAGACATTCCGTGCACTCCATGGTCTTTCGTGGACATCCTGCTATACTCAATGTCGTGTTACCATCCACTGTCGCAACATGAGCAATGCTCGCTAGTGATACATCATCGACAGACGACTCGGTTTGACGAGTAGCAAGTAATTTCTGCCCTTTCCGACGATTTCTGGTCAATGAGTACATGCACTAAGTAGCGCCATTGAGTACATGCACTACGTAGCCCCATTGAGTCCGTGTCCTTGCTGAACAAATCTGTCATCGACATGGGATGATGAGATGACATACTACCGGAGCAACGCGTTCCTGCGTACCTCCACAGAAGCTCTAACTGATGATCCGTCACTGCATTCTGGGCGAGCAGCTTCAACTCGGTGAGGCTGCAGAAAACGTTGGACTCTGTTACCACCTGGTAGCATCAATTGCAGACAGCTGACCCGACACGTACTCTTTGGTGAACAGATCTTCCATGCATATCTTGTGCAGCAGGGACTGTGCTGCGTAGTTATTGACGATCCGTGTCGATACAAGAAAGCGTTCGAACTGCGATTCCTCTTCGAGCAAGAACGGGCGGTCGAACCACACGCGAGGCAGGATGCGGCGATCTTCTAGCGCGGCTTCGGCGCATTGATCGATGACCGTACGGACGAAGCATCCGGCTTCCTCACACGAAAAACTGCATGCCACAAGTCACAGGCAAATGCGATATCTGACTTAGCGACACGCTGCAGTGAAAGGCCAAACAGACGTTCATACCTTGTCAACACGTGGACTTCGACTCGGAATTGCACAAGTGCTGAGAGGAACAAGGTCATGGCATCTTCCATGTTTGCAGTTGGAGGACTGCACAACGCTGAATGCACAGCAACAGAACGAGCGTGAGCTAGCCGGTCGTCTTTGCGATAATACACCAGCAGAGCTCGTGGTACCAATAACGAGCCAGCACTTCTGGAACTGAATTTGCAACCGAGCTAAGCTGAAAATGAAGCTCTTCATGTTTGCTTCAACTGCGCATGACAAAAATGAGATGAGCTTGCAGTGTCATCAGCACACATTTCAGTAGACGTACCTTGGAGTATGGCATCAGTCACCACGCAGATGCAGTTTCTTTCGTCAATGAGTATGTCGATCGGTGGCGGGAGATCTCGCTCGATGAAGTAGATTTGCTGCTCTGTACAAAGTTCATCGAGAAGCTCGTCCTGTCCACACAACATTTCAGTCAGCTCATACTGACAAGGTTGAGCACTTCGATGCGGCGCAAACCTGCTGCAGGAACGGGACCGAACACAAGACGCGAACAGGCACGTTCTCTTTCTCCATCTGCATGAGTTTTTGCCTTTTCTGAAGTGGATGCGGTACCGATCCGTTCTCCGTCGTATCGCTTGTGACTTCCTGTCCACCGGAATCGATCATGCTTGTGTCGACAGGTACGCCGCGCTTGCCAATCGGCTCCAAGAGTGTACAAAGATCTTTCCAGTTGGAAGACCCCAGCATGAGCTTGTACTTGGCACTGTGGAGGATCCTAGCCAAGAAGGCTGCCATCATCGCAGCCCCCCGCACTTGGTACATCGATATGATGCTACATTCCCTCAAGCGTAGGCACATCAGTCACCTTTTCATCTTGATGCAAGAAGAGAAAAGACCTTACCGCAAAGTATGAAGCCAGGCGGCTTGACGAAGAGTAGCACAAGCTTCGATGATGTCGGTACTTGCAAACGCTGAAGGGTTCACTCTCATCTTTTTCACCTCATGGCATTGCTTGTAAATGATTGCTTCTAATGCTTCCAAGCTCACACCATTTAGAGCCTGCTGGAAAGAAGACTCGTCAACTCGAAGCATCCTTTTCCGCATCAAGTCCCACAATGCTGGCCGAGCAATCTGCTGCAGAAGTTGGTTGAATGTCGAATCCTCTTTGGGAGGATCTGGGCTCACATCATTCGTTGAGGTGATTTTGCTCGAACTCGTCCCATCTGGTGATCGCTCACTCCACGCACACCTCAGAAACTTGTCGCTCAACAGATAGTCCGTACTCAGGTCAACGGGGGATGCTTTGTTTGCAAGCAGCAATCGCGCCAGGCTAGCCCGCGAAGACGGATCGGACTGATCCTCATTCTTTTTGGTCGCGGGTGGGGTCGCTGGGTTCTCTCGATTATCATCGGCGTGCAACGGTACCGACGCGGAACCGCAGGTATATGACGCGGGCAATTTTGATTGTGTACCCACCTCACTCAGCTTCTCAGCGACCAGCTTTGCTAGCCCATTCAGAGCAGCTGCGTGATTCCACACACATGGAGTATTCATGGACGCTTTTGTCAGCGAAATGTCAGTACGCTGGAGACTATGCAGATGTGCGTCCGCCAATGCCACGATTGTCGACGGCGCAGCGAGAACCCTCACTTCATCGTGTCGTACCAGTTCACATGGAAGTAAAAGCTGCTGGATCTCTTCCACATCATCGGCAGGACGTATGCTGTACAATCGACGCCCCCACTCGCCTTCAAACACGTTTGGCACGACAACTTCTCGCACAAGAAGCTTCGCTTGCGCATGTGCCCGGTTCACCGTATGAAACATCTTGCTTGATTCTTCGTACATGAATGACTGTCCAGATCTGCGTGCATCGTACCAATCGCATTGTATCCGTTGCGGCTTGAGCAACCGAAAGCGTACTTCATGACACTCGACATCGTTGCTCTTCGGACACAGCAGCGTCGCTGCCAACGGATCGCTACTGTAGCTCCACAGCTCCTGCACACCTGACACCTCGTCATCTTTTGTCCCCAATGATGGCACGTCACACAACGCGACAATTTGTTGCAGCCACTCGTCCCCTTTTTGCTTGAGAGCAGCATGTTCCCATCCAGGGCGTGCAAGATAAGCAGGTACATCCAGTATCTTCCCGCCGTGAGATCCCATATCACTGTAGTTGCCACGTTCCTCCACGAATGGCTCTTCTCCAGCAGCTGACACGCCTCGACATGTGTCCACACTATCTCGACCTTCTTGCCCCCTTCTTGTCCTTGCCACAGTGTCATGAGCATCAATGTGTCTCCTCCTGTTTCGATACACCAGCAAGAAAAAGGGTAACCTACAAAGCGGCACTCAGTAGTCTCACCTCATACAGATCGGCGCCACGTTCTCCGGCTCGCGCGCCTTTGCTCTGACTTTGTCGAACGTCAGCAGATCGTTCACAGAGACGCTGCGTCGATCGCTATCCTCTCCGTCGACTTCCCTCGACGTCGACAGATCTGCCCGTGCGTGCACTGTATACAAACTGCCCGACACATTGCAGACAGGCGGTCCTTTTTGCGCGCTTTCCGCTTGTCGTGGCAGCTCCAGGTCCGCCTCTTCATAGTATGGACCCACAAGGTCCGCGCCGTCCACGACGTTGCTCTTTTCTACGCAGCGCTTCGTGCGGACTGCGTCATGGATTAGCGACAGCACCAACAGACACGACAGAGAGAGGCTGCAACGCACCGGTGATGGCCGCGCCGTCGCTGTCGTGGGGGCTCGGCATCTTTCGTGCAGAATGAAGGTCACTCACGTTGAAGTTGGCGTTTATTTTCAGTAACTGGGGGTACTCAACAACAAGTGTGTGAGGTGACACAAGTTGGTATGGTGCGAAGAGACAAGGGTTACGATGTTGCAGGCGGTTTGTTATCCTGCTTATGACGTCTAAGCGGCTCCGATCCGAGACAGCATGGCACTGTCGTGCGCTGGACTTTGGAATGCAGCGCGAGCGTGTTTTTCTAAATCGTTTTATAATTATGGAAACAAACCGAGACTGCGGGGCTGCCTGTAATTGTAATAGTGTACTATTTTGTAAACTCGACTGATCATCATGGCCGAGAATGGCGTCTTGATCCTGGGCTCGGGCCTGGGCCTCGGCATGAACGCGCTCGTGGGTGGACTCGTTGGGCTGCACGTGCTAGCACTGGTACGTGACGCGCACCTAATACGTATTTGCGCGCTGTACTAATCATACTAATCGACTGCTTGTGGTACACGTCTCTGCGCAGTTCTTCTGGCTGGTCAAGGTCATGCAGGAAAGCTCCAAGACGACGAAGCAAGCTGCGATCAAGAAGCGCCAATGAGCGACGAAGAGGGACAAACAATTGCCGGTCGGCTGTGTTGGCATGGACATGTAGTACTCCGCAAAGAAGCCAAGCTTGGCGTGGCACGACGTATCAGTAGGCACGACTCTCTCTCTGCGTTCCTCAGTGCCTCTCACCTTTAACAACGCATTTCTCCTACCGATAGCTCCGCATTTTCATCTCTTGCATTGCTTGGAACCGTCCCGTGTAGTACCCAGATTGGTACCACGACATGAGCACGTTCGCTAGACCATCGTCTGGCCCTGCTGCGCCGGGTGCTGCTAATCCTGGTATCGGAGCTGCTGGAATCCCAGGAAACGACATTGGGATGGATGGAGAAGGCGCAGCCGGTGGATAGTACGGCGCATGGAGTGGCATCTGAAGACTTGGCCCAAACGGCTGCGGAGTCGGTGCAGGAGGATACGCGGCCTGGAACTGCGCTTGGAGCTGGGCAAATGCTTGAGCGTATGCTGCCTGATACAAATCATTTTGCTGCTGCTGCTGATGATGATCGGCTGACGGCATCGTGCCAGCTGGAGAAGCTACGTGCGCCCCTGCGTTCAACTGTCCATACGTTCCTCGTGCTCGTGCTGCTGCTGGACTTGCTGGCTCGTGTTTCTGCTCTTCATATCTCTCGTCAACAGTGAAGCTCTGGGCAGTGCTTTTGCTCTTTCGCTGCGGCGGTACTGCCTGCCGCGTCCTGCTGAAGTGAAGAGGTTAGTCACGGACGACATCCACGAGCCGCGAGAACGACCATCGGTTCACCCTGTCAACCGCAAGTGCCCCACCTTCCAGCTGCCTTGACAGGTGCCGAGCTGCGCGAACGCTGGTCAGTCAACGCTTCCTCAAACGCCTGCACGCAACACACATACGCAGATTCGTGAGCAAGAGAGAGAGCGACGCTAAACCACTCGATGGCGCTGACCCCTTTACCCGGACAATGGCCATGTCGTCCCATTGCTCTTCAATCTCCTGCTCACTGCCGCTCTACGACGAGCAAAAGCAAAACGGCAGTGCAAAACAAGTAGCAGTTGCACAAAGCGTCAGGTCGCCGCGCAGTCGCTCGATCGACAGCAGCTCCTTACCGTCGACGCCATTTGTTCGCTGGTGTTGCGCGAGACCTGCTGACAATCGGTCACATTTTTTAGCGCTGGACCAAATCGCCCAAACGGGACGTTTTTGGTCCAGCAATCAGACGTGGCCTTTTTGTGGCCCGCGCCTCAGGTGGTCTATTTTGCAGCGTCGAAGCTGAGCCCGAGATCGTCAGCGCTCACCACTTGCGTCATCTCGACGTGGGTGGGGTGGGGTACGTACGACCACATCAGTCTGTCAACATCTCGACAACCTGCCGCAGAACTCGGCCAAGCGCCACTGTCGACATCTACGAGAGACATCTACAGAGGGACCCTAACCTTCCGTGGCACATATCATTACGGCTCGAATGTCGCGACTAAGACGAACCCTCACGGGGTCACATAGAACTATGAATCCACATGGACGTGTGTCCCTCGTTGTCACGCCAGCCGCTTGTCGAGCGGTTACACTCTGTGCGTGAGCAAACACGTTGTAACCTCTGCGAGCAACGAGTCGTCACACGTCACTTGCTCGACTGCAACCGACTGGTCTAGTTCCGCGGACCGCAGACGCGAAAGAGCAGCCAGGGGGTATTGTTTTTCACCGAGAGTTCGTGTCGCCGAGTGCGATTCCTTTGCACACTGCAGAAAGCGGTCCGTCGCGTATTTGTTCACAAATGTTGTGGACGAGAACGCCCGCGTGGTCGCGCAATGCGCCACAGAGTAAGCGCACGGAAATTTCCCCCGCGGGATCAGCGACGCAAAAACAGAGCCACCTGCCCGACTTTTGTGCCGCGCCGCGCCCATTGTGCTACTCTTGAGGGGCGCCTAGGGCTGCGGCTACGTTTCACTTGCTTTCGCTATGCCCATGTCGCCACGAGGCCATTCTTTGCGCGGCGTCGTCGAGTCAGTCAAACTCGGGCGCCCCACGAAAGCCGCGGGCGCGTTGACCCGCAACGACCGAACCCCACGTACACGTACACGCGCGTCGACGTCGGCACAACGCACGGCCGTCTGTTGCCCCGTCCACCTCTCCACCTCTCGATGCGCGTCGTTGGCCAGCGGCGCGGCGCGGCGGCGCTCGTGGCCGCTGTCCTCGTCGCGACAGCGGCCGCCGAGTGGACACTCGACGTCTCGTGTCCCTCGCAGCGGTCCGTGACGCTCACGGTCTCAGACCTCACGGCGGCGTACGAGTGTGCAGACCGCACGAACGCGGCACAAATGGGCAGCGGCTACTTTATGGTCGACGTGAACGTCGAGACGCTCGTACTGGAGCTCAAGCGCTCGAGCGTCGACATTTTGTAGGTCCCCCTCTCGCTCGCTCTCTCTATCTCTTTCTCTCTCTTTCTCTCGCTCTCTCTGTTAACGTGTCGCTATCTGTATCATTGTCAAAGCCCAAGTCAAGAACAGTGTCTAATGTTGATGTGGTGTGTGGATCGTGTTGGTGGTCTGCTGCAGAAACTTTTCCTCGTCTGCCACTACAAAGCCGTCGATAGCAGAGGCCGAGCTGGACTTTCGCGACTTTGATCACCTCAAGAGCTTGTACGTGGTGGGCTGGACGTGCGGTCGTTCTTGTGGTCAAGTTGCAGTGGCGCTGACGGTAGTGCCGCTGCTGTGCTGCGGTGGTTTTTTGTGTGGCGAAGAATATTTACAAACGTAGCAATGGACAGCGTCGAGCTACTGGTCCCAAACGTCACGACCGATGTGTATGTAGCGTGGGCTGTATCTGACTGTGTGGGGGGCGAAAGCCATACGTGCTGACGACTCTCTTCTTGTCGCTATGTGGGCACTATTGCGCAGACGCATTGTCAACTCGGATATTAACGATCTATCGCTACCGTTGCCAGGAGAGGCGTTGACGCAGATGTGAGTTTTGCTGCTACTGCGATGTCGTGGACTAGATGAGTCACCACCTGTGTTTGTTTGCTCTGTTGCTGTCGTGGACAGTGACTTGAGTGGCACGAGTGTTGCGAAGCTACCAATGTTCCTTTACGAACGAGATCTGCGCAGCAATGTGAACATGTACGACGAATCGGTTTCTTACATCGTGAGGTCATTGGGTGTCGAATGTCTTGCTGACTGGCTGGCTGGCTGACTGATGTGCAGAACGGTGGATTTTTCTCTGGTCAATGGCGAAGCCGAGCTCAGTACGAAGCAGCTGAACGCTTTGGAAGAAAACCTACAGACTTTCTCGGCACAGTCTTGGGCACGCGAGTATAGTTTGAGCTGCAACATGCCGGAGATATTGAGCATGACGGTTCCTACTGGAAGTGCGACAAAGACGATAGTGTGCGGTACCGAAAGCGCATCGCCTGACATGACATCTGCGAGTGATCGCTCTCCTATCACTAGTACGAATAACTCGGGTGCTGGTGCGAGCTTTGCCGATGATAGCAGTGGTGTATCCACAGGAGTTCTCGTTGCGATCATCGTTGTAGCCGTCGTGGTCGCTGTGCTCCTCGCACTCTTCCTCTTGCGGATGTACGTGAAGCGCAAGGCTGCCAAAGCAAGTTCCCCTCGCAACGACGCTGCAACGACGCTGATGAGCAAACGCGATGCTGCCAATAAGAGTTCGTTCATCTCCAACGACGAGTTCTTGCGGAACTTCCGGCTCCCCCAGAGCGATGTCGTACTCATCAAATCTGTAGGCACGGGCCGTCTCTGGATAGGCGAACATCATGGCGGAAAAGTGGTCTTGAAGCGTGTGGAGTCGGAGGTAACGGACTCGCACGTAACAAAAGCGCTGATGGCGCAGGCTCGAATGTTTGCTACTATCTCGCATCCGAACATTACGTGTTTGGTGGGGGTCACTTGGTTGGCCGGTACGGATTTCGCGGTGGTGACTGAGTTCATGGACAAGGGCAACCTGAAGACTATGTTAGCAAACACGGACGTGGACTTGACTATCTCTACGAAATTACAAATGTGCAGCGATGTGGCGTTGGCGCTCGCATATTTGCACGAGTCGGAGCAGAATCTGTGCGCAAGACAGTTGTCTAGCCAGAAGGTACTCGTCAACAAGGCCATGAAGTGCAAGCTTAGTCTTTTCGAGTGCGTCCCGACCTCTGGCAAACTGGGATGCCCAAACGCCGCGTATTCGTATGGTATGGGCGAGGTTGCATGGTTGTCACCCGAGGTGATTACCCGGTCGTGTCCGATGGACGCGCGGAAGAACAACGTCTACGCCTTTGGTGTGCTTGTCACCGAAATTTTTACGCGAGTGTCACCATACCAGTCGCTGATCGAGATAATGGGCAACACGATGTCAGATATAGAGATTGTAAAGCGCGTTTGGCGCCAGGAGTTGCTGGCACCACACGACAACCGGCAAGAGTACCTTGTAGCGCCAGCAAGCGTACAGCAGCTGGTCGGGCGGTGTCTTTCGTACGCACCTATGAGCCGACCAACGGCGAAGGATATCGTCGAAGTCTTGGACAGCGCGAAGAGAGAATTAGCGACGGGCAGTATTTGAATGGGGGAGTCTGCTCATGAGATAGCGGGCGAAAGAACTTGGCGACGGTCGTCGTGCGTGGCGGCTCCACAGAGTCTATGTCGCCATATCTTGACGTTGGCGTCTTGACACTCCGCTGGTTCGGCCTGAGCTCACAGGATCGAGGCGTGAATGTATGTTGTGTTTTCCAAGATCTCCGGCAACGGACCAAGCGATCGGTTGCTTCTCGAACGTGGTTGGTGACGGTTGAATGCACATCGAAATGTCCCAGGGTTGAGTGTAACACGGAGAAACCGAGGTGGGTCGTGAGAGCTCTTGGCGAAGATGTTGTTGACGGTGACATCTTCCATAGTCACGAGAAGCAGTGGAGGGCGTGCAGCCCATGACAACATCTGCACCTGCGTTATGTTCGCCTTCACTGTGGACCTGCGGGGAAGCGCATTGGATCGAGCACGAGAATGGTGCTCGTAGATATCGCACAAAAGTGCGCGAGAGCCAAGTGGTTCAGCCCTTGCTGAGCTTTCATATCGATGCCAGAGGCTGCTGCAACAGGAAGTCGGCGAAGTAGCACCGCGACGCATGTCTCGAAAGGCCACGTGTTATGTTCATAAAACTCGACTTGCAGTGGACCCGTACCGCTTTTTGCTTTTGTATACGACAAGCTCATGCCCAGCAAACAACGAGTCTTGCATGCCACTGTAAGACGTTGTAGGGAACGTTACACAAGCTCAATACGTACGCAGACAGCGCCGTCAAGTATTCACAGTCGCCTCAGACCATGGTATAATCCAAACACCCTCGCGCGCGTAGTTCTGCATATTTCGAGAGGTATTCTGGCTGCTTTGCGATTCCGCAAGCTATGTGATGGTCGTCCTTGCACTGCACTAGTCGATCATCACTGCATCTCGATTGGCAACGTGTTTGCACGTCCACGAGGTGCGTGCGAAATGGCTATCCGACTAAGCTCAGACGAGAACCTATCTCAGACTTGTCGCTTTGTGACGTAGCTGCAAGGCGATGAGCCATCATCTGTCTGCGTAGCATTACTATTGCCATCATGTGTCTGCGTAGCATCGGTATCCGCACCGCCGTGGCTACAACACTACGTTCCTTGCGCACTACTTGCTCGACCACATCCGTAGCGCAAATGCACTTGCCATTGCTTCACTCAGATTGTCGTATATTGTGCATTACAGCTCGGACAAGTGCGTCATCACACACAACGTCACCCACTCCTTCGCGCTTGCGAGAGCGATGAAGACACTCAGTCTTTGAAGAAAATCCGAGCGCCGTTGAGAGACCAGTCCAGCAGGTCGAACTCACGGCGGTTCAACTCGATGCGCTTGGCAGTGAGCTGCAGCGTATGCACTTCTTCCTCGTCATCAATCAGCTCAGCAGCAGTCTCCTTCTGCTTCTTGGCTGTCTGCGCGCGCTTGCGGGCCTCGCGTTCACTTTGCTTCGCATTGTAGGCCTCTTCCTCGACCTTGTACTTTCGCTCCACCTCTTCAAACCAGTGCAGCGCGTCAAATTGCTGCAAACAGAACAGCGTTAGTCAGGTATGATCAGGGCTACTTGCAAACGCCACACACACGCCCTACCTCTCCTTGATCAAGGATCGCTAGAATGTAGGCAACACCAATCGCAAATCCGTCATCGGAAAAGTACGATTCCCGCCGACGTGTGTTCTTGTACATGAGATCCTTCGCCTGCACAGTGGTCTCAACGTAGTTGATGGTGAGTGCTGGGAGAATGGCGTAGAAATTTACCAGATGTTTCTGCTCGTCGCTCACTGTGACGTCCTGGAAAACCTTGACGAGCACCTTGAAATAGTCGTTGTTTTCCGAAAAGTTCTTGGCCAAAGTCGAGATTACGGAATCGAGGTTGCAAGCCGCGACCACAGTCTCACGGGACAGCTTTGCGCCCACAATTTCGCTTTGCACCACCTCACCCGTCTCTTCGTTCTTTTCCTCAGCGACGCCGTCGCCAGCATAAGCTTCGAATTTGAAGTGCGCGCGGTTCAGATCGGGGACGAACTTTATGGCATTGCTGCAATGATTCATACCAGCTGAGCGCACCATGCGCACATAGCCCAACGCATTACCAATCTCTGTAATCAGCATGCGAAACTGGTCCAAAAAAGTCTTGCCAGAATCCGAGACGCCTAGCTTCCGAATGTCTTTATTGAAGTGAAAAGCACGGTCAAAAGGGTACTTGTTATCCACCTCCTTGTCGTCGCGGTGTTTCTTGTACCAGCGTTTCTCACGCTGCAAGTAACTCTTGATGTACTCGTCGAACAAGAACTGGGAAAAAATGTCGAATTTCTTGGTCAGGAACTGGTACGTGAAGTTCACAGTCGTGTTCATGATACCCATGCCGTGTGTGCGTATCGAGCTCGCGATCGAATGGATGTTGATCGAGTTCAGGTGTCGAGAGCCCTTGTCACTGCGTCGCTCCAAGAAGAACTGCTGATTCAGGTTGTAGTTGTACCGAGCAACGAAGATCTGGATATTGCGCATGATCTGAAGGACATCCAGTCCCTGGTCCAGCGAACCCATGGGAAGATGATTGTCGGCAAGATGTAAGCTATACTTGTCGTTCGCCAAATTGCGCATCTCACCGTACGTTTTCCAGTCATGCAGGGCAACAGTAGTCAAGTTGTAGAACGTGCTTTCGAGATAATGCGTGACTTGCTGCCGCAGATCAAGCATTTTCCCGTGAAGGCGAATAGGTCGCAGATTGAGGTAGTAGTGGAGTACCCTGAAGTCGGCGCTCTTTGGGTTGGGCGCATCCAAGTGGTCCAGATGAACCGAATGTACATGCAGGCGTAGATCATTTTCCACATCCTTGCACAAATTTTCCACAATCTCCTCTTCCATGACTGACTCGATAAACTCCGCGTACGCATTCACATATCGCTCGTTGTCTGTCTCGTGCTGCGCGCCACGAAGCAGCTTTATCGCGTCAAGAAAACCGCCCGCAATGTACTGGATGCGGTTGGCTTGTTCGGGCTGACGGTACAGGTCCGACAAGAACGGGTGCAACAACTCGCGACTCCAGTAAAAGAAAGAGCAATCACAAGCACTTCGGATCTTGCGCTGGAAATCACTCAATAGACGTAACTTCCAGATTAGCTTCACCGGCTCACCGGCATCTTTGAGACCCGTGGGGACTGTCGTGCCCACGTCATCGCCCTTCTCGCTGACAGCACTATTATTCTCTGGCGATATCAGCGCAATCTGAGCTGCAAGATCAAGCACCGTGATCCGCGTGTACGAAAACGACTCTCCAGAGTTGAGGATATCTTCCAGTACGGTCACAGCGGCTAGCACGTCCAGCTTCGTGTCATCAAACTTCTTGCTTGCTTCCAAGTGCGCTTTCAGTGGACGGAAGAACGAGAACAACGAGTGCGCTACCTGGCGCAGCAAGTGGGACGACGATTCGGCGAGAATAGGATTTTTGCGCGCAAACATAAACTCGACTGCTTTCAAGATCTCAATGCACGTGTACAACGGTCGTACCACCCGTTTGGGCATCGGGATTTGCAGAGAAAGGTGCAAATTGACCAAGGTGTGCATCATGGTCTGCACTCGTTTCGCCAAAATCAAGCCCTTGAGTATCAAATTGCCGCGGATGCTCAACGTCCGTGACACGTCACCCATCCCGCGAGTCGTCGGCTGGAAATATGACTCCATGCGAACAAGCCACGCACTCAGCTCCAGCTTAGCAGTCGTGACATCAGCTGGGAAGGCAGAATCCAGCGAATGCAAGTACTCACGACGGAACTGCACGATGTCCATCGGATGCAGCTTCTTCGACGTCATAGGCGAGTACTTTAACAAGAAGTCGGGCATGTACCACATAATCTTGCCGCATATGGTCACGCAAGGAGCCTTCAACTGCATTTCCCACAGCCTTTTGTACAGCACAGGGTCTACAGGGACGCTAGGTGGATGCAGCCCACGAAGCAGCACATATAGTCCTGCTGTCCCCACGAGATCGTTTCGTTCGAACGTCTCTGTGGCTGACGCAATCGCACTTTCGGCAATGCTCAAACGAGCGCTGATACAGCGAACAAACTCGTCCAAGAACACTCGGTTCGTGCGGATGTCAATCTTGGACTCTCCTCCACTGCTGCTCGCACGTCTACCGCCTCGCTCGCTATCACTTCCACGAAGATCTTCGTCGTCTTCCGCGATGTCACCGCCAGAAAAGATCTCAAAGTCCTGCTCGATACAACTCTGAAACACCTGTGCGCTCATTATCGTCTGATCCAGACTGACGAGGAGCCGCTCAAACTGTTTCACTTTTTCAGCTGTGACGTTGTAGCGAGGCGGATCTGAGCGCACGTACTGCATCATGCGCTTGTACTTGTCCCACGATGTTATGATGCTCGGGTTGTCGATGACGATCGCATCGATAGTTATCATGACTTCAAGCAGACTTGCTAGCGCGTCAAACGCGGGGTGGAGGTGTACAAGCTTGAACGTAGACTTCCACAGTTTCTGGAAACTCTGGTACAGGCTCGCTAGCTGGTGGATCATGTTGATGGTGATAGCGTTGCATCGGTCCACAAAGTTGGACATGTCCTGGAAGAACGCAAGCATGCGTCCAATGTGGACTTCATTCTCGCCAGCTTTTACGTCGTCTTCCTCTCCATGGCACGCTTGGCCGAACATGATGAGTGCGGGATAGAAGTTGTCTTCTACCGTCACCTTGAGCTCGGAGATTTCGTCACAGAGCACAGAAAATACAGTCAAAACCTTGTTGAACAGCTCGTTGTCCGTCTTGATCAGATCCTGGACATCCACACGCTCAGCGGGGTGGAGGTAAAGCTGAATAGGGTCCGCCTGCAGTTTTCCAGCAGCCAATCGACACCGTGAGTGCTCCCCACAACATTTCACCAACAACGAGATCGATCTATAAGTAGCTCGTACCCAATATCCCCACACTTCCGACATTGCCGCTGTAATCGCGTCTTCGATTTCCTTGAGCTTTGTCTACGACCAATCAAACACACAACGTCAGCGGCAGCTGGGTCTACTTCCTGCTGCTTCTTCTTCTTGCGTAAACCGCACCGTATGGTCGTTGATAATGGACAGTCCACGCTGTAGCTCCTCTCGAATAGGTGGGTCTTTTCAGCAGCCATTGCCCATTACCACCACCACCCACCACACCAAACAAAACAGAACACCGTCAGCTCCACAGTCTCTCCAGCACCAACCACCACCTCCAGCTGCTTCCCCTTCACGCACCATGTGCATCCGATTCGGTAAACGGACTGCCAAACTGGTCATCGCCCAAGTTCCAGTTCTCCGTAATGGTCGACAGCGCCGTACTGTCTTTGCGCTTCTTGCCTTTCGTCACGCCAAAGTTGGACACGAACGACGACTGGCGGCCGCGTTCCGAGCCGCTCATGCTCGCGCGACTGCTCGTCCGCGACAGCCGCGAGGCCCTCGAGTCCGACCGGCGCTGGCGGCCGTGCGACGCGGACGAGCGGCCCAACCCCGTGAGCCGAAAGTCCTTTGCCGACAACTCGGACGCGCGCGAGTCGCTCCGGCCCATGTCAAAGCGCGTCGAGTCGGCCCACGACGCGCGCGAGTCGAATCGCGGCCGCCCCTCGTCGTGTCGAGACGGCGACACGACGCTCGACTCGTCCGAGTAGCTGCTACTCCGGCTGCTGCTGCTTCGACTGCTCTGCACGGCGCTGCTGCTGTCAGTGTGGCGGCTGCGCGCGAGCAGCGGCGACTTGGCGTCCTCGCGCTTCTTCGTCGTGGCCGCTGTCTTCTTCGACCTGTGGGCGTCGCTCATGATCGACCGCAGGGGACAGACACGCGACAGGGGGAGCGCAAAGCGACGAGCGTCGACGAGGTGCGTCTGGTCGGGGGTTAGGGCGCTGCGTAGGGAGCGCGCGGGGAGCGGCGCGACGGCAGCGGGCGGAGACGCACGAGGGGGAACTCGCGTCACGTCGTTGTCGGCGGCGGCGTCGACGTTGTGTGTGTGTTTGTTTTTGTGGGTGGGTGGGTGGGTGAGTGGGTTTTATTGCCTGGGTGGGTGAGTGGGAGTGTATCGGATGTCAGAGGATTGGTGTGTGCCGGCTGTGGACAGCAGCGTTATGACGAGTGGGGTGCAGTATGTGTCATGACAATGACATGTTTTGTGGGCAGATCTGGTAGTGAGTAATGCGTGGCAAACCAGTGAATGGCATCGGTATCCTCGTCGCCCGCCATTTGTCGATGCCGACTGGCAGCTGTGGTGGTCTGCGGCTGTAGGACTGCTTGACACATCGGGTGTAGACTAAGTCACTGGATGCAGCCATTCTCCCTACGTCGTCAGTCAGACTGCATCTCGACCAGCTACGCGCGGCCGTCAACATGAGTAGCGAGCGACGCCGTTGTGTACATACCGTATCATCGCTAAGCTGAATAACATGACCCGAAACCCAAATAGCAACCGCTCCACATCTCCTTTCATCAGTCCTCTTTCAGTCAGGCGACCACCAACTCCTGCGACTTGTTGCCCAGTCACTCGGTACCAAATCGTCAGACTCGCCTACCTCACCCTTCTCCTCATCCGTGGTCGCAAGAATCAAACCATACCTCAATGCCGTCAAGTCGCCGTCATACGTATTGTACCACACAAAGGCGCATGTGTCACAGCCGCTGCGACTAGAGCCGCGACGGGTCAAAATGGCCGAATGTTCTCTGTGCCGCGTAGCGATTTCTTGAGCATCGTGGGGTCTGCCCAGGACGACAGTTTGTAGTAATCTTCTGCTTCATCTTCCACCCCGCACTGCTGCTGCTGCTGCTGCTGTTGTGTCTGCTGCTTTTGGCAGCAAAAGGCCGTCATGGCCTTGCGTTCGTCTTCGTGCACAGCAGACTCGCGACGTGGCGCGCCTTCTCCTTTCTTCTGTAACGTGACAATGATCGTCGACTTGTCGTTCTTCCCAACGACGTCACACACGTTCGTATCGCGGGTAAACCGCTTGCCCGCCCACCAGAGCTCCGCCGTCTCACCCGACAGCACGTCAAGCGCCGCCGCCGACTCGGACAGCGCTTTCTCAGTGCTTTCTGCATCCAATAGACGCTGCATCAGGTGATGCGGTGGCGGCAGACCCATTGGAAACGCCTGTGCCACAGCGCTGCGAATGTGCTGCAGCTTCTCCAGCAACTCGCTCTCGGTACTACAAACCCGTCGTGCGCCAAGCGTCTGACTCGAATCCAGCACCGCCTTAGCGTCCATCGCCACACGCAGTAGCACGTCTTGATGCTGCACGCCCGCGCTCGCGTCCGCTTTCCATTTGGTCCGTTCATCATCCGCCGACTCGATCTGCGTCTGTCCGTCCAGTGCACTTGTGCCGCCGCGTGCCACATCCTCCAGAACTTCCACCAGAGCGGCCAGTCGCAGTCGGAGGTTGAACACGCTACACAACGAGCGGATCAGCGCGTCGTTGCGCGTCGCACACGGCGCTTCAACGAGAAACGCGCGGCACGCGCTGCGCTGGACGCGAAACACGACCATCTCGTCGTTCACACCGATCAATCGCAACGAAAAAAGCAAATCAGATCATATCCCACCACACCGTAGTGTCTGGATCACATCATATCGTATCATATCGAAAACCAAAACCAAGTCGACCCGGTGGTCGAAACTGCGCGGTCGGACACTTTTGCTCCACATGCCACGCCATTTCCCGCTCAGCTCTGTCGTCCAAGCCGACCCTCGTCGTCCAAGCCGACCCACTTTGTCGTACACGCACCATCCACGCCCACGACGGACTCAGCGACACGTTTTGTCGCCGCCACCCGACAGACGTACGTCACGACCGCCGCCGACGCCCCACCAGCCCCTCCTCCGGCATCGCCCCTCATGCTGCGCTGGGAGGTGCTGCGTCCCCCAACACCGACACCACCGCCGCCAACGACGTCGACAACGTGGCCCGCGCCTGCCGTCAAGAACCACTCGGCCACGGCCGTGTCGCCGCACGAGCTGCTCGTGTTTGGCGGCTACGACGGCCGCCGCAACCACAACGCGCTGCACGTGCTCCACGTCGCGCGCCGCACGTGGCGCGACCTCACGTCCGCGACGCGCGGCACAGCGCCCGCGGGCCGCAACGGCCACACGGCGACGCTCGTGGACGCGACGCAGCTCTTTGTGCTCGGCGGGTGGCTCGGCAGCGGTCCGCTCGCGGCCGCCGACGTGCACGTGCTGCACTTGGACACGCTCCAGTGGCGCCGGCCGCCGCTTGCAACGGCGCTCAGCCCCTGCAACATGCACACGGCCGACTTTGTGCCCCGTCTGCGCAGCATCTTTGTGTTCCGCGGCGGCGACGGCCGCGAGTACCTGAACGACCTCCACGCGCTGCAGGTGGACCGCCTGACGTGGACGACACTGCGGCCGCGCGGCCGCGCGCCGGCGCCCCGGGCGAACCACAGCTCGGCGCTCGTGGGCGACGACCTGCTCGTGTTTGGCGGCTGGAACGGCCGCCAGCGGCTCAACGACGTGCACGTGCTGGACGCGCGGAGCCTCACGTGGTCCCGCGTGCACGACGAGGATCGGGTCGACACGCGGCTGTATGGTGCGGCGCCGCCGCTGCCGCGCGCCGGTATGACGATGGCGCGGCATCGCGACCGCCTGTTTGTGTTTGGCGGGTCGGGGCCGTCGGCCAAGTGCTACGACGACTTGCACGTGTACGACCCGCGGCGACACGAGTGGATGGAGACCGTTGCGGTCGATGCGACGGCCGATGGAGTTGAGGAAGCGAAGGCGAAGCAGAGACGGAGTGGCCGGTCGCGTCGCTGTCGGACGTGCGAGCCGCCACGGTGGGATATCTACGAAGACGACGACCAGCGAGACGCGAGCGTGGCGGGCAGTATCGGTGACGACAACGATCGACGCAGTGGAGAAGACGCGTGTGGGGATTTGTACAGCGATGGAGAGAGTGTGGGGATGCCACGAGGGTGGGCGGAGGGTTCCTGCGGCTCGGCGAACCCGAACGAAGTGTGTGGGCTGGCCGACGTCGAGACGCCGAAGAGGAGAGACCCGTTGCTGGTGGTTGGGAAGGGTCCTGGACGGAGAGCTGGGCACACGTGCACTGTGGTGGACCGCATGCTTGTGATTTTTGGAGGCTCGTGCGGCACGGACTACCTGAATGACTGCTTCACGTTAGACACCGATCCGCCTCCGCGCGTTTCGGTCTCGCTGCCGTCGCCGGCAAGGATGCTGCGGCATGCGCTCGCTCAGTATGTCGACTGCGAGGAGTTTGCTGACATATCGTTCGTACGTGGTCTCCTCGTGCCCACTTTGTTGTCCCGAGGTCTAAGTTGTGTCTGACGCACTATGCTGTGCTTTGTGTGTGTGTGTGCACGTCGTTGGAATCGACAGCTCGTTGAAGGACGCGTGGTGTACGCGCACAAAGTGATTCTCTCAGCGCTGAGCGAGAGGTTTCGAGGCATGTTTTCCTCGGGCTTTCGTGAAGCCCGGGAGTCTCAAGTTGTTGTCCCGGGTGTGCGCCACGAGGTTTTCTTGCTGCTGCTCGAGTACCTCTACACGGGGCACATTGACACACACGATGATGCGTTTGCGGCGTGCCCGATCGCTCAAGATGTCGGGTCTGACCTCGACTTTGTGTGCAATAGCCTGGCTGCCTGCCCGCAGTCCGCGGACGGGCGTGTTGAAATCGAAGACGCGCGCCGGAGAGAGACAGAGCAAGCCCATTCTCTCGAGCGCGAGTCAACTGTGGAGCTCGAGTTCTTGTTGGAACTACTTGTGGCAGCCGACCAGTTCATGCTGGACCACCTGAAGCAGCGTTGTGAGCGGACACTGCAACACGCAGTGCATGTTGGCAGCGTCGAGGCAATAGCTAGAGCAGCGGACCGTGCAAATGCAGTGCAATTGCTCGCAGTGTGCCGCCACTTTCGGCGTAACAACCCGCTGTCTTCGCCGTCACGTGCAGTTTCGAGCAGCGGCTGCTCCTTCGATGGAGACAGTGATCCTGATGTAGAAGAGACGGAACCTCGGAGGACGGAGCGAGATGATAGTGCAGACGAAGTAGCGTTGCAGCTGGGTCCCGCGTCATCCGAGAGCGGTCAGTCTTTCCAATGATTGAACATATTGCTAATGCGTGGAGCTCGACGGGTACAATGTAGTAAACTTATTTGTAAAGTGTTACGTTGACTGAAGGTGTACTCGGCCATTGACAAACATCATGTACTAGACACACACACTATTACAACCTATTTCCTCTGGCCTGCAACTGTAGCACTGCCGCAAGTCCAGCGATACCAACGATATACAACTAACTACCAGCCATGTACAACAGCTACGCAGACATCAATGCGAGCCACTGCTTGGACGACTGCCCACATCATTACGCAAGTGGCGACCACGAGTTGCAACGACCGCGATGAATATCCGAGACAATGAGCCTTCTACCACCGTCGAGTTGCCAATGTTCACCGCATGTCACACTTCACGCGATGTCAACGCGGTCGTTACGCGACGTCGTGGTCCAGTTCTCAGCGCGGTAGCTCTCTTGCAAGTGAATGGTGCTCTCGCGACGGATGAAGCCCGACCAGCGCTTCAATGCGATGACAAACATTGCAATGTAGCGGATGAAAAACAGGAAAAACACGAGCGCGTTGAAGATCACGAACCCCTGCGCCACAATGCCGCGCCAATACGTGGACATGTCGCTGGACGTGAGGAACGCAAAGCTGCAGATCAAGTTTGCAATGGCCACGACGCGCAGACCCACGACGACACCCAGCATCCAGCGTGCGACAAACGGGTGGATGATAACCGCTACGACTACGAACAGTAGATGCGTCACCATCAACGACACGAGTTGAGTCGGTACACCCGACACGGCACCTGTGATGACGCCGAGGAAGATCTGGAAAAGTGCCGTCACCACGAAAAAGTAGCGGAAGAGTTTCTTGGATCCGCCATAGAGTGACCCCCACACGGCAAAATGCTTGAACCGAAACGCTGCACTTATCGGAATGGCGCGTACGCTCACAAACACGTAACACAGTCCACCGGCCACGACGGCCCACAAGCAAAACAGTGCCACAGCCAGACCACTTCCAACTCGGTAGCGCATTTCCATCACCAGCTCGTACGAAGACATGGCTACGAGAGGGAAAATGCAGAGGACCCACATCGTCACGCCCAAGCCCACCACACACATTGCAGAGCTATTTCGTAGATTGGTTGAGAACGGTGCCCACGTGCTAGGAGACATTCGGTGGCGGTAAAACGCAAAGCCCGCAGCCACAGCGAAGAGCACAGCCACAATGGCGACGATCGCGAGAAAGAACCAGAACGACATCATGAGAGCGTCGGCCTCATGGATGCCAATGCGGTCAGAGAAGGCAACAACACCCGTCAAGATGACCATCTGCAACCGGCGCGAGGCCCCCGAGACGGCAGTAGCAGCCACCGACGAAAGGTGGAGGTTCGCGAACGAGAACGAATCGGTAAAGTCCAGTACGATCTGAGGTGCCTTCGTCAAATCGAGCATCGAAATGGAGTTAACGTGCTGAATGTACCCCACCACGACGGCAAGTTCCCACACATTGGGAGTAAGCCAACCCATACGGCCTCGACTGCTGCCTTCACCCTGCCCACTGCCGTCGAAAGATCCACCTAGCCATGGCGGGCGCTGGAGCGCCAATAAATGAAAGAACATCAGGAGCAGAGTAGACACGATTCCGAGGGCGCAGCTCGTATAGAGCAGCGCATTCTGTGTCGCCTGTAGCGTGGAAGACAGTGTGATCGAAGCACCAGGCGGCAGACTCGACCGATTACCACCTCCGACAACAGTGTTGTTATATGACCCGGTTTCGCCTTCACGAGTCCGTAAATCGACCTCGCCACGGTCGTACTTCTCGAATGTTATCACCTTGCTTCCGTCCGAGTATATGATCGCAGAGCCTGTGTCGTCCAGTAAATCCAAGCGGTTGCCATTGTCAGCAGTGTCACCGCTATCAGGAGCAGTCTGCTGCGAGACTGCACCTGCTTCTGCGCTACCAATATCGCTCACATCAGCAGGAGCCACTGTTCCCACCGAGTCCAACAAAGCTGGAGATGAAGGCATTGCCACCGTCCTTGCTAAAGGAGACCTGGTCACAGGTGCTGGGCTCGGCGTCGATATGTCAGCTGAAGACGCTTCGGATGGTGTCAGCTCCGTCTGGGATACATCGTTCTCTTCTCCAAATGATTCAGTCGCGTTCGCCTTCACGGGAGGAGCTCTTGTCACTTTTGGAGCTCTTGCCACCGGTGCAGGACTCGGCGTACTCTCATCCTGATGCGTAGCGGAGCTTGAAGCAGCTGGTGAGGTGGTACTCGCACCATGCTCAGGGGAGTCCGAAGATCCGGATGCAGCCGCAGCACCCGAGCCCAAAAACGATGAAGCGCTTGGATCCGTCGTAGTCGACGTAGTTGGTGGAGAAACAATAATCCGCTTGGGTGCATTCATCATCGGCGGAGGGCTCCAGGTCCCATCCGACGAGCCCGATGTACTTAAATCGGCAGTCGATACAGTCTTTGTGCCAGACCTCGAGGATGAGGACGCGTCCGGGTTTCCTGCTATTTCAGACGCAGGGGTTGTAATCTTCGGTGGTTTCCTTCGTGGATCATTTGTCACCGGCGGGGGACTAAACGCAGTGTCTGCTGGGGGCCTTCGGGACGACCCTGCTGATCCAGACGGATGCGGCGACGCTCGCGAGCCAGAAGGCTCTGTAGACGATGAGGAGCTACCTCCACCAGATACGTCAGCAAGTAATAAATCATCTGTCCTGGATCCGCTTGGGTTTATCAAAAGGTCCCATGGCGTCGGCTCAGGAGTCAAAGGCGGTACCATTGGCGCAGTTGTCCCAGAACTAAACAGTGGACGCATCCTCGCAGGCACCCCATTCAACGAACCGTCAGTATCATCGAAACCAGAAGTATCTATCGGCGCGTCCGTCCACTGCAAGTCAAGACCAGTGCCCGACCCAGTCTCTGACGTCTCCGTAGCGTCTGTCGGCGTACTCGTCTCATCCAAGTCCAGCCCAGCGATCGACCCAGAACCTGGTGTCGGTAGAGCATCCGTCGGCGCGTTCGTCCACTGCAAGTCATTTGCATCGCCCAGCTCGACGTCCGACGTATCGGGAACGTCAACCGGCGCGTCCGTCCACTGCAAGTCAAGACCAGTGCCCGACCCAGTCTCTGACGTCTCCGTAGCGTCTGTCGGCGTACTCGTCTCATCCAAGTCCAGCCCAGCGATCGACCCAGAACCTGGTGTCGGTAGAGCATCCGTCGGCGCGTTCGTCCACTGCAAGTCATTTGCATCGCCCAGCTCGACGTCCGACGTATCGGGAACGTCAACCGGCGCGTCCGTCCACTGCAAGTCAAGACCAGTGCCCGACCCAGTCTCTGACGTCTCCGTAGCGTCTGTCGGCGTACTCGTCTCATCCAAGTCCAGCCCAGCGATCGACCCAGAACCTGGTGTCGGTAGAGCATCCGTCGGCGCGTTCGTCCACTGCAAGTCATTTGCATCGCCCAGCTCGACGTCCGACGTATCGGGAACGTCAACCGGCGCGTCCGTCCACTGCAAGTCAAGACCAGTGCCCGACCCAGTCTCTGACGTCTCCGTAGCGTCTGTCGGCGTACTCGTCTCATCCAAGTCCAGCCCAGCGATCGACCCAGAACCTGGTGTCGGTAGAGCATCCGTCGGCGCGTTCGTCCACTGCAAGTCATTTGCATCGCCCAGCTCGACGTCCGACGTATCGGGAACGTCAACCGGCGCGTCCGTCCACTGCAAGTCAAGACCAGTGCCCGACCCAGTCTCTGACGTCTCCGTAGCGTCTGTCGGCGTACTCGTCTCATCCAAGTCCAGCCCAGCGATCGACCCAGAACCTGGTGTCGGTAGAGCATCCGTCGGCGCGTTCGTCCACTGCAAGTCATTTGCATCGCCCAGCTCGACGTCCGACGTATCGGGAACGTCAACCGGCGCGTCCGTCCACTGCAAGTCAAGACCAGTGCCCGACCCAGTCTCTGACGTCTCCGTAGCGTCTGTCGGCGTACTCGTCTCATCCAAGTCCAGCCCAGCGATCGACCCAGAACCTGGTGTCGGTAGAGCATCCGTCGGCGCGTTCGTCCACTGCAAGTCATTTGCATCGCCCAGCTCGACGTCCGACGTATCGGGAACGTCAACCGGCGCGTCCGTCCACTGCAAGTCAAGACCAGTGCCCGACCCAGTCTCTGACGTCTCCGTAGCGTCTGTCGGCGTACTCGTCTCATCCAAGTCCAGCCCAGCGATCGACCCAGAACCTGGTGTCGGTAGAGCATCCGTCGGCGCGTTCGTCCACTGCAAGTCATTTGCATCGCCCAGCTCGACGTCCGACGTATCGGGAACGTCAACCGGCGCGTCCGTCCACTGCAAGTCAAGACCAGTGCCCGACCCAGTCTCTGACGTCTCCGTAGCGTCTGTCGGCGTACTCGTCTCATCCAAGTCCAGCCCAGCGATCGACCCAGAACCTGGTGTCGGTAGAGCATCCGTCGGCGCGTTCGTCCACTGCAAGTCATTTGCATCGCCCAGCTCGACGTCCGACGTATCGGGAACGTCAACCGGCGCGTCCGTCCACTGCAAGTCAAGACCAGTGCCCGACCCAGTCTCTGACGTCTCCGTAGCGTCTGTCGGCGTACTCGTCTCATCCAAGTCCAGCCCAGCGATCGACCCAGAACCTGGTGTCGGTAGAGCATCCGTCGGCGCGTTCGTCCACTGCAAGTCATTTGCATCGCCCAGCTCGACGTCCGACGTATCGGGAACGTCAACCGGCGCGTCCGTCCACTGGAAGTCAAGACCAGTGCCCGACCCAGTCTCTGACGTCTCCGTAGCATCCGTCGGCGTACTCGTCTCATCCAAGTCCAGCCCAGCGATCGACCCAGAACCTGGTGTCGGTAGAGCATCCGTCGGCGCGTTCGTCCACTGCAAGTCATTTGCATCGCCCAGCTCGACGTCCGACGTATCGGGAACGTCAACCGGCGCGTCCGTCCACTGCAAGTCAAGACCAGTGCCCGACCCAGTCTCTGACGTCTCCGTAGCGTCTGTCGGCGTACTCGTCTCATCCAAGTCCAGCCCAGCGATCGACCCAGAACCTGGTGTCGGTAGAGCATCCGTCGGCGCGTTCGTCCACTGCAAGTCATTTGCATCGCCCAGCTCGACGTCCGACGTATCGGGAACGTCAACCGGCGCGTCCGTCCACTGCAAGTCAAGACCAGTGCCCGACCCAGTCTCTGACGTCTCCGTAGCGTCTGTCGGCGTACTCGTCTCATCCAAGTCCAGCCCAGCGATCGACCCAGAACCTGGTGTCGGTAGAGCATCCGTCGGCGCGTTCGTCCACTGCAAGTCATTTGCATCGCCCAGCTCGACGTCCGACGTATCGGGAACGTCAACCGGCGCGTCCGTCCACTGCAAGTCAAGACCAGTGCCCGACCCAGTCTCTGACGTCTCCGTAGCGTCTGTCGGCGTACTCGTCTCATCCAAGTCCAGCCCAGCGATCGACCCAGAACCTGGTGTCGGTAGAGCATCCGTCGGCGCGTTCGTCCACTGCAAGTCATTTGCATCGCCCAGCTCGACGTCCGACGTATCGGGAACGTCAACCGGCGCGTCCGTCCACTGCAAGTCAAGACCAGTGCCCGACCCAGTCTCTGACGTCTCCGTAGCGTCTGTCGGCGTACTCGTCTCATCCAAGTCCAGCCCAGCGATCGACCCAGAACCTGGTGTCGGTAGAGCATCCGTCGGCGCGTTCGTCCACTGCAAGTCATTTGCATCGCCCAGCTCGACGTCCGACGTATCGGGAACGTCAACCGGCGCGTCCGTCCACTGCAAGTCAAGACCAGTGCCCGACCCAGTCTCTGACGTCTCCGTAGCGTCTGTCGGCGTACTCGTCTCATCCAAGTCCAGCCCAGCGATCGACCCAGAACCTGGTGTCGGTAGAGCATCCGTCGGCGCGTTCGTCCACTGCAAGTCATTTGCATCGCCCAGCTCGACGTCCGACGTATCGGGAACGTCAACCGGCGCGTCCGTCCACTGCAAGTCAAGACCAGTGCCCGACCCAGTCTCTGACGTCTCCGTAGCGTCTGTCGGCGTACTCGTCTCATCCAAGTCCAGCCCAGCGATCGACCCAGAACCTGGTGTCGGTAGAGCATCCGTCGGCGCGTTCGTCCACTGCAAGTCATTTGCATCGCCCAGCTCGACGTCCGACGTATCGGGAACGTCAACCGGCGCGTCCGTCCACTGCAAGTCAAGACCAGTGCCCGACCCAGTCTCTGACGTCTCCGTAGCGTCTGTCGGCGTACTCGTCTCATCCAAGTCCAGCCCAGCGATCGACCCAGAACCTGGTGTCGGTAGAGCATCCGTCGGCGCGTTCGTCCACTGCAAGTCATTTGCATCGCCCAGCTCGACGTCCGACGTATCGGGAACGTCAACCGGCGCGTCCGTCCACTGCAAGTCAAGACCAGTGCCCGACCCAGTCTCTGACGTCTCCGTAGCGTCTGTCGGCGTACTCGTCTCATCCAAGTCCAGCCCAGCGATCGACCCAGAACCTGGTGTCGGTAGAGCATCCGTCGGCGCGTTCGTCCACTGCAAGTCATTTGCATCGCCCAGCTCGACGTCCGACGTATCGGGAACGTCAACCGGCGCGTCCGTCCACTGCAAGTCAAGACCAGTGCCCGACCCAGCCTCTGACGTCTCCGTAGCGTCTGTCGGCGTACTCGTCTCATCCAAGTCCAGCCCAGCGATCGACCCAGAACCTGGTGTCGGTAGAGCATCCGTCGGCGCGTTCGTCCACTGCAAGTCATTTGCATCGCCCAGCTCGACGTCCGACGTATCGGGAACGTCAACCGGCGCGTCCGTCCACTGCAAGTCAAGACCAGTGCCCGACCCAGCCTCTGACGTCTCCGTAGCGTCTGTCGGCGTACTCGTCTCATCCAAGTCCAGCCCAGCGATCGACCCAGAACCTGGTGTCGGTAGAGCATCCGTCGGCGCGTTCGTCCACTGCAAGTCATTTGCATCGCCCAGCTCGACGTCCGACGTATCGGGAACGTCAACCGGCGCGTCCGTCCACTGCAAGTCAAGACCAGTGCCCGACCCAGTCTCTGACGTCTCCGTAGCGTCTGTCGGCGTACTCGTCTCATCCAAGTCCAGCCCAGCGATCGACCCAGAACCTGGTGTCGGTAGAGCATCCGTCGGCGCGTTCGTCCACTGCAAGTCATTTGCATCGCCCAGCTCGACGTCCGACGTATCGGGAACGTCAACCGGCGCGTCCGTCCACTGCAAGTCAAGACCAGTGCCCGACCCAGTCTCTGACGTCTCCGTAGCGTCTGTCGGCGTACTCGTCTCATCCAAGTCCAGCCCAGCGATCGACCCAGAACCTGGTGTCGGTAGAGCATCCGTCGGCGCGTTCGTCCACTGCAAGTCATTTGCATCGCCCAGCTCGACGTCCGACGTATCGGGAACGTCAACCGGCGCGTCCGTCCACTGCAAGTCAAGACCAGTGCCCGACCCAGTCTCTGACGTCTCCGTAGCGTCTGTCGGCGTACTCGTCTCATCCAAGTCCAGCCCAGCGATCGACCCAGAACCTGGTGTCGGTAGAGCATCCGTCGGCGCGTTCGTCCACTGCAAGTCATTTGCATCGCCCAGCTCGACGTCCGACGTATCGGGAACGTCAACCGGCGCGTCCGTCCACTGCAAGTCAAGACCAGTGCCCGACCCAGTCTCTGACGTCTCCGTAGCGTCTGTCGGCGTACTCGTCTCATCCAAGTCCAGCCCAGCGATCGACCCAGAACCTGGTGTCGGTAGAGCATCCGTCGGCGCGTTCGTCCACTGCAAGTCATTTGCATCGCCCAGCTCGACGTCCGACGTATCGGGAACGTCAACCGGCGCGTCCGTCCACTGCAAGTCAAGACCAGTGCCCGACCCAGTCTCTGACGTCTCCGTAGCGTCTGTCGGCGTACTCGTCTCATCCAAGTCCAGCCCAGCGATCGACCCAGAACCTGGTGTCGGTAGAGCATCCGTCGGCGCGTTCGTCCACTGCAAGTCATTTGCATCGCCCAGCTCGACGTCCGACGTATCGGGAACGTCAACCGGCGCGTCCGTCCACTGCAAGTCAAGACCAGTGCCCGACCCAGTCTCTGACGTCTCCGTAGCGTCTGTCGGCGTACTCGTCTCATCCAAGTCCAGCCCAGCGATCGACCCAGAACCTGGTGTCGGTAGAGCATCCGTCGGCGCGTTCGTCCACTGCAAGTCATTTGCATCGCCCAGCTCGACGTCCGACGTATCGGGAACGTCAACCGGCGCGTCCGTCCACTGCAAGTCAAGACCAGTGCCCGACCCAGTCTCTGACGTCTCCGTAGCGTCTGTCGGCGTACTCGTCTCATCCAAGTCCAGCCCAGCGATCGACCCAGAACCTGGTGTCGGTAGAGCATCCGTCGGCGCGTTCGTCCACTGCAAGTCATTTGCATCGCCCAGCTCGACGTCCGACGTATCGGGAACGTCAACCGGCGCGTCCGTCCACTGCAAGTCAAGACCAGTGCCCGACCCAGTCTCTGACGTCTCCGTAGCGTCTGTCGGCGTACTCGTCTCATCCAAGTCCAGCCCAGCGATCGACCCAGAACCTGGTGTCGGTAGAGCATCCGTCGGCGCGTTCGTCCACTGCAAGTCATTTGCATCGCCCAGCTCGACGTCCGACGTATCGGGAACGTCAACCGGCGCGTCCGTCCACTGCAAGTCAAGACCAGTGCCCGACCCAGTCTCTGACGTCTCCGTAGCGTCTGTCGGCGTACTCGTCTCATCCAAGTCCAGCCCAGCGATCGACCCAGAACCTGGTGTCGGTAGAGCATCCGTCGGCGCGTTCGTCCACTGCAAGTCATTTGCATCGCCCAGCTCGACGTCCGACGTATCGGGAACGTCAACCGGCGCGTCCGTCCACTGCAAGTCAAGACCAGTGCCCGACCCAGTCTCTGACGTCTCCGTAGCGTCTGTCGGCGTACTCGTCTCATCCAAGTCCAGCCCAGCGATCGACCCAGAACCTGGTGTCGGTAGAGCATCCGTCGGCGCGTTCGTCCACTGCAAGTCATTTGCATCGCCCAGCTCGACGTCCGACGTATCGGGAACGTCAACCGGCGCGTCCGTCCACTGCAAGTCAAGACCAGTGCCCGACCCAGTCTCTGACGTCTCCGTAGCGTCTGTCGGCGTACTCGTCTCATCCAAGTCCAGCCCAGCGATCGACCCAGAACCTGGTGTCGGTAGAGCATCCGTCGGCGCGTTCGTCCACTGCAAGTCATTTGCATCGCCCAGCTCGACGTCCGACGTATCGGGAACGTCAACCGGCGCGTCCGTCCACTGCAAGTCAAGACCAGTGCCCGACCCAGTCTCTGACGTCTCCGTAGCGTCTGTCGGCGTACTCGTCTCATCCAAGTCCAGCCCAGCGATCGACCCAGAACCTGGTGTCGGTAGAGCATCCGTCGGCGCGTTCGTCCACTGCAAGTCATTTGCATCGCCCAGCTCGACGTCCGACGTATCGGGAACGTCAACCGGCGCGTCCGTCCACTGCAAGTCAAGACCAGTGCCCGACCCAGTCTCTGACGTCTCCGTAGCGTCTGTCGGCGTACTCGTCTCATCCAAGTCCAGCCCAGCGATCGACCCAGAACCTGGTGTCGGTAGAGCATCCGTCGGCGCGTTCGTCCACTGCAAGTCATTTGCATCGCCCAGCTCGACGTCCGACGTATCGGGAACGTCAACCGGCGCGTCCGTCCACTGCAAGTCAAGACCAGTGCCCGACCCAGTCTCTGACGTCTCCGTAGCGTCTGTCGGCGTACTCGTCTCATCCAAGTCCAGCCCAGCGATCGACCCAGAACCTGGTGTCGGTAGAGCATCCGTCGGCGCGTTCGTCCACTGCAAGTCATTTGCATCGCCCAGCTCGACGTCCGACGTATCGGGAACGTCAACCGGCGCGTCCGTCCACTGCAAGTCAAGACCAGTGCCCGACCCAGTCTCTGACGTCTCCGTAGCGTCTGTCGGCGTACTCGTCTCATCCAAGTCCAGCCCAGCGATCGACCCAGAACCTGGTGTCGGTAGAGCATCCGTCGGCGCGTTCGTCCACTGCAAGTCATTTGCATCGCCCAGCTCGACGTCCGACGTATCGGGAACGTCAACCGGCGCGTCCGTCCACTGCAAGTCAAGACCAGTGCCCGACCCAGTCTCTGACGTCTCCGTAGCGTCTGTCGGCGTACTCGTCTCATCCAAGTCCAGCCCAGCGATCGACCCAGAACCTGGTGTCGGTAGAGCATCCGTCGGCGCGTTCGTCCACTGCAAGTCATTTGCATCGCCCAGCTCGACGTCCGACGTATCGGGAACGTCAACCGGCGCGTCCGTCCACTGCAAGTCAAGACCAGTGCCCGACCCAGTCTCTGACGTCTCCGTAGCGTCTGTCGGCGTACTCGTCTCATCCAAGTCCAGCCCAGCGATCGACCCAGAACCTGGTGTCGGTAGAGCATCCGTCGGCGCGTTCGTCCACTGCAAGTCATTTGCATCGCCCAGCTCGACGTCCGACGTATCGGGAACGTCAACCGGCGCGTCCGTCCACTGCAAGTCAAGACCAGTGCCCGACCCAGTCTCTGACGTCTCCGTAGCGTCTGTCGGCGTACTCGTCTCATCCAAGTCCAGCCCAGCGATCGACCCAGAACCTGGTGTCGGTAGAGCATCCGTCGGCGCGTTCGTCCACTGCAAGTCATTTGCATCGCCCAGCTCGACGTCCGACGTATCGGGAACGTCAACCGGCGCGTCCGTCCACTGCAAGTCAAGACCAGTGCCCGACCCAGTCTCTGACGTCTCCGTAGCGTCTGTCGGCGTACTCGTCTCATCCAAGTCCAGCCCAGCGATCGACCCAGAACCTGGTGTCGGTAGAGCATCCGTCGGCGCGTTCGTCCACTGCAAGTCATTTGCATCGCCCAGCTCGACGTCCGACGTATCGGGAACGTCAACCGGCGCGTCCGTCCACTGCAAGTCAAGACCAGTGCCCGACCCAGTCTCTGACGTCTCCGTAGCGTCTGTCGGCGTACTCGTCTCATCCAAGTCCAGCCCAGCGATCGACCCAGAACCTGGTGTCGGTAGAGCATCCGTCGGCGCGTTCGTCCACTGCAAGTCATTTGCATCGCCCAGCTCGACGTCCGACGTATCGGGAACGTCAACCGGCGCGTCCGTCCACTGCAAGTCAAGACCAGTGCCCGACCCAGTCTCTGACGTCTCCGTAGCGTCTGTCGGCGTACTCGTCTCATCCAAGTCCAGCCCAGCGATCGACCCAGAACCTGGTGTCGGTAGAGCATCCGTCGGCGCGTTCGTCCACTGCAAGTCATTTGCATCGCCCAGCTCGACGTCCGACGTATCGGGAACGTCAACCGGCGCGTCCGTCCACTGCAAGTCAAGACCAGTGCCCGACCCAGTCTCTGACGTCTCCGTAGCGTCTGTCGGCGTACTCGTCTCATCCAAGTCCAGCCCAGCGATCGACCCAGAACCTGGTGTCGGTAGAGCATCCGTCGGCGCGTTCGTCCACTGCAAGTCATTTGCATCGCCCAGCTCGACGTCCGACGTATCGGGAACGTCAACCGGCGCGTCCGTCCACTGCAAGTCAAGACCAGTGCCCGACCCAGTCTCTGACGTCTCCGTAGCGTCTGTCGGCGTACTCGTCTCATCCAAGTCCAGCCCAGCGATCGACCCAGAACCTGGTGTCGGTAGAGCATCCGTCGGCGCGTTCGTCCACTGCAAGTCATTTGCATCGCCCAGCTCGACGTCCGACGTATCGGGAACGTCAACCGGCGCGTCCGTCCACTGCAAGTCAAGACCAGTGCCCGACCCAGTCTCTGACGTCTCCGTAGCGTCTGTCGGCGTACTCGTCTCATCCAAGTCCAGCCCAGCGATCGACCCAGAACCTGGTGTCGGTAGAGCATCCGTCGGCGCGTCCGTCCACTGCAAGTCAAGACCAGTGCCCGACCCAGTCTCTGACGTCTCCGTAGCATCCGTCGACGTACTCGTCTCATCCAAGTCCAGCCCAGCGATCGACCCAGAACCTGGTGTCGGTAGAGCATCCGTCGGCGCGTTTGTCCACTGCAAGTCATTTACACTTGTCGAGCTCGAACCAGACTTCGACGACTCTAATGCATTTGGTGGCGTATTTGTCCACTGCACGCCAGGGTGATCATCCGACCCGGTATGTGCCGTCGGTAGAGCATTGATCGGCGCGTTCGTCCACTGCAAGTCATTTACACTGCTCGAACCTGACCCCGACGACTTTATTTTATCTGTTGGCGCCTCCGTCCATGGCGGTGCGGGGTGATCATCCGACTCAGAATGTGACGCCGACAGAGCTCCCAACGGCGCGTTTGTCCACTGCAAGTCATTTCCACTTCTCGAACCAGACCCCGACGACTCTAATGCATTTGGTGGCGTATTTGTCCACTGCACGCCAGGGTGATCATCCGACCCGGTATGTGCCTTCGGTAGAGCATTGATCGGCGCGTTCGTCCACTGCAAGTCATTTACACTGCTCGAACCTGACCCCGACGACTCTAATGCATTTGTTGGCGCCTCCGTCCATGGCGGTGCGGGGTGATCATCCGACTCAGAATGTGACGCCGATAGAGCTCCCAACGGCGCGTTTGTCCACTGCAAGTCATTTACACTTGTCGAGCTCGAACCAGACCTCGACGACTCTAATGCATTTGGTGGCGTATTTGTCCACTGCACGCCAGGGTGATCATCCGACCCGGTATGTGCTGTCGGTAGAGCATCGACCGGCGCGTTCGTCCACTGCAAGTCATTTAAACTACTCGAGCCTGACCCCGACGACTTCAATGCATCCGTTAGCGCATCCGTCCATGGCGGTCCGAGGTGATCATCCAACTCAGAATGTGACGTCTGTAAAGCATCAATCGGTGCATCTGTCCACGGCGGCTGGTATGTCGATGCGTCGGTCATTGTTGCCGCGTTGGCGCTTCCGTCAGCGGCAAGTCGTGTTGTTGTTACCAGCCCCGGACTCATCCCGTTGGTCGTGGCAGCGGGCGCACCGTCAATAAGATTCGTCTGCCAGGTCCTCTCCTCGAGATGTCGCGAGTCACTGAACCGGGCGGCTGTCGTGCCACAGACAACGACGGCGACGACGACGACGACGAGTTCCGACGGACGCGGTCGTCGTCTCGATCTCCACTGCGGTCGTCGCTCCATGCTGTCCAATAAATAGGGTCAGTGCGCGTAACTATCGTACTCTTGTGCGCGCGGCGTCTCCCTCTCGCTCCGTGTCGATCGGGTTATCAATCAGTCTATCGATTCGCAGGTCGATCAATGTCCGCCCACGTCTGTCGCTCCTCCTGTTGTGGTGGTGGTACTACTACTGCTACTACTGCTACTGCTGCTGCTGCTGCTGCTGCGCTTGCAATAGGAAGAGGTACGGCGTGGCCTATGACGGGAGTGAGTACACAAAGACCGCAGTACCGTTAGAGCACTTCCTCTGGTCAGGTCCGTGTTCCGCGCTCGAAAAGCGACGGACTGACTGCACTGCCTCTACGGAAACGGCTGTTGAGCCTTCTGCTACGAGAGTGCTGCCATTGGTTGAGTGCCGTCAGGGGAGGGGGCGGCTGGACGAATCAAAAGGTCGAAGCTGTGCAGACGAGACGAGACGAGCAACGAGACGGACGACATGCAAACAGCGACGAGATCGTTGCACGACATGGAGGCATTACGCGGCAGCTATTGATATGGTCACTAGATTGGGACTACTTACGTTTCGAGTCGATAGCTCATGCGCAGACAGTATGAACGCCGTCGAGCGGGACGATGGCATGCGCGTCGGGTGATTGGAGTGTCCGATGGACGCTGCAGCGACTGCAACAGACACTGTTTCCCGCTCGCTCGCTCGTGCGAACGGTTGTCAATGTCACAAGGGCCGACTAGCGCTGTATGGAAAAGTGATGGCAACGATCGATCCTCACCACTGCCACTGTTTTTACCACTTTCATTGGTATCATTGTCATTGTCCCATCGAGTTCGTGTCACGAAGAACGCGGCAGTTGTTCAATCGGTAGTATGTCCGCTTCGGCCGATGACGGAAGCAGTGGTCGCTCGGGTCGTGCAGCTCGACACTCGCTTGTCGCCTGTTTCTGCACACACAGCAAACACAGAGCCACTAAAGCCGTACGGGCGTGTAGTCAGTTTGTCATCAGATCGTACAACTGTCTCCGCAACGTGGACAAAAACCGGTGCTCGAGGTGTCACGGGGTAGTGTTCCGAGCCGACCAGACCGAGAAACTGAGACAGAAAGCGAGAGAGCGTTTTTGACTGACTGCATTTGCAAGTCGGGATGTGGTAACCTGTCGACAAACTTGATCCAAAAAACGCACATCCGGCGTCTCAGACGTGCGTGACGGACCTCTGGAGAGCAGTGGAGCGGCGACGTGTGCGCGTGGGACAAAGACCGACGTATTGTTGCCAAGTCCCATGCGAGTCTATCGCTCCAGCGCAATCAGTGCATCGCTGTTGTTTACGCAGCAGGGGGAACGAACGGCGAGGAACATCTCGACAGGTTGTCAAGCTGAAGCACATGTGGTCGCTGAAGCGATGACGCGTGGTGCAGGGACGCCACGAGCCGCAGTGTCTGCACGTCGCCGGCTGTTTACACGGTGGGCGTCTCGGGCATGCGCGTGGCATAGCCTCATCAGCTTCAGCTTCGGCAAGAATGGTTCTCGGCGAAAGAGGCTGCTTGAGATGAGGGACTGAGGTGCAGATTGGCTTGAGCTGGAGCGTATGAAGCTGAGAGCGACTGGATGGAAACGGACCAGTGCTCTCGATTGGCACAACGTGCGTGGTCTAGCACGGCCGATCTTCTTGACGGACGGACCGCCGCCTCATTGGCGGGACTCTGCTTTCGAACCCGATCTTGTGCGTGCGAGCCATCTGCTGCTGCTGAAACTGCATCTCGCGATCGAAAACCCGCCATCGACTGCTCGACAGACACCATGTCGAACGCTTGCATGGAGTTGAGCAACGGGGACGAAGACGGAGGTTTGTTGAGCTGCACGGACGCACCCACAGATCTTTCGGCAGTGTGGTACAGTGCACAGACTGGCTGAAGTCATCGTGACTCAGTCTGCTGTCGATAATGACAACCATGGACTCGCTGGCTCACAAGTCCGACTCGGCGTTTGTGGATCATCCTTGATCACATAGTTGCTGTAAAGACGCAACAGCCACGCAGATATCTGTACGAAGCCAATGATGAGCTAGCACGAACCAGCACAGTCTGACAATCGGGTCTAAAGGCAAGTGCAAGCATGAGCCACTGGCATGCGATCTGGTTTTGACGCGGCGTGCTGGGTTCGGAGATGCAAAAGCCACGCAGCCAATGCGTAGGGTCATGAGCAGCTCTGGAGTGACTGAGAACCACAAGGTATACGCCATGTCAAACTGTGCTGGCAGGAGTGGTCCCTATCAGTTGTTGTGCCGCTGATGAACCTTTGACGGATTCTTCGTCCTTGGAAAGGATCGACCTCACAGCATTTGTTGGACAGGGTCACTCACTCTGCAACAAATTGCGTGCTGAGTCAACGCCTGCGCACCTGGCTGGGAGAGCGCAAAGTACCGATTTCATACACAATCAGTGCAAGTGAATTGCGATGGACACGCAACGAACACAGTGAAAACGCAATGGAGACGTAGGTCAACGACGTGTAGATACCCAGGTCCTCGGACAAGTCCAGAGCCCGCTTTGTCTACAATTGGCCAGCCATGTCAGTACGAAGAAGATTGCTAGAACGAAGACACCACCACCACCACAAAATCATGATACACGGACGTTACAGTGCCGTTTTCCTGTCTCACTGTGTCGGACGGCACGACACGAGGCGTGGAACTCGAGGATTGTTTCTTGGCGACAAGACGACTGACTGTCTATTTGCCGAACATACGCTACAATCGGATGAGACAGAGTCGTAGTGTGTTGTCGGTTGTGCTGTCGTCGCTTTGGTATAACACATTGCTCAAACACTCTGCCTGGCATCCGCAAGTGAGGCAGAGCAGCCGCGTTTGGGTTGTTCGAATTGCGCCAGTCCATGTTTCAGAGACTTGACTTGTGCATCATTTGCAGCATACGCTGAAACACGGTGGGTGGTTTGTAGGGAGGCAACGACTCAGCTGTAGTTTCTTTTTCTCATAGAGGCCACACAATAGATGCGACGCCGAGTAGCACGCAGTCATGCTCAACGACAGTCTCCGAGTGTGTGCGTCTAGTGTGCGATAAGACTCATAGCAGGTGCTTTGTAGAGTAACCGCTTGTGGCACAAAGTGCAAAGCTGAAGACGTCGTAACAACAGGAAAAGGCGGAGAAATGTAGTTTTAGTAGATAGTCGCAACAACGCTGCGCGAAGTAGCGTACTTTCGTGGGCAATACAGCAAACGTTGCTATCGCTCTCCTTTAGCACCGACTGCTGCTGAGGTGTCGGATGCTGACGATCATGGCTCCAATCACGCATGCGAGGAGTCAAGTCAAGTGCGAGGCGTATCATCCTGACAAGCTCTGCTGAGGGATAGTATAGTCGAGAGCCACATGCTGTCTTCGCTCTCAAGACGACGACGGTACCTCACTCTTGAGCCACGCAACCAGCTTTCACGTTTTCGGTCAGCCCGTAGGGTTAGCAAGGTCAGAAGGCAGTTGATATCACCATCAGCGGATCTCCTCTGAGCTTCCCCTGTACACGCTTACGACCTACTATATCCCGTCACCCGGCAACAAGGTTACCGGGGTGACATGCTACTTTATATACTAGGTAGCACTAGGTCTCGAACATCAGAACGCCTGCGCGCAGACTCCTGTCGCGAGATGATCAGGGTCCTCGGTGTCAGTACGGGGCCCTGTAGGACGTATTGTTCGGCTTGAGAGGTCTTCAACCAATGATTGACATCAGAATCAAGGAAGGTCGTGGCCTCCTGGACTAGAACGGGGTTAGAAGAAGCGTGCGCTTACACCGAAGCTCCTGTGTCCATAGCGATATTCGCCAGTCGATCCGCCATTTTGTTGTAGGTGCGATAATGATGTCCCCAGCTGGAGACATGGATATCGTTAGCGATGGCGCTTGCTTCGGTGAATAACTGCACCAAGTGTTGCTTGCGTGGAGGATGTCGTGTTCGGAGTTGCGCAAGCACAAGGGCACTGTCCCCAATGACATGCAAGGGTAAGTAGTCGCTGGCCTTTGCTCGCCGAAGACCGTGGACGAGCCCCCAGTATTCAGCGATATTGTTAGTAGTATCGGCAGAGGCATAGGCCACGCTCGCTACCCACAAAACGCATGCGGCGTGCGTCGGAACGTGGAGTCGGACAATAACAGATCCAGCTCCGCCTGGACCTGGATTTCCGCGGGATCCTCCATCGAAAAAGAGGAGGTAGAGCACTCCTGGGCACCGTTCGATAGGACGTACGTGCAGCAAAGGAGGTTCGTCGTAGCAGAGGAGGGTATCAGCCAAGGCCGACCGTACCTGCGCAAACAGTTGCCCGTCCTCCCCCATGTCGGGCTGGTTGGTTGATCCACGAAACCTTTGAACCGACCGGCGAAAGATAGTCTTGGCCCTAGCTGTGTGAACATCCTGTGATAGAGACGGGCCTTCCATGCGGCGGAGGCGCTCGACCCAGATGGCATGAAGTGTCGTTGATACGACAAAACGCCACAGCTCTCGAGCTGCCGGGAAGACCGCAGCCTGAGCTTTCAATAAATCTGCCCCTGTGTTCATAGATTGCTTGACAACAACCCAGGCGTTGGGCGGAATCCCCGGGAGGTCCAGTCCAAACTCCCAGACATGCAAGTCATCCTCCTCGGAAAGTACCAAGCCATCGCCACCGATCAAGGAGGTATTTCCAGTGTCGACGCGCGCTAGGGCATGTCCAAAAGATATGTCTTGCCAGAGCTGGACCAGCATCCACACACTCAGGGACGGGGCACGACAGATCTTGCTTTGCCCAATTCCAGAGCGGGAAACTGTTACTCTTCAGTCGATATATCGTCTGAGCGTTGGTCGGAAAGGACGCACGAATTCGTCGAATGTTTCTCCACGTGATCAATGGTAAACCTTCCGATATCACGTGAAAGTCCGCCTTTGCAACCCGTTCCTCGAGAAGTCTAGTTCCTTCCATATAGCGCCGCCGGGAGATAAGCTGTTTAAGTTTCTTTCGATGTGGCCGCCACCGTCGACGACCGGCCCACAGGTGGACAACCCGCGTGAGCATCGGATGCGCGCCAAAGTGGACAGGAGTCCCACTGGATGAGGACGCGGCGATATCGCACGCCGTCATCGACGAGACGGGTTGCAACCCACATTCCATACCCGTATCGAAATGCAGGAGAGATGTACCTTCACTAGTGAGAATCCAGTCATGGAATTGGTGCACCTTCGTTGAGTACGAAATTAGGGACCCAGGTTCCAGCGCCCGATAGACCAGAGACGGGAAATTGTAAAGAAGTGCGAGGCAGAAGGACCCGAAATGCCGTCTCTTCGCCATTGACTGGGTCGCCATGTCACGCGTGGGAGAGAACAAGACAATGCCAGTCTGCAAAGTCGTCCAAGACATTACCTCGCCAAGGTAAGTCAAACTCAGGGCAAAGGCGGCTCCGTTCAATGTGTAAGCCGTACCCCGTCGATCTCGCAGCCACGACGTATCCTTGAGCGTGGCGTGGACAAGCCATCGGTGATCAAATCGCCCCGACGCCGCAACTTCAGCACTCATCCCGGCGCGCAGTCGATCATCAAGCACCCGCCGAACATCAACGGTGACACTACCGTCGTCATTATAGGCTACTGCAGCTCTCGATGTAAAAGAGACGGCACGTCTGCAGACTTCCCTGACCGCACCTTGGCGAGCATGCCGAGCCGCAGAAATTCCAACAATGTCGGACCCGGTTTGCCATAGAGTCGCTCGATATCGAGGATGCTTGTCTTTAGTCCAACAAGGCGTGATGTAAGCCGGACCTGACCCGCTCGATCCCCACAAGTAATCACCAAGTAGTAAGTCCCTCGAAGAAAGAGTAGCTGCCCAATGTCCAATTGCTGTAGCTGCCATAGTCATCAATTCCGTCCAAATACAAGGCACCGCTAGACCCCCTGAGGGATTGGTAAAGAAGCTATCTCAGGAGGGACCCACGGTCGGGACCGCTTGCCATCACGGACGCCCCAGACAAAGTCAATAATCAAGCTGTGCAGCCTGGTAACCACGGCGGGAGGAGGCCAACAGTGCCGTGCTAAAAACGTGATTTTGGGGACAGCAATAGCACTGGCGAGCTGAGCCCGTTGTTCCACCGTGTGCGTCTTCTCCCGTGCTAATACAAGTCGGCTCCAGAGATATCGGATGCACTTATTCCAGTTATCGGCTACCGCAACCTGTTGTCCCACCAGAACACCAAGATACCGGCAAGCTTCGCCGGAGGCCAGCAGAGTGAGACCACAGGTGCTTACAGGTTGCGCTGATCCGCGCGGGTCCAGCTCGAGGACCATTGATTTAGCCCGATTTGTCCAAAGACCTGACACGCGAGCAAAATCATCGAGAATAGCGATAACAGGCAAAATTGCAGACCGATCGCGAAGGTATACAGCAGTATCATCGGCATATCCCGAGACTTTGAGCTCAGTTGTCCGCCCGCCAGATGTGATAGGTACACCTCGAATGTCCTCCCGCGCTTGAAGCACCCGATAGACACTATCGAGGGCGAGAATAAAGAGAAGTGGCGCAAGGGGACACCCTTGCCGGATTCCACAAGTAACGGCACGTCGACTCGAGCGATATCCATTGACGAGAAAACGGCACGTGGTGTCGCGGTGTAATGCTGCCACGACGGATACGAAGTGGGGTGACAACCCAAGCCACGTCAGCGCCGAAAGTAAATATGGACGTTGCAATGTGTCGTACGCTTTTGCAAAATCGAGAAGCAGAACAATTGCTCCATGTAGATCGCTGTCCAAGTTTGCAGCTTTGCGTACCGCCGCGAAAATGTCAAGAGCCGTATGGATCGATCGCTTCGGAACAAAACCAACTTGAGCCGGCAGGACGAGTTGCGACAGCAATGGCCGCACCCGAAACGAAAGAATCTTGGTAAATAACTTGTAGTCACTGTTGAGGAGAGCGATCGGGCGATGATCAAGCGGCAAGGCAGAGGCCGGAGATTTCTTCAAGCACTGAATATTTGCTTCACCAAACGACGCCGGGAACACGCTGCACGTAAGCCATCTGGTGTAAAATGTCGCGAGAATGGGACCGAGCGTGTCCGCGTAATCGCGGTAAAATGTGTTGTTGATTTCATCCGGTCCAGCGGCTTTACCACGTTTTAGTCTCTTCAAAGCCGCACTCACATCGTCGGGAGAAATGTCCGATGTCACAGTAGAGTCATCAACCCGGTCCGGAGGGGTGGCCCGGGAAAGGAACGCGGCGGTATTGTCGGGACAGGCAAAAGAATGAGTCATAATACGCGCCCAGCCGTCGGCCATTTCATCAGCCAATTCCTGGGACCGATTCGGCCCGGATGTCGCTTTTCCTCCCAGAGACACGATGGTGTTGTCTTGAAACTTAGTCGAAACTCGGGCGTAAAAACGGCGAGACGTCTCTTCAGGCGTGTACGTGTGCTGAACGAGAAGGCGTTCTTTCTTGGTCCGTTGCCATAAGCGGCGACACTCTGCAACTTTACGCCGAAGTTCCACCGGAGTATCGTGGGTGCTAGGCTGGTCGCATCCTTCATGATCGCCCGAAGGTGAGGTATCAGGGGTACGCGCCACCAGGAGAGCAGTATTCAGTCGGACATAGAGACGATGCAGTCGCTGCCGATAGCTTTTTGTCAGGCCTTGACGCGCGGTTTTGGTAGTCGCCAAAAGAACTTTACGAAGACTTATCTTCCAGTCGTCCCACCAGTCGGCCAAGCTCCGGGCTGTGGTATAGTCCGACGTCGGAACAGAAATAATCGCGTCAGCTCAAAGCTGGGCCAGAGCAATGGCCTCAATGATGGCTTTGTGCGCGGCCGCATGTGCACAACCTGGAACAGGATACACGCGCCTCGGCTTTCGGACACGGACCACATGACGGGGCACGCCGATCCTGATGCTGATGTCATTGTGGTCGGCAGCAGGACCCGGTACCGACATAGCAACGTCTCGAATCCAATCAGCATGCCTGCGAGCTCACATACCACCTATCCAGTCGCGAACTTGCCGAACTACCGCCCGGCAGAGTGTATAAATAAGTGTGAGCCGCCGCGTGAAAATGCCGGTACAGCTCTCTCTTCTTCGGCGATCTCCATGTCACCATCAAGAACATCACTGAGCTGCGCTCGACCGAGAAGCCGTCGCAACGCCAAAGAATCGTGTCGTCCGGGTGGAGATATAAAGGAACGGTCCAGTCGCGGCTCTAAAGTACAGTTGAAGTCCCCACCCACAAACATGGGTCCGTCGTATGCCTGTAAAAGAAGTAGAAGGCTATCGAACAACGCCTCCCGCTCAGTCTTGACACTTGGTGCATACACATTGACAACAAGAACTATTTCTCTCAGGAGCGTGAGCTGAACAGCCATCCAGTGCGGCGTCCAATGCGCCTCAGACCACGGGACCATTTCCGTGACCGATGAGTAGGGGTTCAATAACATCGCCACTCCATCTCTAGAGTGCTCTGACTCTGTCCAACAACGAGCGTCCGCGCTTTTGTACAAATCCCCAGGAGGAGATGTAAAGCTTTTCCATGGTCATGGACTCACCAATAGTGACGCGCGTTTCCTGGAGAAGGAACAATTTTTGATCGATGGTACCCCTAGATTCGCTCTGTCGGAGGTGACTAAACCAAAATGAGCATTGTTTCAGATGCTTGGGAAATCCCGCGGCATTCTGCGAATGGAGACCGATGCTGTTGTTGCGCGGCTGACGGGACTCCTTCAACAGAAGTCTACGACGACGATGGGGCGTGCACCGAGGCAGCACACCCCCTAGCTCAATCCGAGACGCCCTCAGTACTGCGGTTCCAGCAGCTGACCATCACTAGCGATAAGGTCAAGCGCCGATTGCCAGTTTGCAGGTTTGCAGAGAATGCCGACGACCGCCGCGCGCCCTTCTATGGAGAGGTGGTATAGCACAGCCTTCGTTTTTGGCATTACCACGTCCGTCTCAATCTCAATGGATGCAAGCCTTGGTAGTAAAACGCACAGCACATTGAGGACTCCCCAATGATCCAAGTCACCAAGCGGTTCGACGACAGTCGCGCACAGCAAATCAGGCTGTAGTTTGCTGAATCGTCGCCACCGTTGGATATTGTCCGTCGTTCTCCATCGAATTTGACCGGTTTGCCTATCCGCCGTGGAGGCCCAACCCGTGCACAGATCGCGGAGTTTTGCATCGGCGTGTGTGGTGTGAAGTCGGATCACAGCCAGTTGAGATTCACTATTGATGGCATGTCCAAAGGAACGTAGGGTGTCAACCGGCATCGAGGTGATATAATCGATCGAGTACGGTAGACCAGAGACGAGTCTCGCCAATTCCAAACCACACGTGGTTATCCACGCCACTATTCCCTTTGGTCTAACTGGCATTGTAGCCGGAAGTTTCGCAAAAGCTTTGTGCCGGATGACCCATTTGCAAATCGCAGCCGTGTTCGCTGAAAGTTTTTCGTACTCTCCGGCTCAGGGGTGGCCGCCACCGCAGCAGATGCAGTGTCTGGAATTTTTTCGCACTCGGGTTGCACGTAAAGTCTGGTCGTGAGTATCGGGAGCGCGATCCTGTGCCATCGGGGACCGGACCGCTACCACCGAACATAGATCGCCCATGTCAGCGACCGGATGTGTCGGCGAGTCAGAAGCACCCGTGTCAGGGTCGTCGAGTACTCCAGACGAGACCTTGAGCTCTTCTTCGATCGCCTTGGCCAGGTTCGCTGGAATAGGTACACGAGCGGCACAGGGAGGCGGAGTCACAGCCCCGTCATGCAGTTATGTAGGCACATGGTGGCACCAAACACAACTGTGCTCTCAGCCATCGAAACATCGAGATCTGTGACTGTTGCCCGTCCGACTCCATGGATACTGTCGGTGGAAGGTCCGAAGGTCTCTGGAATGAGGATGCGCCGCGAACGGCACCGTGCGAGGTGGTGGTTTTGAAGGCCCACCTGTGATACCCCGTTTGCGGCGAATGTAAGAGGCCAGCAAACTCTGGATCATGGACCGACTCCTCTCTCTGCATCTTTTCGCCAGTGCAGCAGGCAACTCGTGGGGTGGTGTAATTTCAAGCGGAACCTTGAATTCGGTCAAGAGCTTTTTTTCGGTGTAATCTTTGCCAACCGGCGGGTCAGAGTTTTCAGTGTTTTCACTGCGATCTTTGCATCCATGTTCGCTCGGCTCGCCACCGCGCCCGCGGCACGGTATTTGTACTCCAATTGCCGCAATTCTCCACCTTCTTCTTAGAGTGAGTCAGGGTCCTCATTACCCTGGTTGTCAGAATCAAAAACTGCTTCGAGTGCCTGAGCATGAGCCTCGAAGTAGCAGGACTTTTTGGTGTCAGCCTCTCGATGCTTTTCTGCGGCTGCGCAAGTAATATTCTCGACCTCTTTCTGTGAGGCGCTATGTGTAATCGAGCCAACTCAAGGGCCGTCTTTACCAATGCCTTCGGAAGAAGAGACGAGCCGTCCCCTGGGGTAAGAGTTGGAACTGCGGCAGCAGCCGCATGATCTTCACGCAATAATTAGTTTAGTACCCGAATCGCCCACGTGCGCTGATTAATCACCTTGATGGGGGCAGAGGGCGTTGGCGCAGATTGGACACTTTTCTAAACTTCCTCTGGACGGCCTGTGGCCTTAGCCAGCCTAGGTAGGGTCTTGTTTGATGGAACCGTGGTCGCAGAAATTTTCTTGGAAGTAGTCGTTTACTTCGGGAGAGGCGACTTTCGTGAATCGTCAATCGTGGTGGACTGCGAATGCGAGATTGGTGTCACTGGAGATCCCGCCGCTGGACTGGACGGCGCCACTGGGGGACGCACATCGCACTTAATCTTGTTCGAGCCAGGGTCGAATTACTTGGTCGTCGACATTCCATTGACGCGAGTATTGCCGCCACGAAGGGTCTGGCATCTCGCTACCGGATACGCGGTGGTAGCGCCCGAGTGCGCATCACGAGGAGTTGCCTTCAACACCGTTTTCAATAGGGGAAGCTTGTCGCCATCCGCTTTCATTCTCGCCGTGGTCGCCACTAAAGATTCTGCCAGTCCTGATACATGCTGCATGCGACCGGCAACGTCCAAGTGGGTAAAAGTCAACCCACTGACGTGAGGTAGAGCAATTGGCACACCGCTGAACTCGCGGTGATGCTGCACGTACAAAGCGCCTTTGCGTCCGCCGCATTTGAAACTCGAGTGATAAGGCGAGTAGCAGGTGAAACAGGGAACACGTTGGAAGTGCCGACAATGGTGGAGGAAGATCTCCGTGTCGGAGGTTGCGATGTGCGTAACCAGCTTGAGTTGTTCGGCACATGACACCGCGTCGAAAGTCGCCACGAAAAAATTCGAATTAAACACCTCCGAGCCGTGTGAGCATCCACGAGTCACAGATGTCACCGCACAGGAAACAAAGGGAATTTAATATAGCTTGAACCAAGCTGGCCGCTACTCCATTTACTAGAACCCGGACTTGATAATTCAAGTGGTATCTGCTAAGCGAAGTAGAAGGTAGCGATGCAGTATAAATGTCGTCGCGCTCCAGTACAGACGGACACAACATCTGAAGACTCTTACCGCGAAACAGAATTGTCTTGCCATGCCAGCTCGCAGCAGCTGCTTGATCCGGCATAATGAAAGTCAGGCGCCTCGTGTCGACATCGTAACTAGTCCGCTCGGCACCCTTGACCAGCTCCCGACTCATGACATCGGGCTCCGTATCCCCCTCGCGTCGTTCCAAGAGTTGTAGAAGCAACGTCTTCTCCGCGATGTATTGAGGCATACGCACATAAGGAGGAACAATCGCAATAACCTTGCCTTCGAGGTACGTTTCTAAAAAATCAAGCATTCTTACCCTTGTAGCCCGCGGGTGCGTGCAGACTGGATATTCAGGCGGAGAAGGCAAAACGATGCCCCCTATAATCCATGCCGCAAGAGCCTCCTCCTAAAGCGGTATAATTGGACGCAGATCATCGTCCGGCTTCGCAACCCACGCCCTAGTGGTCGCGCGGAGCAGGACCGCCCTACGGTCCTGGGGGGCATCGGTCCCCCCAACACCATCGGCGGAGATTGGGCGGGCAACATCGACCGGACCGGCTTGAAGAAAGTCGGCATATTTAGGTCGGCGATTTTCGCCCAAGTCCAATCGGCAAATTTCCCAAGTCCGGTCGGCAATTTTCGTCCGAATCCGGTCGGCGAATTTCGCCCGAATCCGGTCGGCGACAGACGTCAAAATGAGGTCGGCGAACGTTGCCGACCTGTCGTCTTGCGTACGACATCCGGGTCGCACGTACCATGCCCTTCCCCAACAACTCCGGGACGCATAGGCGGACGGTCACCTCCCCCGTCTCCCATCCCTCGCTCCTCGGGGAAATCGGCTAGGTGATCACCGCCCCTAGGCGCGCTGTGCATCCCCGTAAGAGGTAATTCAGCGCTATGCATCTCTCTGCCGTCGGCAGGTCGCATTATTTTTGGCAAACTTGTACGTGCCAGTATTTAGGTCTGCGTATTAGTCGCAAATTTGGAAGTAAAATCCACCGAGAAGGGCCCAACAAGGATGCTTGCCAAAGTTATCACCTGCAAGCAAAGGATAATGATTCCGAAGTTGTTGAAATTATGCTTCGCATGCTTGCATCGTCAAACCTAGATGCAATGACTTTCGTCATTTTCAGCAAATATTGAGGTAATAGACTAATTGTGACGTTTGAGCTCGCTGTGCCAGACCAAATTTTGACTACAGCGTTCAAACTCGCTCAGTCCTTGAGCTCATTTTGGCCAACTAGTCGTGTTCGCCTAGGAGCGATGCAACTCCGTTTCGCCGTATCGGTATGTGCTTTGATTACGGCTGAAGACCTTGACAGCGGCAGCTGATACGTGCGCTTCTACACAATGGACGCAACACAAGCTCGGCTGCTATGTGACATTACTCAGCTAAAAGCCGTCTGGACTATTCATGAAAATGTCAAAGTTCTTGTCGAGAAGCAAACTGCACAACAGGATCGTATCTGTAGCACGGTGCGTTGCACTGGGTCCCCAATTCGGATCGATTGCCGATTGAAAACTACGCGCCGAATCGCGGATTGGTAACTATCAGGAAGACATAACTACGAAAGACACTTCTATCTTTTGCCAAACACGCTTGCCGGAGCACGACGCGTAGTTACAAGTAGCGGCTGAAGCGGTTGCACGAGATACGAATCATCGATGCTCGAGAAATCTCCATTTGCGTCAATGCATGCGGCAGTCTCAGGGCGCCGCGAGCACCTGCCATTATCACCACCCCATAAGTGACCCGCCAAAACGCTACAGAGCGTCGTCGAATTGTAGGACCGAGAGAAGAAGGAGCGACTACTTGCACAGCACAAGTGTTGTTCGAGCATACCTTCTCGTCATTTGTTCGACCGAGTAGCAAAAAATTACAACGACAATATGATTGTGTTTCTCGAGCGGGTAGAAGCCGTACGGGCCTGATCATTCTCAGGAGAAAGTTAGCAATATAATCTTTTGGCCAAGAACGTTTATGATGGATATGAAAGCATTCGTATTCAACAGCAGCTGTAGAATACCGAGAAATCGTGCTTATTAACCATTTGTTGGTACCGCGCGCAAGACGCGTTCCGGCCATTTGCAGAGAGCCTCGTCAATGAATATGACAATTGGGCAGTGCGAGCTACACAATACTGCGCCAAACCGACTAAGAACCTCTACCACAGACCTTCCTCATTACAACTACCAGACTTGGCAATTGGGCGTCGACCCAGAATGTAGGTGCTTCCCATGACAATTCCATTTCCATAAGCCGCCTTTATAGGTCTGGCTCGCATCAAAATAGCTTGATGACACCGTTGTCACGCCTGTCATCTCTTCCCCTAACAACCTATGTGCAGTCATGAAGAAAATCACACGCAGAAAGGTGGTGCGGCTCGATATAAATAACTCGACATAATTACCGAGAGTAATCGAGTAAGATCTTGCTTATCATATAGCCAATGTGCACCAGACGGCTTGACGAAGCGTATAAACGTCATAGGTTTTGTCATACTGATCAAACGTGTAACGGGGCGAACCCGTGAGACGTAATTGACACTCCATTGTTTAGTTAGACTATCATCGAAGTGATTACATCATTTCATCAATACGCCTTACAAAGCAAATATTAGAAAAAAGTATTAGCTATATAAGAGTAACATTCAGCGCTACTGCATTATTCAGATAATCAGATCAAAACATCATTCACCACCAATCGCTGCCAGACGCGGCAACGGGTGATGAGCAAGTAGCACCTTTGATGTTTGTACCTCTCGTTTTGCCCGCATGGATGCGGTAGATAAAGAGAACAAATAATTTGGTGCGAATCATACTAAACGACTCCCGGTTAGTCGACGTGTCACGGAAGAGCTGGACGCTAGATCCGGAAATCCCCCGACTCGTGATACAGGTATAGTGGGAACGACAGGGAAGAACGGGGGAGGGTCTTCGCATCGGCCGGGACCGGCGGAAATGCTTTTCGACCCAGGAGACACGGGCTGCCGGGATCAGATGAATCAGGATTACGGGGCACATGCTCGGGCCAACAGAAATCACAAAGAGGGTGGGCTAACCTTCCTATCCTGCGGTCTCGGAGCCGTCACTGTGTCTTTTAACATAGAAGGAGTGTCGCCGGGAGAAATCGGCACTCCGGTTGCAGGTGATGACTTTTTGCCGATAAGCTTAAAGAAGTTGTACGTGATCGTCGTTTAAGATGTAAAGGTCGCTCAGAGTGACAAATTGCGGGGGCGTGGAAGGTAACGGTGTCATCGCTCTTTGCATCTATATACGACTCGGGTCCAGCCTAGCGAGAGCGCTTTTGACCGCATTAGGTCCGGCACCCCAAATTGATGAGCATGGAATGCAGACTTTTAGTAGCATTCTACATGAAAGCTTGTGTCAATGTGGAATGCTCCTATCAGGATTGGGAACAATATGCAACGAACAAAAGACAAGACTACTATTAACAACATTAGTGCTCACTACCAGAATGGATCGCGTGACAAGCATACTGCGAAATCACATATTCCGGTGCTAATTATTGGATGTCAAAGATTCGGAAACCCGGCAGAGATCATAGCTCGGGTCGAATGGATTCTGTCTCGACAATGCGCTATGGAAATTGACGGTTTTACTCATAAAAGTACACAGCTCACAAACTCCATATGCCGAGCGCATTATGCGCTGACAGAGCTGATCAGCGGTTTCATCCAGCTTTAAGCTGGGAACCGAAAATGAATGGCTAGTAACTCAAGGACTTGCGAGAGGAACTATCGTCGGTATAATGCGGGCCATTTTCGATAATCCAATTTCACGTCACAAGATACTTCGTTTGCATAGCCTGGTCTCGGCTTCAGTAAAAGGTGTAGTGAGGTTTTTCTCAGATTTGAGAGGCTCTTTCACGCTAGTCGACATCATACTCAGGTGTGAAGAGAACATCTTAGAGGCGACGAAAAAGTACGAAGGGCAATCAACAACACCTTCAGGATCAATTGCAACTTTTAGACAATCAGCTGTAATGTGGACTTGAGTGCCATACATCTGTTCTATTTTTACAAGGAACGGCTAGAAAATTAAAGTACAATTTGGTGCCGTTTAAGTGAGTAGTTTACAGACTATACAACTGGCGTGATTTATCCACCGGATCGACGTGGGATCGCCAAAATGGAGCAAGACACCGGAGCTTTTATATGAATGTTATATACGTGGTACGCATGTATAACGCCTCTCTATTCGTAGACATTGACCACAATTTTGCTGTTATTAGCAAACACTGTCCCATATCACATATAGTTCGAGTACTTAGACACGTGTACACCCGGACCTGGCACGTCAAATTTCTATAGTATTACGTTACACCTCTCGAGATGCCCGGAAATTCTGCGCAAGATCGTTAAACTTCTATATTTTAGCGGAATTGTTATTTTTAAACATTCGGCTTTCGACCGGAAACTTTTGTGATTCCGTTGTGGATATGTCGGTCACAAAATTGCACGCTGTCGCTATAATCATAGAAAAATTCGTGGCAGCGAATGTTAAATAGCCACGTGACGGCAGGGTGTTGCTGTATATGATAACGCTAGGCCGTTTGTGATATGATGGGTGTAACAGTAGCGGCGTGTTTTGAGGTGCAATATATTCAGTGAGACGCTTAGGATACTAAAGAGAAACGTAAATCTGCATCCTCGTTGCATAGCATGACTGCCACCGATTCAACAGCCAGTGCTACGAGGCAGGACATAATTCATATCGCGGCATCAAGCTTCAATAATCTGATGAACGCGATCCTACCGAGCGCACTGCATGAATCCTAATCGAAATGTAGATAGATTTATGTTCCATTGCGGAGAAGATACCGCTCCGTACAACCTTAACGTCGTATTAAATAAAAATACCGTGTAAGAATACACCTATGGAGTGCTTTACTACTCTGATGGTGATGTCGACGGTTTTGCGGAGCTACAGAACCTTTGTAACGGGGCACCGACAACTACGTACTGGTCAACCAGTACGGAGTTTACTATCACTGACTGTAGTGATAGTCAGTGCCCAGCTAGGTGTAGAACTACACAGAGGAAGGTAGAACGACTAAGGTGAAAGACTCTAGTCGTAGAAAAAGTAAAACTGTTATTAATATAATTAAGTCCTATAACTCTTGTATCTCTGTTTGGCCTGACTTAATTATACTAATGAAACTAAATGTATGGTGACGTCTACTCACCACCCATTGCGCGCGTCTAGCAGCGATTGGTGGGTTGATATCATCACGATATCAACCAATGAGTAGACCCTTCGGTCATCTTCAACAATATCACCATGCTCTGTGATATTGTTGAAAGAATATTCAACGTAATATTCTTTATTGTCAATTTCTTCTTAATGACAATATCATGTAACGGGCTACCCCGTTACATCACCCCTCCCTTAACTGATAGTCACCGTGTGACTATCGAAACTTTTGTGGCCACCCGTTGGATACCAACGGGACGGGGAGTACTTGTTGGTCAGATTCATTCATTCTGACTTTGCCTCGCATAGTTAACATGTCTATGCGGGGTGACCCAAAGACGACACAGCCTGTTGCTGCGCCCGCCTCTGCGGCAGACGACTCGTCGTCTGCTGCTCGTTTTCAGCCTGCAGCAGGTGTTGCTGCAGGCGCATGTGGTATCACACCTCATGCACACAGTGACCCCGAGTTAGGGGTCAGCTACTCTGGCGAGTCAGATGTGTCTGACTCGGAAAAGCCTTTAGAGGCATCGCGTTCACCTGCGGTGCCTCGTTCATCAAGAGGCCTGCCGAACGTACGGACTCGCGACATGCGTCACAGTCTGTTCGGCAGTGATGATGAATATGGTGATGAGTATGATTACTCATCACCGCGATCAACTCGTGCGCCTTCGCACGAGCGATTTCGACGATGGTGCGAGCCGTCGTCATACTGATAACCGTGGTACCGGCAAAGGTACCACTTCGAAGCGTGATGAGCTGGAGCCGTGGCGTTTGCCTGAACAGCTCATCAATAGCTTGTCTCACGATGACAAGTCATACACCATCGAATACCTTTATTCGATGCGAGTGAGCTTCACGGCTTGAGTTCCAGCGCGAAGAACTTTCGCGCTAAAGAAGACTTTTATCTCGATGCTTTCCTCAAGCATCGATGGTACAATGGCAACCAAAAGCGTGACAAGGCCTCGCTTTTGGCGGCGTGGAACGCGTTCGTCCAAAATGTCAAGAATTTTGGACGAGAAGGATGGCTTCAAAAACTTGAAGCGGTACGCATCAAGTTTGAAAAGCGAACGCCAACCGGTGCAAGGTACCGGCTGCATCGTTTGTCGAGTGAGGCAGACATTCCTTGCCTCACTTGGGAAGATCCTTGTGCGAGTTGTGTTGACAACTCGCAACGTGCACATAGGGACGTGTATTCCCTAAGTTCGCCCTGGGGAAGGGCACACATCTCGGCTGAGATGCGGGACGCGATTGCAAACTTGCAATCCGTCTACAAGCGCCAAAAGCGCGTGTTTACCGATGGGCCCTCGGACCTATCGGATGAGTCTCGTCATACTGGTGGACGAGACCTTCAACGTCAGCCATCAGCTGGGATCGAGGTTCCCAGCTGTCATACGATGGTGGGTACCCACGCCAGCGGACAAGGTAACTTGTCCGCTCCCCATTCTATCACGCGGTGGCTCAAGATACGCCCCACGTGAAAGCGTCGACCACCGTGAGAATCCACCAGTGGTTCCGGTGGCGGTGGAAAGACAAGGTCCGGCTCAACCGCCGGGCCTGCAGGAGACTTTGGGTAACCATTGGCGTTACCTGACCGAGTTGAGGGCGGACGTCGATCACGAATACGATCGTCGGCACGACTTGCTGGCGACCGTACGACGTCTCCGTACCGATCGGGAGAAAGACCGATCGGATTTCGCGTTCTTTCAACTCGAGAGCGAACGCGAGAAGCATCGTTTGCGCGACGAGCTGGAGGCGGCTCGTCGCGAGACCGCGTTGCTGAAGGACCAACTTGAGTGTTTGGTCCGTGATCACAAGAATCTGTTGGGGATTCTTGAGCGTGCCGGCTGTCTCCGTTCTCGCAAGAGGCCTCGTACTGATAGTACGGGCGGAGACGACCAACATAAAACGTAGGATGCGTGCGCATCCTGCGAGGCAACTCAATCGTGTATGCATTGCCCTTGCGGTGCAACACACGAAAGGGACCAATGTATTTCGGCAGTAGTTTACTACTGCCGACATTAGTGACTGCATGTCCAGGTAAGTTTACCGTAGACAGTAGTACTAGGTCGTTAACTTTAAATGAAAGAACATTTGCTCTTCCATTCTTGTCTGCGTTCCGTTTCTGGCGGTCCACCGCATTTGCGATGGAGTCCTGAACGAAACGGACTACCGCCTCTCGAGTCAGCAGGAAGTTCTCTGCTGACTCGTTGTTTTGTCTTTCAGTGCGCTTCGTGCGCACTGCTAAGAGATTGTTCTCTTCTTCAGCGAGGTTGTCTTCTTCCTCGCTGGCATAATCGTTGACGATGCTGAATATCCCAGCATCGTCATCATTGTCTGAAGTAGCAGCAGCGTCATTGCTACTGCTAAGATCAACTTCTTCGATGTCGACATTATCGACATCGACATCAAACGTATCGGCATGTGCGATGATACGTGATGAGCAAGAGCCAAAACGGTTTTTGCTCGAGCGAGTCCCTCCCCCCTTAACCCAGAGTCACTCTGTATAAGGGCGGGAATACGTGGGTGGCGTAAGCCATTCACGTAGAACGGTGTATGCGTTGTTGACGCATGCACGGAATTGTTGATGGCAAATTCGACCATCGGCAAGAGCTCACTCCAACTCGAAAAGGAGTGGACGTATCCTCGAAGAATTTCTTCGAGGACACGATTTGCACGTTCCGTCTGACCATCTGTTTCGGGATGGTCAGATGTGGACATCTTTAATCGTGTTCCGAGTGAACGGAACACGGATTGCCAAAACTCCGCCGTGAACCGAGGGTCACGGTCGGACACGAGTTCACGGGGTAATCCGTGAAGTCGAAACACTGTGTCGATAAAGACACGCGCACAGCCGTGTGCAGTGATCGATTCAGAGACTGCAGCAAGATGCACCATCTTGCTGAAACGATCCACAAACACAAGAATACCATTATTCTTGTGAGAGTCTTCGGGAAACCCGAAGACAAAGTCCATGGAAACGGACTCCCAACACTCTGCCGGGACCGGCAGAGGTTGTAGTGGCGCACGGGATGAAGGGCTAGGCTTCACCCGTTGACAGACTTCGCAAGAACGAATGTACTTGCGCACGAACTGATACTGGCGGGGCCAGTAAAAGTTACGACTTACCGTAAGGTAGGTCTTTTCTCTACCACGATGCCCGCCTGAGGGCGCATCGTGACATTCGAACATGATGCGTAAACGCAAATCATCATGATCGGGAACGACGACACGAGGTGTATCGTCGGCAACTGCTGTGTAGTACAGCAGGCCATTGCGAGTCGTATACCGATCCAACGAGGAACGGTATAGAGCCGGTAAATCCGACAAGGATTTCCGGGATGGGTTCGCAAGGTGACCCATCAAACGAAGGAGAATCATATCTCCTGCGTATGCCTTCCGCACGTCATCGAGTAAAGGCGATGACGGCACACTGACTGACAGTGCCGCAACAGTGGGCAAGGCCTCACTGTTTGCGCGTGTTGTCGGCTCGAAATCGGGCCGACGTGATAGCGCATCAGCGACGACGTTAAGTCGTCCTGGTTTATACTCCACGGAGAAGTTGTACTCCGCGAAGAAAGACAGCCACCTCGCCATTCGTTGCGAGAGGTGTGGACTGTTTACGGCCGTGCGTAGTGACGCATGGTCCGTATATACGATGAACGGTCTATCTCCGAGGAGATAGACGCGGAACTTAGCCAGTGCGTACTTCATGGCAAGGAGTTCCTTGTCATGCACTGGGTAATTGCGTTCAGCTGGTTGCAGCTGACGCGATTGATAGCAGACGACGCGCTCCGCGCCGTCTGTGTCATACTGCATCAACGCACAGCCGATTGCAAAATCGCTGGCGTCACAGACCACATGAAAAGGTCTGTCCTGATCTGCAATCGCCAAGATCGGCGATTGCATCAAGCTTTGCTTGATACCTTCAAAGGAACGCTGGCACTCAGCGTTCCATGACCACTTGACATTTTTCTTGAGCAAGCAAGAAAGATGAACAGTCATCTCGGCGTAGTTGCGCGAGTACTTGTGCAAGTACGCCGCTAGACCAAGGAACTTCCTTAGTCCCTTGACATCGACTGGCACTGGCCAGTCGGTGATCGCCTTGATCTTTTCGGGATCAGGGCGTACGCCGTGTTTACCCACGATGCACCCAAGAAGTGGTATTTCGCTTGCCGCGAATATACACTTCTTGAGGTTGGCATACAACTTATGCTTGCGCATAAGTTGAAGAACCTGACGAACATGAGTTCTATGAACCTCAACGTCCGTCTTTCCGTCCATAGCCCGGCTATGGACGAACACATCGTCGAAGTAACTCGGTGCGAAGTCTCGCACCGGTCTCAACAGATTTGTAACACATCTGTTGAATGTTGCAGGGGCATTACTCAGCCCCTGTGGCATCACTAGCCACTCCCACAGCATACCGCTGGGGGTGCTCACTGCTGTGTACGGGATGTCCCGTTCACGCATGAGGATCTGATAGAATCCGTCCATCAGATCCATGGACGAGAAGATGGTACTCTTTGACATACCATCTATGATTACGTCCTTCCTCGGTATCGGCGTCTGAGCCGGTACCGTTGCAGCATTCAACTTGTTGAATGCGTGCACTATCCGCCATCCTCCTGTGGCCTTTCGCACACAGAAGGTCGGAGAGCTGTGAGGGGAAGTTGATTCCCTCACATGGCCCGCTGCTAAGCGATCGGCAAAGAACTTGTCGATCGCTAGCACCTGTTCACGAGGCAGTGGCCACTGCTTCATGACACAGTACTTCGAGCCCGGCTTGAGCTCGATCTCGTGTCGAGTGCCTTTGTCCTTAGGCAACTCGCAAGGCACGGATTCAGGGAATACATCCTTGAATTCGATCAAATCCTTATACAAAGGATTTGCCTGAAGCGACTTCCAGGATTGAGATTCATATCTCTCAATCCGAGTCTTCTCATCGATGACGCTTTCGTCCATCGATGAACTGCTGAGAACCCTCTCGGTCTCAGTAAACACCGTTGCCGATCAAATATCGGTAACGTACTCGTCCTCCGCGACGAGTACACAGATCTGCTTGACTTTGCCACTGCGCAGATCACGCAAGAACCGTTTCGGTTCTAGCGTTGGCAATTGAGTTATCTCCGAAGTTAGTTTCGGAGGCACAACCAGATCAAGCGTGTAAGCGCCTACGCTTGATCCATCATTAACCAAGACATTCACTGTCTCGATTACTTCCTGGGAAGTCACATCCACAGGGTCCAGGAGAGCTTTCTCCACAATGTAGTGATCATCTACATTGTGTTCTTGTACAGTCGTGCTAACGACCGTACCACGAGTGAGGCCATCGCACTCGCTCGTAGTACACCCACGTAAATGTGGGCGTTCCAAGACATTCTTCAGATCGTCATCTGAGGAACAAGTGGCAGGTATCGTAACTGATCGATGCTGCCAGCTCACCCTTGGCTCGTATCTCCTGAGCCAAGGTAGTCCTAGGATGACATCAAACTTGTCATCCAGGTCGAGTACGATGAAATCATCATCGTACTGTTCATCTTTTAACGTGTAGTGGATTCCGACTACACGTTTCTTCACAGTGATCGATGCGCCTGTCGCTAGGCGCACCGTCATTCTCGTTGGAGGGATCTCCCGCTCCACGAAGTTGAAACTTCCTGCCTCTAGCGACTGGCGACGAACAAAATTGTTCGACGCCCCACAGTCAACTAGGGCGCGAAGTGACAAGTCCTTTGTCACTTCCAATATCAAGGTGATGAGAGAAACGTCATCACCAAGTGCAGAGACACACAGGGACTGCGTGTCGGGAGCAACCTTCGTCAAGAGATTTGCAAATTCTCTTGATGTTGCTGGATCAGTAGGGCGCTCCGCCCCTACTGACCCCGACCATTTTTTGATGGTTGGTCTCGCTGTTGCGGCTTTGCAACAGCATCGGACCCTCGCCCTCCAGTTCTTCTTACTGGTGGACGATTACTGCGCTCAGCACCGCGAGGTACTGAGCGGGGGATACTGCATTCATATGCGTAGTGTCCCAGTTTATGACAGCGATGGCATCTCACCGATCGCTTGTCATTCGCAGGGCGAGGTTTCTCGCCCTCGACATTACAGAGGTCCATTGGCTCTGGACCTCCGACCGCTGATCGTCTCTGCGGACGAAAGGGGGTCAGCGTAGTGTGAGCCTGTCTCACACTAAAGTCTTCCTGCTCCGCAGCGAAGATTGCTTCGGAGAGCGTCTTTAGCTCTCCGCGGAACAGGTGGTCCCTGACGGGACCATCGGACAGCCCTTGAATGAATATTGTGATCAACACAAATTCACTCACAGGGTTCACTACCATGCAGCTTGCAAGGTAGCGTACATGCTGAGCGTAAGCGTGAACCTTACGCTTACCCTGTTTGATTTCGAGGAGTTCAGATAGTGTCCTGAACTCTGCCCTGGGAGGCTCAAACGTCTCGCTGAGCAGGGTCTTGAAGATCCATCAACGACCCAAACACGTTTGGGTCGTGCAACTTGAGATTCAGGGCCCAATTCCTGGCGTCCCCTGCCAAGTACGACTGAGCGAATGCAACTTGCATTCGCTCATCGTCGATGCGACGGGCCTCGATGGCATCGTCGACTTCGACGAACCATCTTAACAGGGAGTCGTCCTCGACTCCGTGATACTTGGAGATCTCTAGCTTTAGAGACCCCGGTCGACGCTCCCGTGTCGACTGCGCGGACTGAGACTGCCTCAGTTCTTCGTTCCGCTGGTGATCTTGTTGTTGCAACAAGGTCACCTGCGCTCGCGACTCATCAAGTTCTCGTTGCAAGAACTTGCTAATGACGGAATGCTGCTGGTCTCTATCCCTTGTGGATAGCATGGCCCAGATAGCTTCTTCGCCAACGGTCGAACTCATTCGTTCGATCGCACTCCATTCGATATCGCTCAAATGGGAGTAGCTTTCACGGGTTCCGTGAAATCTGTCGCCTTCGACTTCGTCCAACATGTTCATGTTGGGCGATGCGAGTGTGGTCCTTGGACGGACTACAAAGTGCTACCAGGTGTAACGGGGCACCGACAACTACGTACTGGTCAACCAGTACGGAGTTTACTATCACTGACTGTAGTGATAGTCAGTGCCCAGCTAGGTGTAGAACTACACAGAGGAAGGTAGAACGACTAAGGTGAAAGACTCTAGTCGTAGAAAAAGTAAAACTGTTATTAATATAATTAAGTCCTATAACTCTTGTATCTCTGTTTGTCCTGACTTAATTATACTAATGTAACTAAATGTATGGTGACGTCTACTCACCACCCATTGCGCGCGTCTAGCAGCGATTGGTGGGTTGATATCATCACGATATCAACCAATGAGTAGACCCTTCGGTCATCTTCAACAATATCATCATGCTCTGTGATATTGTTGAAAGAATATTCAACGTAATATTCTTTATTGTCATTTTCTTCTTAATGACAATATCATGTAACGGGCTACCCCGTTACACTACAGATGTCGCGCTATTTGCAATTTTATACCGCCATCGTCGATTGCCCGCTAACTTGAAATTATTTGACAGCAACAGTCTGGCTTCAGTGACGCAATGTTTCGAGTAATGTGAGAGCTGGAAAGTATGGGCGAAAAGAAACCACAAATAAAACAACTGACGTGTGCACTAAAAAACACTGATCATGAGCAATGTAGACCATTGTGGTAAAAAGACAAGCGACATTGCCCTGCAGCTATATCTAGGTAAAGTCGAATATTAGGTGCTACGAATTTATCACAATCGAGATAATGTTCCTTGTTGTTGAGTGCTGCAGTTCACTTGCGCCACCCTTACGGGTACCAAACCTTGAGCTTCTTGGCGACCGTTGCGTTTTTTTAGTAAAGCATCGCCTTTCTACTATAGCTATTGAGTGAGCGAGGATGTGGTGGCTTCGCTTTTAAGTTGGAGGGGAAAATGTTGTTTTTTTATTGGTTCAATTTCCACAAACTACAAGGTGGAGGGGTGGGTGGACTATTTTTTTTTTTCTTGTTTTGTTTTGTTGGTTCCTTGGTGTTAGCACTACATATTTGCATCCTTTTTTTTGGCGGGTTTGGTGGAAAGACCCCCAAAAACCAAATCAAAACAAAAAAAAAACACTCTCTCTCTATCCCCAACCATCTTAAAAAAAAAAATACATTCCCTTCCTGCTCTTTTTAATTGGATTTCCCAATGTGGTTTTTTCCGAAATGTTGGGCCGCCTTGGAACAAGTGAGAAAAAGTTAAAAACAAAAAAAAAATGATATATAGGGTGTATATGTCAATGTTGAAAAAAAAAAAAAAAAAAAAATAAAAAAAACCAAAAAAACTGACAACAATAATTGTAAGCATTTGAACAGGCTACATCCCCCAACCATGGACAAGCAGGTATCAAACTGCACACATACTCGTGACTGCCAATTTCGTATATCTGAGTGACCAAACTAACGTAAAAGTGCTAGGTCTTGCCATGCAAAGGCGATCAGATCGATTAGAACGTATGTTCGTCATCACCTGAAGACTTGTCTTACGTAGATACGGATACAGAAGTCCGTGAAGTATGCGGGTCAAAGGCAGCGGTGATCGGATTCGGTTAGCTCAGGTTCAATCAGATTTAGCTGTCATGTCAGCCAACGATGTACAAACGTATGACACTACATTGCACAGGTCGATTCACTTATCGATCTTGTCGATAGACACGCCATGATCTCAGCTCAAGGCGCCACTTTGAATTGCACGTGTGGTCTATTTTGCTAGAGTAAAAGAGAGCTCGATCAGAGGTGTGGTGTAGGTGACACTTTGTTCTGCACCTGGTGCTCGATATTCTGTATACGTGATTGCATACGTCAAAGGATGCAAGAAGAGGAAAACGCGTCAAGCGCTTCATCACCGCGATATCACACCAAGTACTGTAGATACATGCGCCGAGATGCTAAGAACTTGTAGACCTTGTTTCGGTGTTGGCTAGAATGCACTACAACGAGCTCATTTCAGTAGCGCAGCGCTCTGCTTTCAGCGAAAGGAGCTCTACTTCTCGAGAACAAGGCGTCCGATCCAAGTGCCACTACTCCCATTCCACTCTGGCTAAACCTGCACATCAGCAGTCAGCTTCAGCTTCCCCACTCTCTTTTCGTATACAAGACGACGCCTGTATACCCCTGTGAACCATCCGGATACGAGGGCAGCTGCTGTACGAAACATTTCAGGCGGTGCTTAAGTTCGCAGCGCGCTCACCAAAAAACGCGTCCAACCCCCGCGCCGTCGTCGTCAGCCATCGCCCATGGCAGCAAATGAGCCGCCCGAGGAGCCGCCAGCAGCGCGCGCGACCGTACAGGGCCGCGTGACGGGCATCATCTACCCGCCGCTCGACATCCGCGCGGTGGTGGACAAGACGGCGCAGTTTGTCGCGAACAATGGGCGCGCGTTCGAGAGCCGCATCGTGGGCGAGCGCATGTCGACCAAGTTCTCCTTTCTGCGCGAGTCGGACCCGTACCACGCGTACTACGAGCACAAGGTGAGTGAACTGAGTGCCAAGAAGAGCGACCCGAGCGAGGACCCGACGGCCGGGCCGTCGAACGAGGACAAAGACGCAGGACAAGAGCCGCTGCGTGTGGCGGTGACGGCGCAAGAGGCTGCAAAAGACGTGTCGCTGCCGTCTTCGAGTGAACTGGTGGTGGAGAAAAAAGCAGTCGAGAATGTTGCGGCCCAAGTGGCTAAGAAGATAAAAGAGACTGCGCTGGAGCCACCGCTTGAGGAGAAGTTTATGATCAAGCACCCGACACTCAGTGCCCTTGACCAAGAGATCATGTACCTCACGGCGCAGTACACGGCACTGAGCGGCAGCTCGTTCCTGTCAGGATTGGCTACGCGCGAGCAGCGGAACCCGCAATTTGACTTTCTGAAGCCTACGCATCCATTGTTTGCGTACTTTACAGCACTGGTGGAGAGCTACACGCTGGTGCTGGCCAAGCAGGACGTGCAGATGAAGCGGTGAGTGACGCGTTCGTTTTCTGACGTTGCTTGGTGCGTATAGTAGCGTGGTGAGTAACGCTGTGCTGATTGTATTCGCTCTCGCTTGCTGTCGTGTTGTGCATGTATCGTGTTGCATTGTATCGTGGGTGACGTTCTCAGGATAGAAGAAGGAACAAAGCGCATGCAGGTGCTCGATCGGTGCGTGCATCGAATGGAGTGGCAACGTACCGAGCAGGAACGCAAGGACAAGGAGGCGGCAGAGAGCGACGCCGAGCGCCGCGCGCTTGCACAGATCGACTGGCACGACTTTGTGGTGGTGGAGACGATCAATTTCGACGACGATGACGATTTGGGCGCTTCTGCCGCTCGTGATGAAGGGGAGGGCAATGCATCTGATGATGAAGACATGGATATGGAGGAGGAGGACGATGACGAAGAGCCAAAGCCGGATATCAAGGTGGTTGAAAATCACATACCACACGCCTCAGCAGCAACAGCGCAGCAACCGTTGTTGAGTGTCGATGGCAAAACGCTTTCGTCTGCAGAGGCAAATGAACACATGCGCATTCTATTGATGAACCCAAAGTGGCGCGAAGAAACCCAGCGTCATCTAGAAAAGCAGAAAGAGAGCTCTTATGCTGTAGGCTCGGCAATCGCAGACTCGCTGCGGCGGTTTGCAACAAAACGCGCGGACATATTTGCTTCCTCTGCTGAAGAAGAAGCACGGTTGTTACAAGCGACGACAGCGCCGACTGCTGCAGAGCAACAGCAACAACGACAACAGCAACAGCAACAGCAGGAGGAAATGGATTCCGACAAAGAAGAGAAGTCTGAGTCTGACTTTGGCACATCTGGAAGCCAGCACATGCCTGAGCATGCGGGGCATCCTGGACTTGGACGGATGGGTACAAGTGTACCGATCGTGGAGTCAGCTGGCCACGTGATGCCAGCTCCAATGACTGGGACTCCAGGTATGGCCGCTCCGGCTGCCGGCCACCCAGGAATGACTCTTCCAGTTGCAGGAGCTCCTGGTATCATGCCACCGACCGCGATGGTACCGGGAGCCCCAGGCATGGGTCCTCCTCGAATGATGCCCCCCGGGATGGGACCTCCTGGCTTGGCACCTATGGGTGCTGCCTCCGCTGGCATCATCCCCCCACACATGCAAGCGCCAAACGTAATGGCATCAGGAGTGGTTCATGGCCCACCTGGTGTCGGGGCTGGACCTCCTGGCGTTGTAGCAGCGAGTGTGACCGCAGGACCTCCAGGCGAAGATCTTGAACCGGGCGCGAAGAGGCAACGTACAGGCGGATCGTCATTACTGCCAGAGAAAGAGTTTGCTAGCCGACATCCGGTACGTGTGGTGCTTGTCGTATAGCGGATTGACCGTGCTAACCTTCTTGTGCTTTTGCACGTGTGAAAACAGGGGATTGTGCGACTGGTTGTGAAGGTTCCAAACGATCCAGACAACGCCCAATGGAAATTAGGGGGACAGACGCTAACGATAGAGCTGGATGTGAAGGACAGTATGCGGACACTCAAGGAAAAGCTGATGGTGCGCAATATGTGAGCGGCGTTGTTCGGTGACATTGTATCTAACCACGCCTTGCTTGTTTGATACAGACCGAGCTACAGGGCATGCCAGTAAACAAGCAGCAGCTCAAGTTCTCGTTGGGATTCGTCAAGGACGCCTTTTCGTGCGCACACTACAATTTTGTAAACGACACAGAGCTCGAGCTGAGTGTTCGCCAGCGCGGTGGTAGGCGGTAGAAAGAGCAGGCCACGAGATGGAGAGCGAGAGAACGTCGTCAATGCTTCCATACACAACTGGCAAAAGCAGCAATAGCGGGTATATCATGGAATGAAAAGGTGTGAGGCCTTGTATCTGCAGACCAAGAAGGATAACCTCTGTAACTACCCGTCCAGCTTCTCTTCCCTCAGGTCGATTTCTTCGACGCACTTGACCATGTATTGGAGCTCAACGGCGTATCGTTTCGCAGCCTCAAGGTCCTGGTCCTTGTCGTACACTTCGCCCAGCTTTTTGATCACGGCGTCAACTTGGTTCGAGATTTCCTCGCGGATAGCGTGCAGCGCGTCGATAGTTGTCGCCATCGCGATTCGTTCTCTATCAGTTGCGTGCGTTCAACGACTGTCAGTTTCACTCACTCAAGCTCGAACGCCAGCAGTTCCAGTGTTGTGTACTGGTTTGCCCTACCGAATCTCCATCATCTGCATCAGCAGCTCCGTGTCTACTGCTGTACTCGCAGTCTCGCCAAGAGCATCGATCCCGTCTAGCGATAGCTGCAGTCCAGCGCGTTAGACGAACACAGCCTCTGCGACCACAAAACAAACAACGATACGCCGCACGCACCAGGTACTTCACGCGTGTGTTGGGTGTCTTGAGTATCTTGTACGCGTCATTGACGACTGCAGCATTGGCTGCTGACAGCTCCTTCTCAAACTACACGAAACAGAGAAGCATAAGAAAGAGACACTCCTTCGTACACGTATCTGCAACAACGACCAGACCAAGATGAGTGCACGTCGCACCTCTGTTTTGGAGCCGTATAGGTCCGGATGCAAGCGCTTCAGCAGACTCCAGTACGTCTTTTCGATCCTGCGCGGCTCCAGTGTGAAGTGCCTGGGGCTGCTCGCACACTCAACCACCACAAAGACAACAGGCAGCGTCAACTTCCACGTCGCTACGCACAAGAGAGAGAGAGCGAGGGAGAGAGAAAGAAAGAAAGCGGATCCACTCGAGCTTTGACGTGCATTTTGAACATGTCAAAGTAGTCGCAGCTCTTGCTCAGCGGCTGAATCGCGTCGCACGTGGGGCAAAAGAACGCGCAGCTGTCGGTCGTGCGGTGGCACTTCCAGCAGCTCACTGCACCGCAGCAAAAAAGGCACATAGTCAACACACACACACACACACGCCAGTCAATCAGAAGAAGCGCATGTCAGCCGCCGTTCCCTCTGTCCACCTACACCCGCCGTCGGGTCCGCCGCAACGTGTGGCTATCCCATTGCCGTGTGCTGCCTTCGAGACGACTGTACATGTGCGCGGCCGCTGTGGCGCCCTCAGAGTCCGTCGGAGACGCGGACGCAGCCAATTCCCCGACCGCATAGCGTCGACGCTCGAAAGACGAAGCAAAAAAGGGAGTGGCACCAGACATGAGACGAGGCATGTAAACATGAGACACTTTTGGACGTGTGTGTATTTATTTATACCACAGTAGTTGTACCCATTCAGATGTAGTTGTCTCAGGAGATTCAATAGGCGACAAAAACAAAGAGGTCGAGTTGATGGATTGCGTCCGTGCAACACACCCAACAGCTCCGAGGAGCGCAATTTGCGTCGGCAGGTTACGTGGTGACTGTAAAATACTCAGCAGACCAATGCACACGAAGGAACATCATGGCGTAAGAAGGATCGAGCAATGACATTATTTTGTATCCTCTTGACGTTGTTGAACCGGTTGCATGGTATATTGTCCACGCTGTTTGGTCGCGCAGGCGATTACCGAGTACCCCATGCGTGCGACTTCGTAGGCTGCTGCACGACTTGGCTATGGCTACGAAACATCAGGAACGGGCGTGGCAGCTGTGGCATCTGCTGGCGGCGGGAACGAGAGAACCACTTTCTTGCCATTGAGTGTGTCCCGCAGCAACAAGTTGGCAGCGCGGTGCACGTCCAGTTTACCGCCTTTCATGCGGAAGCCGCGAAGCTGCGCGTACGACGCACACAAAGTGTACGGACTCCACTGCTCATTGTCGTCATCTTTCTCCACGGGTTTCAGTTTGTACACCTCATGCAGGTGCGGCGCGCAGTTCTCGGCAATGAAGCGCACAGCACTGAAAGGCTCACGTGTCTGGGCGATGGGGAAGCTGCCAAACAGAATCTGCAGGAGAACAGGCACGTTGAAGCGGGGAAAGACCACGCCAGGGCAATCAAACATGAGGATGCGGGAAAAGGCGCTGTGGCTGCACCCGAGCATCTCCACGCGGTCAAAGTAGTGCGTCTGCAGATGCTTGGTATGCCCAGGGGTAGCCGACACGCTTACGAGCTTTCGTTCAAAGAGGCTGTTGAGCAGCGAGCTCTTGCCGACGTTGGGCTCCCCGATGAAACCAACCGTGAGCGTCGTGTGTTCGTCTCTTTCTCCAGTGGAGTCTTCAGTACAGGCTTGCTGCTCAATGCCAGCACTCACTTGACCAATAGCTCGCATGAGGGCAGCGTTGCTCTCGTCCATTGTGTCGCGGCAATACGCTAACACGGGGAGGTCTTGTCCATACCGTGCTTGCAAATACCGTGACCACTTCTCGACACGCTCTGCCGCAACCAAGTCAGTCTTTGTGAGCACCAGCACCACGCGCTTCCGTGGAAACTTCGTGCGAATGTGCGTCATTAGTTGGTCACTGATGTGCAGCAACGGACAGCGAGCGTCTGCGAGATGAACGAGAACCGACGAGCGCTCGACCACTCGCCACAGCTGGCGCCAGACCTCCAAGTTCCTCTCGTACAAGTTGAGCTGCGTGCCGTCGCTACGACGCGCTGTCTCTTGCTCCAGGTACTCGACCCACTCTGTAAAAGCTCGACTGTCCACGTCGTCCAGCTCTTCAGGAGTCATGTCCCGCGACCACTCGGGCTTGGTCAAAATGCGTGGCTGATTAGCTGGATCCTGGATCCCGTACGCGTAGATGGTCTGAGAACTGCCCCGATCTTTTGCGTACACGAGCTCCCGCGTCGCGTCTTTCTTCCGCGCATCAACAGCAGACTTGGGTTCCTTCTGGAAGATCGTTCGGAGGTTGCTGCGTCCACCCGGAACCTGCAATATCACCGGTCAGTACCACCCCAACTAGATTCGCCCATCAACAAGGCAGTAGAGCATTTATGGGTTACGGGGTGGAGCTTATAAGAGACCTACCGCTTGCGGCGGACCAGCTGCGTCTGGGGCATTGACCGCCTCGTCATCATCCGAGTCAACGGCGTCGCGTTTCCTGCTTCGAGCGTCACGAAGTTGCTGTTTCTTGGCCTTCCCACTGAACGGCTTCTTCCGAGGCGGCATGACCGGCAGCACAGACCGCAAGTTTCGTACCCCTCAACCAGTCGGATCACTGGAATTGTTGCAGTGCGCTTTCGTAAAGTCGGGCAGTTGGTCGCGTCGGTTTAAAACCGCCGAAAAGCACGTGGACCGTTAAAAAGGGGTACGACGAAACCCCAATCGATGTATTCTCGCACGAATGCATGAGCAGCCGCAGTTAGAGATGGAGTATATCGCTCTGATTTAGGTCATTTGCTGTAGTCTGCTGACGATAAAACGCGGAGAACGAGCGTCAGCAATATTGAGCTCAAAAAGACTGTGGCGTTGCGACCCTTTTTTGTCCAGCGTGGACATGCAGCGCCGTAAAGTGCGATTGATTACCGCTTCGTGTGTGATTTAGATCAACGATTCTTCGGTACCAGCACAGAGTCTGACGTCTCGACTCTAGTTCGCCTCAACTGTGACCTTATCCATTCGTCCGAAGCTACAGGTCGCTTTTTACGTCTCACTCGACTGCTATACCACTTCAGCTTTGCCGTCAGATGTCCAGATGCACGATGTCGCACGTGCGCGAGAAGTATCGCACAGTATTCATGATACAGCCTCTCTGTTCTTTTTTCAGTTGCTCTCCAGCTCCCCGGATCGGATACCATGAAACAAGACTCGTCTTTGTGGCGCTGACACTGACGACAACGACGTCAGGCATCTATCGAAACATGAGAGAGAACTCGTTCAACGCTTCAATCGACCGGGTGCATCACCACGGGATCGAGCGAAGTACGTCGCACGAAGAGGTATGCAAACACTGTAGGCGGTGGACCGATTTCAGCAGTAGCCCAACCTATTATTCAATCACAAAGCCCCATTGGTTCCTCCTCCTCCTCCTTCTGGTTGATGTACACGGATCTCGCCTGGTATGGCTCAACACTTGGACTGGTCCGCATAGCGAACCCCTTTTTTGGCGTTGATCACGGGCGTGAACGTGCAGTCCCGCATCTCCCGTTCTTGCCGCAAACGCTGCAGTCGTGCGTTGCGCTTGCGAACGTAGCTTGGGTCGTACAGACGACTCGACACGTTCAACACGTCGGTCTTGGCCGACTGCATGGACGCCTGCGACTCGGTGTCGATCGAGTCTCGTGAAGAGATCGAAGCGCGTCGATTCGTGCGCGGCGTGAACGCGCAGTGTACACTATCGCGGCGCTCGCGCATACTCTCATACTTCTCCTCGCGCTTCTTGTAAAAGTCTGGCTGGTACAGCCGCGAAAACACCGTGCCGCCTTCCGTGCGAATGCTCATGCAGGACTGCTGTGAGCCACAGACAGAGCCGGCAAAGTGCTGAGTGCGGGGCGTCGGCAGCAACGAGATGTTCTCTTTTGTCAGCGATGCTATCCGTGTCGTGGGAGAGACCGCTGGCCGCTCGCGCCGCTTGAGAGGCGGTGTCCTCAGTCCCGTCACCGATCTGTTGAGCTCCTCGCCGTGCACCATAGCGCCAGCGTTCGTGCAAACCGACGACGTCCTGTCCATAGAAGTGGCCACTTGTGGTCCGGAACCCATCGCGACGCCAGAGAAGCCGTTGGCTTCTCCATTCGCTGGACGCGTCTTCAGGTTGTATTGCTGCGAGGTGCACTCGGCCAACACCGCCGCGTCGTCGTTGCTCAGAGCGCGCACGACCTGCTGCAGTCGCGCCACCTCTTGCATGAGGCTATGAACCGTCGGCGGCTCGTCTGTACCATCGACACCCGTGTCAAGTTTGCCTGGAGCTGCTGCGTCAGGGGCCGGCGAAACCATCTCGGCGACTGTCGCTGGCGTTATGGGATGGAGTCGACGGCAAGCAAAGAAGCTGCGAGGAACCTGCTGGTTGGTGTGCCACACATCGTCTGCATGTCGCATGTGAGTAGCAGCCACCCACGGGACAAAGACAATGCTCCCTCCGAGAAGGAATGAATTCGCCAATCGGAGTGAGCTTTTACGACGCTAGCGGAGAATTAATAAAACGTAGCGAGGGACGGTCTGAAGAGTAAATCGACAAGTGCATCGATTCATTCCAATTAATTGCATCGATCGATTGGTCGACTGTTTGCAAACAAAAGGCACATCTCACCACTTCAACAACCCAACGTTGTACCCACAACACACATGACAGGAAGCAAGACCCGGCCGATGGATGCCGTCATCATCGTTATGATTACGCGGCACTACTGCTGCTGCTCCTGTGTCTCCATCCATCGGTCTATTTTGCCCATTCTAAGGAAAGAGGATCACACTGTCGATCAAGCACGTATGGCTTTGGAAGTGTTTGTATGGAAATTTGTGTGGGTCTTGACCACATCGTTCTCCTCCTCGCTGGCTCATCCTACTGCTTTTTGACAACTTAATCTTCACGAGAGGCACTTTGCAAGGGTACAGGGATCGGTGACTCAGCCTGGGGTCATGCAGGGCGCAGAGGTCGAAAGGGGACGGTAAGTTGCCATTGCAGATCATTTCGTTGGAGATGGTCATCGCTCGGGCGTTGTTGCTTCTCGTATGGATGGAGAAATGCTTAAGTCGTTTACTCGAGTTACAGCTAAAGATAGAGGAGCAAGTCCCGGAGCTCGTCCATCACTAGAAGCAATTCAGTCCAGCGAACTGATTCAAGTTTTGAATATTCACAGGCCTGTTTCAGATGGTTGGATCGATCGGTGGGAGTGAGTGGGCTGTGCATTGTGAGCGGTGGTGAATACAGTGTTGCTGTAGTTGTTTTGCGATCGAGCAATTCGTGGGTAATGTTGTTGTGTCGGAGATCAGGATGCAAGAAAAGAGAGACGACGACGGCTACCTTTGTCTGTGCAGCAGCGCACACTCACTAGTAGCTTTACCTTCGGACTCGCCATAACGTAGCGGTCATAGAACGAGCTTAGTGACACGTAATTGGGATCCAGCCGAGAGTGAGAACGCATGGAGGACAACTTATGAGAGGAAGCACTGGATCGCGTCGAACAACGTCTTGTTGCGTTGACACAACAGATGGTTCACGGGAACGGGACTCACTTCACGGCAGTATGCTGCCTTCGTAAAGTGAGTCCTAACCCCGTGAACTAGGGCTCGGTGTATGTCCAGCGACCGCCACGACCGTCGCGTCTGACACGTCACATTTTTGCGCGTTTTTGCGCGGTCGAGCGATTCGCCTGCGACGGCAAACGAGTTACTTCAGAGACCACTGCCCGAGCGTTCCATCTGCCGCCAGGCGGTCGCTCACGCGCCACCTGTCGAGCTGGTCCTTAACAACCACTTCTCGCGCCGTCGCGCGTGCCTCGATTCAATCGATTATTGCACGAGCGACTAAAAAAGCGCTTTTTATCCCACGCACCCGCGCCCTCGCAATCCGAGCACGCGCAAGCCAACAGGAGCGCCGCAGTATGGCGACGCGTACGCAGGACTCGCCGCCGCTGGCGGGAGCCGCGATGCCCGCGCGGAACTCGTACCACCTGTCGAACGTCGACAGCAGCAGCAGCAGCACAGCGATGCGCAGTGGCGACGGCGCACCCAGCAGCAACGCAGCCGAGAAGCTGCTGACCGCGCCGGCGGCGTCGACCCCGCGGCTGCAGTGCGTGCTCTGCGGCCTCGAAGCCAACTCGGCCATCCGTCTCGTGCGGTGCAAAACCTGCGTCAACTACTTCCACGCGCACTGCGCGAGTCTGCCGCTGCCGCCCGAGGACTGCAACCTCTTTTGCCGCCACGTGTGCTACGCCACGTTCCGCAAGCAGCAGCAGCAACAGCAGCAGGTCAAGCACGCGGTCTATCGCCACGGGGATTTCCCTCGCCTGGCCACGCAGATTCAGAGCGTGCTCCAGGAAAAGTCGGACCGACTGCAAGCGCATCGACAGCTGCTGCTGCTGGGTACAGGACGTGGTCGAGGGCGTGGCCGTGGACGAGCGAGGGGACGAGGTCGAGGCCGGGGCAGAGGACGCGGCAAGGGACGCATTGTCGGTACGAATCGAGCGCTGCAAGACGGTCGGGATCCAGAACAACCTGCTCGTGGCCACGCTACTTCGTCGTCGATGGCTGGCGGAGGTGGAGAGAGCACGCCCGCGTCGAGCTCCACGAGTACGAGTGGCTTGGTGTACCCACCACAGCAGACAGCGACGGCGTTCAGTACGAGCAGCAGCAATAACACACCGGTGGTGCAAGAGGAGAGTGACGACCGGCAGTTGCAGTCATCGGCACGGGCCGTGTCACCTGCCGTACATCGCCCGCTGCGGGAGTTTGGCACAGAGCAGGAGAGTCACTTTCGTAGCGCAGACCCCGCGATACTAACGTCGTCTACGATGCAGTTGTCGCGATCGACTAGCGGCAAGTACGTCTCGCTGCCCGCGTCAAACCCAGCAGGTACTGAGACGACGGGAGGGCCACGCCACGCACAAAACTTAATTATAAACTCGCGTCCAGTGCTGCGAGAAGATCCAAGCACGCATCAAGCATCTTCCGGATATAGTTCAGTGCTTCCTTTTTTCGACGGACGTCTACCAGGAAAAAGGTCGCCGGTTGTGGCGGGAACACGCGACCGACTTTCTTCTGGCATGCAGCCACCACAGCAGCAGATACAAGGTGGGAGGGTCCCACTTCGACATGATTTCGAGTCATCTTATCGCGGGACATCATTTGGGTCAGCACCACCTTCGACTTCGTATGCCGACTCCCAGCTTGCTGACCTGGCTCTAAGTACTCGAAATGGCTCGGCATCAACGATGAATAACTACGGTTCTCAAGGGCGCTTCACGTCACAGGTCTCATCACAAGTCTCTGTGCGTCACAACACGCTCAACATCCCGTGGCATAACCCGTCCGCGTTTCCGTCGGAAATCTATGAGCGGTTCAGCTGCCACTCCGACGATGCAAACCATGTTTTCCGGATCGATCTATCGCCCGTCTTTGCTGACAAAGCTACGAAGCTTTATCAAACCGAGGTGGACTTTTTCTTCCGGTGCTTCGAGTCTCCTGACGTGAGTCTGGTTGTGAAAGGCATGAGCAGCGAGCTCAATCAGTATATATGGGCATGGCCTTTCATTCTCGAGTGCTGCGGACACAACACCCATCTTGCGTTCGACCATTTCCAGTTCAAGCGAAATAGTGAGACTGACATGCCGGAGTTGGCGTATGTCGGTGAGCTGCAGCTGTCCGTGGCATCATTCAACACGTACCTGGAAAAGTATTTATCGAATGTTCCCGGCAAGGACGTGGTCGTGCTGGAAGACCTTGTCAGCAAAAAGACGATTACTCTTGTGGCTACCGATAACATTATTGCACTGAATAACTTGGTGCTCGCGAAGCACTGTGCACAGGTATGGCTGTCTTTATGCTGTACTTGCTGACTTGATCACCACGATTGACCTTCCCATGTGCCATTGAACTGTCACAGCTCTACAATGACCTCATCAAGGGATTCCAGTGGGACGTGTTTGCTGGTGGCATCCACTGTTTGTTGCAATACCTCCCACAAAATAGCTGGCACGAGAGGTTTCTCAGTCCGAAACTGCATTTCAACTTTCCTGGAGCGCGAGGCTCGCTGAACGATCCAGGCAACGGCACTACTGATACCGCGTACCAGGCAAGAAAAATGGAGGATGCACATGACAACAAACGCTGATAGATCTGCTGCTTGCTTGTTCCTGACAGGTATTGGTGGGGTCGCTAGAGCTCGTTATCTTTGAGCGCTTTGAGCCACAGCACAAGGCAGACTTCGACTACATTTTGCGACGGTCAGGATATGATGCAGTGAGGAAAACCATGCTACTAGACGCGCATCTTCGTGCTCTACGGTACGTGCAATGGTCAACGTTGTCGAACACAGGGCACGTAGTCACTCTGTCGTGTGGAACGATGTGGACACAGCTCTGCAGGCTTTGCGTTTTCGACAGTCCTTCTGCAAGACGGAGAGTTTGTGCATGTGAACAAGGTACGTTTGGATCGAAAAGGCAGGACGCATATGCGTCTGCCGACATTGCATCCTGTAGCAGCCGTGTTTCTTCGCTTACCATGTATGACTGCTATGTTGATAACGTTTAGGGCCGTCAACACTTCTGGCGCGTCGTGGAAAAGGACAGTGTCAGTGGATCCATCAACGCGCCGTGTGTCTTCCTCTCGTGGGAGTGGGTCTACCAAGGTGTTTCTCAACGTGGTATCTCGACAGAATGCTGGGTATGCTGCAGTGCTTGATCCAGTCGTGCTGCATTGGCTCAGCTTATTTCTCCTCTGCGTACTAACCTCTTGCTTTTTCTACTGCCAGTTTGCAATGAAGAATGCCAGCATGTGTTCCGATGGGTGGGTATTCGACCCTCGCCGTGTGATTGTCGAAGCTGCTAAGGTGCGTGGTGTGTTGCGCAACGGCGTCGGTATGCCTGGAGTGACGTGACGATGTACATGATTGTTACACAGTGTGGCGTTGCAATCGTGCGCACTGGTCAGTTCTTGCGCTCGGCGTTGATATCAGTGCGTCCTCATGCATCGCACTTGCTGTCGTTCACGTCCAATCCGGCGCCCATCGATCGCGGTGTAGTCGCGCAGCGACAAGCTCAGATGGTGCTTTTCCTGGAGTCGATCCTTCCATGCCTAGACGCCATTGTCGAAGAAGCGTATGAGCTGGGATTGTCCAACACCGACGACAGTGACGAGTTCCGCAAGGTCTTTGACGATGAGAGCATGTGGCGCACAGTCGACGCTGATTTGCACGACCCACCGGTAGATAGCGCTGAGAATTACTCGTGCGGCATCTGCAAGCGAGAAATCACCAACCTGTACAAACAGTGTCTGGGCTGCGCTGTGTACTCCCGTCGGTGCCGCCCCAACATGACGTACCCGATCTTCCGCATCTGTCTGCGCTGCCACGCACAGCCGGACCAGCACCACTTCAAGCCGCGCGCGATTGCTTCGTACTACGACAAAGTGCTGAGCTCCGAGGGCCACACGGGTCTGCTACCAGCCACGCGCCGCTACCAGTCGGTGCGCAGCTACTTCAAGTGCCGATGTATGCCGTCGCTCCGCTGCGCGTACTGCGGCGGGTGCGAGTCGTGCTGCTGTCTGTGCCACACGCTATTCCAGACGCGCTTCCGGTTCACGGCTCCTGGTGCGTAGCCGCTTGTTGTTGTTAGACTCGACGCGACTCGTTGGAGGGCGCTCGGGACAGGAGCGGTGGCTGCCACCTGCGTCCACACCTGCGTCCACACCTGCTCTCGCTGCTGTCTATCTGTCTGTCTGTGTCTGTGTGTTTGGCGCTGACTGACTGAGAATCCGTCCGTGGCGTGTCGCTCGATGTGTCTGTGTGTCTGTCTGCGTCCGCGTGTGTACCTGTGCAGAGAGCCTCGAGGGCCTGCGAGCAGATGTGGACGCTGTCGTCAAGTACCATCAGCAGCAACTTCAGCAGCAGCAGTTGCCCCATCAGCAGCCGCTGCAGCCGCAACGTTAGCGCCGCGAAAGTGACCGCTCCGCTCGTTCGTTTGCCGCATAGCAACGGGCGCAGATGGACCGCGTGCGCCGCGTGCGTACGTGCGGGTGCAGCTCCACACGTCGGCGCGCGACATTTGCTGCCGTCTGTTCATCAGAAGAAATGCGTTCGCCTGTGGGTGTGGACGTGAGTCTGTGCGTGGGCGCAGTGCCCATCGGCGTTTATACCTCTCGGGTTGACCGCCTCACGCGTTCCGACCCGAGCGGACCGCGAGGGCAATGGGCAATGGGCACACACAGCTGTCAACTGCCGGCAACGCACGCGGCGATATGGGCCGCCGCCGCTCGTCAAGAAATGGCCAATAGACCTGTCACGAACTGCCTCTTCTTTCCACCGACGTGCGCGAGTGAGCGGCGGCACTGCGTTCCAGCGAACACGCCAAAAAGATTCTTTGCACGTCGCGTTTTGCTTTTGTGTTCCTCGCTGTTTGCTTCGGCGGTCGCTGCTTGTTCCACGTCGGGTGCGGCGCGCGCCAGTCGGATGCTGCTGCTGCTCACTAAAAAGTGTCTTCGAGCGCATCACCGCCGGACGTACGTACGACACGCTGACCCCCTCGAACTTAGTGCGCAAGTTCAAGGAAACCACTGGAAGTAGTGGGTAGCCGCGCAACGCACGCCCAGATTTGACACACGGCGCCGCACGCTGTCTGAGCGCATGCGTGGGCCGGACGGCTGCGCCGCTGTCGCGTGTCGCATCGAAGCTGCCGCACACCGAGACGCGCGTGCAGGCGCTGGCACGTGCTGCAGCAGAACGGGGACCCGCTCGCTAGACGAGCGATCGCTCGGTTCCTGCCGCTCGGGCGTCTGTCATACGTGTGTGCATCGGACGTTTCAGCTCCCCGTCCACGCCAAAGCTCCTGCAACAGCAGTAGCAGTAGGAGCCGCGCGTAGAATCGCTGCCGAGGGAGAAACGAAGCGAAACATTGTGGACGCTGCTGCAGACAGGGCAGAAGTGCGGCGTAAACGTCGTCGGGGTAGTGGATGTGGGCAATGGCTTCACGAGATCCACTGCATCCGTACAAAAAACATCTGCGCAGGGGTCGCAGGCGACTGCTCGTCGTACATAAATCGACTGGCCGATCATCGCCAAGATGATTTTTTGCATAGCCTCGACGGGCACGTGGCGACCAGTTGGTCGACCGCTGCCACGGTCGTGCACGGCCTCATCATCAGACGGTAAGTGCGACTGCCGTCTTCCACGCGGTTCTCCGCTTGCGACCACCTTTACGGTCGACATGAGGCAGGAGAGCCCATCGATCTTCGACGCACGCAGTCGACTCGGAAAGAAACCCCCGAGCGCGAGAGCAGGCAGTATGTAGTCGCGACGTCGCGTCTACTGTTTACGCACCTCAACGAGCTGTCGTTGCGGGTGCAACTTGTTCCTTCTTCTTCTTCCTCTTCTGCTTCTTCCTCTCGGCCATCCGGTATTGAAACCGACCTGTCGGCACGAGCTCTTGACACTTGAAGTTGCCGTAGCGCAACGTCCAGCACAGCCACACAGCCACTTGTTGCCGGGCGACGACTGGACGACAGATATGCGACGCGGCACCTCGTTCAAGCACAGCGCGACATTGGTAAGCGAGACCGCGCGTAGCTGCCGCGAATACAATAATGCATACTATTACGATAAAGTAAGCTGAAAAAAAAGAGAGAGGCTCCCCCACGAGACGTCGTCCGTCGTGTGGTGGATCTAGACGCTCTGTAATGACGGATGGCGAATCGGCAGCAGCGCCGTTTTCGCCCGACCGTTCACGCCCGGATACGACGCGCACTTGGGTTTAGTGGACGCGACGTTCGCGATGGGGCCACCGCTGGTACCGCTGCTGCTGCAGTTGCTGCTGCTGCTGCTGGAGGTCGACAGGTTCGACAGCATCACCTTAAGACTCAAACGCCTTAGCGCGTTGAGCTCCACGTTGTCGTGCGGCAGCTGCGGCGGCATCTCGGGCGACGTCGGGCACTGCCCCTGTTGCAGACATCCACTGCCGTCGTCCCTGCGTGCTTGACTCACCACCGCCTCAATGGGCCCGCACAACGTCTCCTCCATGTCCACGTCCGGTGCAGCAGACTCACTGCGCCTGTCGGCGGCCGCCACGTGCAAGTGCTCGAGAGGATAACCCACGCTATCCTCGCTCGTGTCCTCGGCACCGGCGTTGGGAGTACAGTCATCGACGCTCGGGCCCATGGCTGAGAAACGGTCTTCCAGGCTGCAGTCAGCACTGGTGCTCAGTGGCCGGCTCATGTCGAGTGCCGTGAGGTTGAGCGAGCCAAAGTTGCGCTTCATGGCGGCGCGTGGGTCAGTGTACTGTGGCAGGAGAGAACCAAACCAACTGGCCTGGGCAGAGCTGATGGAGCTGCCGGAGCCGGCGGCGGAGAAAGTAAACTCAGACGTTGACACGTTCGAGCGGCACTCGACTCAGCACGCGCACGGGGGGCAGACGACGGCGGCAGCAGCTTCCGAGCGGACAGGGGCGCGACTGCAGAACTCGGGACGGCGGACTGTCCTCCAATCACTTTCCATTCGAGGGGGAACTTGGCGACTGAGGAGCTCCGGACGGCCTGGCTGACTTGATATCGGGTCAGTGGGAAGAGCGACGGGGCGCGCCCGCGAACCGTACAAAGAAACCGCATCGTCAGCCGTGCTCACCGCTGGCTCGGTTTTGTCCGCGGCGTCTCACGGCAGCGAGGGAGCAGCTGGACACCGACCACTCGATCGCGCCACGAGAACCACCAGACACACCGGCGACGGTGCAGCGTCCACAATGTTTCGCTTCGTTTCTCCCTCGGCAGCGATTCTACGCGCGGCTCCTACTGCTACTGCTGTTGCTACTGCTGTTGCAGGAGCTTTGGCGTGGACGGGGAGCTGAAACGTCCGATGCACACACGTATGACAGACGCCCGAGCGGCAGAAACCGAGCGATCGCTCGTCTAGCGAGCGGGTCCCCGTTCTGCTGCAGCACGTGCCAGCGCCTGCACGCGCGTCTCGGTGTGCGGCAGCTTCGATGCGACACGCGACAGCGGCGCAGCCGTCCGGCCCACGCATGCGCTCAGACAGCGTGCGGCGCCGTGTGTCAAATCTGGGCGTGCGTTGCGCGGCTACCCACTACTTCCAGTGGTTTCCTTGAACTTGCGCACTAAGTTCGAGGGGGTCAGCGTGTCGTACGTACGTCCGGCGGTGATGCGCTCGAAAACACTTTTTAGTGAGCAGCAGCAGCATCCGACTGGCGCGCGCCGCACCCGACGTGGAACAAGCAGCGACCGCCGAAGCAAACAGCGAGGAACACAAAAGCAAAACGCGACGTGCAAAGAATCTTTTTGGCGTGTTCGCTGGAACGCAGTGCCGCCGCTCACTCGCGCACGTCGGTGGAAAGAAGAGGCAGTTCGTGACAGGTCTATTGGCCATTTCTTGACGAGCGGCGGCGGCCCATATCGCCGCGTGCGTTGCCGGCAGTTGACAGCTGTGTGTGCCCATTGCCCATTGCCCTCGCGGTCCGCTCGGGTCGGAACGCGTGAGGCGGTCAACCCGAGAGGTATAAACGCCGATGGGCACTGCGCCCACGCACAGACTCACGTCCACACCCACAGGCGAACGCATTTCTTCTGATGAACAGACGGCAGCAAATGTCGCGCGCCGACGTGTGGAGCTGCGCCCGCACGTACGCACGCGGCGCACGCGGTCCATCTGCGCCCGTTGCTATGCGGCAAACGAACGAGCGGAGCGGTCACTTTCGCGACGCTAACGTTGCGGCTGCAGCGGCTGCTGATGGGGCAACTGCTGCTGCTGAAGTTGCTGCTGATGGTACTTGACGACAGCGTCCACATCTGCTCGCAGGCCCTCGAGGCTCTCTGCACAGGTACACACGCGGACGCAGACAGACACACAGACACATCGAGCGACACGCCACGGACGGATTCTCAGTCAGTCAGCGCCAAATACACAGACACAGACACAGACAGATAGACAGCAGCGAGAGCAGGTGTGGACGCAGGTGTGGACGCAGGCGGCAGCCACCGCTCCTGTCCCGAGCGCCCTCCAACGAGTCGGGTCCAGTCCAACAACAACAAGCGGCTACGCACCAGGAGCCGTGAACCGGAAGCGCGTCTGGAACAGCGTGTGGCACAGACAGCAGCACGACTCGCACCCGCCGCAGTACGCGCAGCGGAGCGACGGCATACATCGGCACTTGAAGTAGCTGCGCACCGACTGGTAGCGGCGCGTGGCTGGTAGCAGACTCGTGTGGCCCTCGGGGCTCAGCACTTTGTCGTAGTACGAAGCAATCGCGCGCGGCTTGAAGTGGTGCTGGTCCGGCTGTGCGTGGCAGCGCAGACAGATGCGGAAGATCGGGTACGTCATGTTGGGGCGCCAACTGACTAGCAAACGACATCTCGTCGAGGGGTCAAGAGGAACACCAGGAGCCTGGAACGAGTCTCAATTGTTGGCCTCGCTTACATATCCTACTTACGCCTTTGTTTGCTGTAGATTCGCGCTCAGATCTTCCAGCATCACCTTTGCGTCGTCAATGAGCTGTGTCTCCGCGCGCAGCACGTCAAAGCAGATTTGTTTCTTCTCGGCCGAGAGCGTTGGAGGACGGCTGCTGTCCGTGCTACGGAGGGGACTCCACTGTCGACTCGAAGAAGGTGCCGGGGGTCCCGAGTTTCCCAGCGACCGCACTGCGCGCTGACCCTGGACGATCAACTCTGCAACTCGAGACTTCATCCGACGCACTTCCACGGCCATGAGATCAAGGTTGTCCTTGAACTCGCGCTCAGCACGCGACAAATGTGGCTGGTTCTCCTTCACTGCTTGGAGTACAGCGGCCGCGCGCTTGCTGAGGTTCTGCTGCACGGCCAGCGCACGCTCCACCTTCTCTTGAAGCTCCTTCATGGACGTACGCGCGTCGTCCACGGTTGCCTGCACATGCACCAGTTTCTCGGTCTGCGTCTTCGCCATCGTAGCATGCAACTGGAGTCGGTCCCGGATGAGCTGGTCCATCTCGTCGACGTACTCGACGTCCTCGTACAAGATCTTCACTCGCTCTAGCACAAATACAAGCACATCCTCGTCGATCTCGTGCATCAACGTGTTGCCGGTCACTCGAGTTCCACGCGCACTGAGCGCCTCCAACTTTGCCGCGACGATGTCTTCGAATGGCTGGATCGTACCATCGCTCGAGCTGCTCGTCACCAGAGCCCGCGACTTGGAATTCGCGATGGAGGCCAACGTGCCGGGCAGCGTCTTTTGTGAACTCTGTCCGTCTCTGTTGGCGCCATTGCTGTCCGCAAGCATTCCTTTGAGCAACTCACTCGACGCAGCGCTGACGTTCACGACTTCGAAACTACCGGACGCGAGGCGTAGCAGCAGCAAGTGCCCAAAGTCCACGTTCTTCACAACACGAGCACCAACAACGTTCGAAACCACAGCGCCAGGGGCAGCCGGAGAAGAACTCATGCTGTTAGGCGACACGCTGAAGACGTGGCGGACGGAGCTTTTCGGCAATGTCGTGAACTGCTTGCCCGAGGCAAGTGCGAACACCCAACTGACGTTGATCACGTGCACGCCTGTCGAATGCAGACAGTAGACCAGTCGCGGATCAGCTGCGTCCCGCTCCAGCACAGCCTTGCCGCCGGAATCATCAACGCCAAGGTTGAGGCACTCGAGTAGCAGCGCTGTTGGGTTGCGCGCGGCCGTGGTCGCTGCTGGCTGGCGCTGACTTTTCCACTGCGGTCGAATGGGCGCGTCCAGCAGAATGAGCTCTACGTGCCCCGACGTAAACGTACGCATCAGGAACGGCGATGCGCTCATCGACAGGGTCTCGGCAGTGCGACGTGGAGCGTGTGGCACCACAAGCAGTGACGTCGCAGACGATCCTCCGGCCACTTGGTTTTTGCCTTCGACGATGGACTGAGGGCTCACGTCCATGGGTCCCTGCAACGCCAGCGGCCACGTGTTTGGCGATATACCGCTCACGTGAGGGCTCACGTAGCAGAATGCATCGGGATCAACAGTGTCGTTGTCGGCAGGAAAAGCTCGTGCCCGTCCACCGGGCGGGGGGCTCTTGCGCCGCGTGTAGGCTTGTGCCCAGCCTTCTTGTAGCCAGTACTTCTGTGACTTTAACAGCAGCAATCGAGTCTGCAGTCCACTGCCGTTGGCCTTGATTGCGTCTTTGCATATCGATATCTGCGCGTCGACTTCGCTCGTCAAGAGCTGGTAAAACGGTTTGCTCACGACGCAATCGTACGGCACCAACGGGCACAGTGCATACACTGCACCGTCCGACCGCAGCACGTAGCACGTGAACGCCTCCCAGATCTGCACGGCCTGCGTCTGCACGGTCTGGTGCTGTAGCAGGCAAGTCGAAGCGCCAAAGCTGACGCTCACCGAGCCCGCTCCTGTCGCCCGTGCTTTGGCCGGGAAATCCAAACAGTGGCGTTGCTCCGGCTTCGACACGTCCTGCTGCGTATTAAACAGCTCAATCTCTTCTGCGTCAGAGAGCACGACAACGTGCGTGTCGCTCAGCGGATGCCACGCGGCGTAGCACACGTTGGCAAAGTACCCGATCGCGCGGACCCCTCCGACGCCCTGTTCTTGTGACACAAACGCCACGCGCTTGTCGGCATTTGCGCGTCGCGTGACCTGTTCCTGCACGTCGTCCAGATCCGTTTGCGCGGCGTCGTCCAGCGCAACGCTCTCCTCGCTGCCGTCTTCGTACTTGACCAGAAACCAGAGCCTCCGGTCGTCTTCGGGTCGGCGCTGCAGCCGCAACGGCTGGCGCTCGGTCTCTACGGGCAGCCGCAGCACTTTAAGCCATTTCTTGGCCACCAGCAGCACTTGTGAGCCACTGGCGTTCAGCTTAATCTGCTCCACTGCGGCCGCTTCGTGTGGCAGCAGTGGCGGATCGAGCAGCACATGTCGCAGCAGCGGCGGCGGCGTCGACGTCGCGTGGCTCTGGTGGAACACGTCGACGAGGAACAGTCGGCCGCTGTCGCTCCAGAGAGCGGCGCTGCCGTCGCGCACGTCGAACGTCTGCAGGTGTGCGGCCGTGCGGAGGTCCGCGTACGTCGGGGGCGGGACGCTGCCACACAGGCGCAAGTTGGCGCGCAACGCCCAGTCGTCTTTGGACGCCGACGTGGCGGTGGTGGCGGTGGCTGACGAGCCGGCGGCGGGGGCGTGCATGGTCACGAATCGTTCGGGCAGCGGCCGAAATGGGTACAGGTTACGCGACTGCTGTACCCGACAGAGAGAGTGTGTGGTACGAGACGGGGCTACGATTCTCGGCCAAGTGGTCTTGATGCTTACGTCATCATAGAGGCTGCGGTGTTCGTGGGCGTTTGATAGTTAGGCGACTCGGATAACTGCTATGTATCGTTTGTAGCTGTAGTCTAGGACAGCAGCTATAACCTAGAATTGAGCAACTGTAAGCTAGACCTGTCCAGATACGTAACGAAAAGTCGCTGATCAGAGCTGCCGTTGCACCAAACGCGCGTGGTGTCCGTTGGCCCGAGACGCGCAACCGGCATCGGATCAGCTCTTGTCACTCGCTGTGTTTGACGAGCACCTCAACGCTGAGAGCGGTTGCCGCGACAGTTGCGTTGCTCGAACGCGTCTCGAAATCAGATGCAGCGCACCATTTGCTGACGTTTTTCCCGGAGGTGAGGGGCGAAGAATAGACTGACGGTGTTCAAACAGACGATTACGGACCCGCGCGCACTAAAAAGTAAACAAACTAAAAAAACGGTTTAAAACGCTTTTAATGGAGGCGACGGCGTTTGCGTGCGTGTCGGTGGGCGTCGCTAGCGCGCTGCTGCTCGTGGACGGAGCAGGTGCGTGTCAATGGGCGGCGGTGCATTGCACGTATGATGCGCAGTCAGTTGACAATGGACGCGATGGTGCGACGAGGCACAGTTTGCTTGTTGCAGGTAAACGCCGCGTGTCTGGTGACTCGAGCCAGCAGCATTGTGATGCTCATCATAGGCGTGTCGGCACTAGGGCCAGTCATTGGCTGGATCTATGCGGCGACAGTCAACCGCTGCGATGCCGACGCACAGGGACAACGTCACGCGCTGCAAGTCGATACGTGTCTTGATGTGGAAGTGTACGGATTAGCTGACTGTCATCAAAGTTGTTGCAGACGGTGCCGCGAAAAGCAGCAGGACGGAAGATGCAACGAGTGTTCCTCGCGGACACAGCCTCAGCGAGTGTGGGTGTACCTTTGTGCTGCCCACTTGCTTTCTTCCTGGGTGCGTCCCTCGTAGCAAGTCGGCTTGTCATTGCAAGGATCTGGTGGTGTTTGGATGTAACTGGTATGGTCTTTGTCGCAGGGCGATCACATGTGGCAATTTGCTATCCCCGTGCTCTTCATGGAGATATTTGTCGACACTTTGCTGCCCAGTGCGTGCTTCTCGCTCGTCGTGTACGCAACGTGCTTCCTCGCGATACCACCGGTGGGGAGATACCTTGATGCTGTGCATCGCTGGCAGGCCATGCGGCTCGCCATCGTACTGGAAAACGTTATGGTTGTCGCCAGTGCGATGCTGCTAGGGGCTATGCTGCTCTTGACCGACGCAGACGGGCTGCACAAACCAACATGGACGTGGCCGTTGACGCTATTGTATGTGGGCACACTCGTTTGCGGCGGAGTGGGCCAGGTACTTAGCGAGGCACAGACACTGAGTACCGAGCGCGACTGGATCGTAATCATCGCACAAGATAGTGGATCGGAGCGTTCGGGTGCGCTGGCAAGCCTCAACACTACCCTACGACGCATCGATCTCGCATGCAAACTGCTCGGGCCTCTTGCGTTCGGCGTAATCATCGACTTCGCAGGTCGTGAGCCTACCACACGCGCTCTGATCGGCGCGTCAACCATCGTGATCTGGAACTGTCTGTCCACGCCACTCGAGTACTGTATGATGCGAGATATCTGCAAACTTGTGCCCGGGTTGTCAAGCAAGGAGATCGGCTCGAGTTCTAGAGCGCACCGGCACCGGCAAAGTGCAGCAGACGGCCAATCTGCGCTGTCATGTTACGCAGCACAGTGGAGGAACTACATGAGGCATCCGGTGTTCCTGCTCAGCTTTTCGTATTGTGCGCTGCATATGACAGTTCTCGACAACGGCTCGTTGAGTACCGCGTATCTCAAGTGGCGCGGCGTACCAAACTCGCTCTTGGGCCTAAGTCGCGGCGTCGGTGCAGTCTTTGGGCTGGTGGGCACCTTGTTGTTCCCCTATTTGCGACGCACCGTTGCTCGGCTCGAGCAAGTTGCCGTATGGAGCATTTGGCTGATGTGGCTGAGTCTCGTGCCAGTCGCACTGGCATTCGTGCTCGTTGGTGAGTCACGCGAGTCGGACTACGTCATGCTGAGTTGCACGATCGGCGCACGACTGTGGCTCTGGAGCGGCGATCTTGCCGAGACGCAGATCATGCAGGAATGGGTCGAGCCGAGCCGTCGCGGGGCCGTTAATGCAATGCAGACGGCCACGTGCCAGTTGTTCTTGATACTTCTTCAGCTGATGGGCGTCGTCTTCCACGACCCGAGTCAGTTCGAGGCGCTCGTGTTCGTGTCGGTTGCTGCCGTACTAGCAGCAGCAGTGGGGTTTACGTTCTGGGACGTCCAGTTTGGCCACCGCCGAAGTCTGTACGTCCAGCACGACGGACCAATTGACGAGACGAAGGCCGTGCGCATACTATTGTAAGCGATACGAAGTGGCTACAGTGCAGCAGTGAACGCACTTGCGCACTTATAAATAGCATCTGTCGAGTAACCGACAGATTGATATGGCTACGCTCTTGTCGGTCCAAGTGACGCGTCGCTCGCTGTTGCAGTCGAATTGATGACGAAGAATAGGCGTCGATTCATGTTACTCACTGCATGCTCCAGGGAGGGCGAACGAACACTCTTGTCGATACTGCACTGCGCACACTCTTCGCCAACATTATTGGTCCGCTTGGACGGTTCATCATCGCCACAATCGCCCGCAATCAGAGCGCACAATCGATTGCAACAGAGAGCGCCAGTGCAGTATTCGGGTGCGTATGAGGAGGTGCAGTGCGCTGATCACACGACCCCAAGTCTCGACGTAACGAACGAGGACCTCGCAAGATATGGCCACGACGATAGGGGCGGGTGTCCTTTCGTTACCAGCACAACCGGTGCTACTGCTGGTGCTCTGCACAACGTAGTTGCCTTCCCATCACGGCCTCTGTGCATCAGCAACATGTCTCTCTCTTTCTCTCTCTCTCTTCTGTCTCCCTTGTAAATAGTTACGGGAACTTTGTGTCACGGATGGATGAGCGAAACGGTGGTAGTGAGAGCATCGCACGCATCCAATACAACACGGGCATGTATCAGGTATCCACTACACCGCCGCCAAGCGGTCGTGCGCAACGGGCTGTAGCCATGCGCATTTTTGCAATCGCGTCTCGGTGGCGGAAACTAAACTAAAAAAAGGACAGACCACAGTGCGCCCGCGCAACGTTACCGTGGCAGTAGCAGCAGCAGTAGCAGAAGAAGCAGGTCAATTCAGCTTTATGCGAAACACAACCGCAAGGATCGCATAGCCCTAACCGCTTAGAGCGAGCGGTCGCCGTGTCGCCAAACGCGCGGGCCCGTGGCGTACCCGTGGGACGGGCGGTACACTGTACCAGGAGTCAGTTCCCCTTCGCCGCTGTATGTCTGCACGTACCACCACCACCTGTCAACGTCATGAGGCAGCGAGCGCACGATGGCTGCCCTGCTCTGCTCGCGACTGCTGCTTCTACGGCTCGGCTCTCTCTCCCCTGCTTTCCCGGGCCCTTATCTCGCGCGCCCTCGAAGGCGATTCACGCGGCTGTGCACGTCGCCCACTCGCTCGCGCGCGCCTATCATTCTATCAACCGCTAGCTCCGTGCTACCACACGCCCCACGTCCGCGCCGACGTACACTTTATTTTGACCGGCCGGTACACAGCACAGAGCCCTTATGGTCCACGTGCGCGCGGTGCGCACTCTGGCGCTCACGGCGCTGGCGGTCGCGCTCGCCGCTTGTGCACAGGCCTCGACGGCAGGGGCAGCAAGAGAGCAGCCCGAGCGGAAGCTCCTGCTCGGCCTCAACGCGGCCGCCGATCTGGACCACTTGACGAAGCCCCTGGAAGCAGCGCACGAGCCACAAAGTACGACGCCGGACGTGGCTCCACCGCCCGCGCCGACGGAGGAGCCGCCGCAACCGGACCAGCCGCCGGCGCCAGAGGCCCCAACGTCGGCCTTGGCGCCAGTTACGAACGCGTTGCCGGCGTCTTTGTTGGCGACGGAGGAATCCCATCACTCGAACGAGTCGCCGGTTCCCGCCCCAGAGACTCCGCCGTCGGTTTCGTCTGCTGAGACGAACCCGTTACCGCCGCCACCTCCGCCACCAGTGGAGGGACCACCCGATGCGGATGCGCCACCGCCTCCGGCGCCGGAAGTACCGTCGTCGGTCTTGCCTTCCATTCCCGGCCTGACGCCGTTGCTGCCGTCACAGGAATCGAATGACCAAAATGGAGCGTCGGGTCCTGCACCGAATGCGCTTTTGCCGGTCGTGCCTTCCGTGACCGAATCGTTGCTGCCGCCACCTCCGCCACCAGTGGAGGGACCACCCGATGCGGATGCGCCACCACCTCCGGCGCCGGAAGTACCGTCGTCGGTCTTGCCTTCCATTCCTGGCCTGACGCCGTCGCCGCAGGAATTGAATGACCAAAATGGAGCGTCGGGTCCTGCACCGAATGCGCTTTTGCCGGTCGTGCCTTCCGTGACCGAATCGTTGCTGCCGCCACCTCCGCCACCAGTGGAGGGACCACCCGATGCGGATGCGCCACCGCCTCCGGCGCCGGAAGTACCGTCGTCGGTCTTGCCTTCCATTCCCGGCCTGACGCCGTTGCTGCCGTCGCAGGAATCGAATGACCAAAATGGAGCGTCGGGTCCTGCACCGAATGCGCTTTTGCCGGTCGTGCCTTCCGTGACCGAATCGTTGCTGCCGCCACCTCCGCCACCAGTGGAGGGACCACCCGATGCGGATGCGCCACCGCCTCCGGCGCCGGAAGTACCGTCGTCGGTCTTGCCTTCCATTCCCGGCCTGACGCCGTTGCTGCCGTCGCAGGAATTGAATGACCAAAATGGAGCGTCGGGTCCTGCACCGAATGCGCTTTTGCCGGTCGTGCCTTCCGTGACCGAATCGTTGCTGCCGCCACCTCCGCCACCAGTGGAGGGACCACCCGATGCGGATGCGCCACCGCCTCCGGCGCCGGAAGTACCGTCGTCGGTCTTGCCTTCCATTCCCGGCCTGACGCCGTTGCTGCCGTCGCAGGAATTGAATGACCAAAATGGAGCGTCGGGTCCTGCACCGAATGCGCTTTTGCCGGTCGTGCCTTCCGTGACCGAATCGTTGCTGCCGCCACCTCCGCCACCAGTGGAGGGACCACCCGATGCGGATGCGCCACCGCCTCCGGCGCCGGAAGTACCGTCGTCGGTCTTGCCTTCCATTCCCGGCCTGACGCCGTTGCTGCCGTCGCAGGAATTGAATGACCAAAATGGAGCGTCGGGTCCTGCACCGAATGCGCTTTTGCCGGTCGTGCCTTCCGTGACCGAATCGTTGCTGCCGCCACCTCCGCCACCAGTGGAGGGACCACCCGATGCGGATGCGCCACCGCCTCCGGCGCCGGAAGTACCGTCGTCGGTCTTGCCTTCCATTCCCGGCCTGACGCCGTTGCTGCCGTCGCAGGAATCGAATGACCAAAATGGAGCGTCGGGTCCTGCACCGAATGCGCTTTTGCCGGTCGTGCCTTCCGTGACCGAATCGTTGCTGCCGCCACCTCCGCCACCAGTGGAGGGACCACCCGATGCGGATGCGCCACCGCCTCCGGCGCCGGAAGTACCGTCGTCGGTCTTGCCTTCCATTCCCGGCCTGACGCCGTTGCTGCCGTCGCAGGAATTGAATGACCAAAATGGAGCATCGGGTCCTGCACCGAATGCGCTTTTGCCGGTCGTGCCTTCCGTGACCGAATCGTTGTTGCCGTCACTCGCCGTCAGCAGAGCAACCATCCGATCCGATTGTGCCGGCAACGAACTTGCTACCCGTCGGTCTTGCCTCCCGTGCCCGGCCTGACGCCGTCGCCGCCGCCGCAAGAATTGAATGACCAGAACGGGCCACCGGCTCCTGCACCGAATGCGCTTCTGCCGGTCGTGCCTTCCGTGACCGAATCGTTGTTGCCGTCATCGCCGTCAGCAGAGCAACCATCCGATCCGATTGTGCCGGCAACGAACTTGCTACCGTCGGTCTTGCCTCCCGTGCCCGGCCTGACGCCGTCGTCGCCGCCGCAAGAATTGAATGACCAGAACGGGCCACCGGCTCCTGCACCGAATGCGCTTCTGCCGGTCGTGCCTTCCGTGACCGAATCGTTGTTGCCGTCATCGCCGTCAGCAGAGCAACCATCCGATCCGATTGTGCCGGCAACGAACTTGCTACCGTCGGTCTTGCCTCCCGTGCCCGGCCTGACGCCGTCGCCGCCGCCGCAAGAATTGAATGACCAGAACGGGCCACCGGCTCCTGCACCGAATGCGCTTCTGCCGGTCGTGCCTTCCGTGACCGAATCGTTGTTGCCGTCATCGCCGTCAGCAGAGCAACCATCCGATCCGATTGTGCCGGCAACGAACTTGCTACCGTCGGTCTTGCCTCCCGTGCCCGGCCTGACGCCGTCGCCGCCGCCGCAAGAATTGAATGACCAGAACGGGCCACCTGCTCCTGCACCGAATGCGCTTCTGCCGGTCGTGCCTTCCGTGACCGAATCGTTGTTGCCGTCATCGCCGTCAGCAGAGCAACCATCCGATCCGATCGTGCCGGCAACGAACTTGCTACCGTCGGTCTTGCCTCCCGTGCCCGGCCTGACGCCGTCGCCGCCGCCGCAAGAATTGAATGACCAGAACGGGCCACCGGCTCCTGCACCGAATGCGCTTCTGCCGGTCGTGCCTTCCGTGACCGAATCGTTGTTGCCGTCATCGCCGTCAGCAGAGCAACCATCCGATCCGATTGTGCCGGCAACGAACTTGCTACCGTCGGTCTTGCCTCCCGTGCCCGGCCTGACGCCGTCGCCGCCGCCGCAAGAATTGAATGACCAGAACGGGCCACCGGCTCCTGCACCGAATGCGCTTCTGCCGGTCGTGCCTTCCGTGACCGAATCGTTGTTGCCGTCATCGCCGTCAGCAGAGCAACCATCCGATCCGATTGTGCCGGCAACGAACTTGCTACCGTCGGTCTTGCCTCCCGTGCCCGGCCTGACGCCGTCGCCGCCGCCGCAAGAATTGGATGACCAGAACGGGCCACCGGCTCCTGCACCGAATGCGCTTCTGCCGGTCGTGCCTTCCGTGACCGAATCGTTGTTGCCGTCATCGCCGTCAGCAGAGCAACCATCCGATCCGATTGTGCCGGCAACGAACTTGCTACCGTCGGTCTTGCCTCCCGTGCCCGGCCTGACGCCGTCGCCGCCGCCGCAAGAATTGAATGACCAGAACGGGCCACCGGCTCCTGCACCGAATGCGCTTCTGCCGGTCGTGCCTTCCGTGACCGAATCGTTGTTGCCGTCATCGCCGTCAGCAGAGCAACCATCCGATCCGATTGTGCCGGCAACGAACTTGCTACCGTCGGTCTTGCCTCCCGTGCCCGGCCTGACGCCGTCGCCGCCGCCGCAAGAATTGAATGACCAGAACGGGCCACCGGCTCCTGCACCGAATGCGCTTCTGCCGGTCGTGCCTTCCGTGACCGAATCGTTGTTGCCGTCATCGCCGTCAGCAGAGCAACCATCCGATCCGATTGTGCCGGCAACGAACTTGCTACCGTCGGTCTTGCCTCCCGTGCCCGGCCTGACGCCGTCGCCGCCGCCGCAAGAATTGAATGACCAGAACGGGCCACCGGCTCCTGCACCGAATGCGCTTCTGCCGGTCGTGCCTTCCGTGACCGAATCGTTGTTGCCGTCATCGCCGTCAGCAGAGCAACCATCCGATCCGATTGTGCCGGCAACGAACTTGCTACCGTCGGTCTTGCCTCCCGTGCCCGGCCTGACGCCGTCGCCGCCGCCGCAAGAATTGAATGACCAGAACGGGCCACCGGCTCCTGCACCGAATGCGCTTCTGCCGGTCGTGCCTTCCGTGACCGAATCGTTGTTGCCGTCATCGCCGTCAGCAGAGCAACCATCCGATCCGATTGTGCCGGCAACGAACTTGCTACCGTCGGTCTTGCCTCCCGTGCCCGGCCTGACGCCGTCGCCGCCGCCGCAAGAATTGAATGACCAGAACGGGCCACCGGCTCCTGCACCGAATGCGCTTCTGCCGGTCGTGCCTTCCGTGACCGAATCGTTGTTGCCGTCATCGCCGTCAGCAGAGCAACCATCCGATCCGATTGTGCCGGCAACGAACTTGCTACCGTCGGTCTTGCCTCCCGTGCCCGGCCTGACGCCGTCGCCGCCGCCGCAAGAATTGGATGACCAGAACGGGCCACCGGCTCCTGCACCGAATGCGCTTCTGCCGGTCGTGCCTTCCGTGACCGAATCGTTGTTGCCGTCATCGCCGTCAGCAGAGCAACCATCCGATCCGATTGTGCCGGCAACGAACTTGCTACCGTCGGTCTTGCCTCCCGTGCCCGGCCTGACGCCGTCGCCGCCGCCGCAAGAATTGAATGACCAGAACGGGCCACCGGCTCCTGCACCGAATGCGCTTCTGCCGGTCGTGCCTTCCGTGACCGAATCGTTGTTGCCGTCATCGCCGTCAGCAGAGCAACCATCCGATCCGATTGTGCCGGCAACGAACTTGCTACCGTCGGTCTTGCCTCCCGTGCCCGGCCTGACGCCGTCGCCGCCGCCGCAAGAATTGAATGACCAGAACGGGCCACCGGCTCCTGCACCGAATGCGCTTCTGCCGGTCGTGCCTTCCGTGACCGAATCGTTGTTGCCGTCATCGCCGTCAGCAGAGCAACCATCCGATCCGATTGTGCCGGCAACGAACTTGCTACCGTCGGTCTTGCCTCCCGTGCCCGGCCTGACGCCGTCGCCGCCGCCGCAAGAATTGAATGACCAGAACGGGCCACCGGCTCCTGCACCGAATGCGCTTCTGCCGGTCGTGCCTTCCGTGACCGAATCGTTGTTGCCGTCATCGCCGTCAGCAGAGCAACCATCCGATCCGATTGTGCCGGCAACGAACTTGCTACCGTCGGTCTTGCCTCCCGTGCCCGGCCTGACGCCGTCGCCGCCGCCGCAAGAATTGAATGACCAGAACGGGCCACCGGCTCCTGCACCGAATGCGCTTCTGCCGGTCGTGCCTTCCGTGACCGAATCGTTGTTGCCGTCATCGCCGTCAGCAGAGCAACCATCCGATCCGATTGTGCCGGCAACGAACTTGCTACCGTCGGTCTTGCCTCCCGTGCCCGGCCTGACGCCGTCGCCGCCGCCGCAAGAATTGAATGACCAGAACGGGCCACCGGCTCCTGCACCGAATGCGCTTCTGCCGGTCGTGCCTTCCGTGACCGAATCGTTGTTGCCGTCATCGCCGTCAGCAGAGCAACCATCCGATCCGATTGTGCCGGCAACGAACTTGCTACCGTCGGTCTTGCCTCCCGTGCCCGGCCTGACGCCGTCGCCGCCGCCGCAAGAATTGAATGACCAGAACGGGCCACCGGCTCCTGCACCGAATGCGCTTCTGCCGGTCGTGCCTTCCGTGACCGAATCGTTGTTGCCGTCATCGCCGTCAGCAGAGCAACCATCCGATCCGATTGTGCCGGCAACGAACTTGCTACCGTCGGTCTTGCCTCCCGTGCCCGGCCTGACGCCGTCGCCGCCGCCGCAAGAATTGAATGACCAGAACGGGCCACCGGCTCCTGCACCGAATGCGCTTCTGCCGGTCGTGCCTTCCGTGACCGAATCGTTGTTGCCGTCATCGCCGTCAGCAGAGCAACCATCCGATCCGATTGTGCCGGCAACGAACTTGCTACCGTCGGTCTTGCCTCCCGTGCCCGGCCTGACGCCGTCGCCGCCGCCGCAAGAATTGAATGACCAGAACGGGCCACCGGCTCCTGCACCGAATGCGCTTCTGCCGGTCGTGCCTTCCGTGACCGAATCGTTGTTGCCGTCATCGCCGTCAGCAGAGCAACCATCCGATCCGATTGTGCCGGCAACGAACTTGCTACCGTCGGTCTTGCCTCCCGTGCCCGGCCTGACGCCGTCGCCGCCGCCGCAAGAATTGAATGACCAGAACGGGCCACCGGCTCCTGCACCGAATGCGCTTCTGCCGGTCGTGCCTTCCGTGACCGAATCGTTGTTGCCGTCATCGCCGTCAGCAGAGCAACCATCCGATCCGATTGTGCCGGCAACGAACTTGCTACCGTCGGTCTTGCCTCCCGTGCCCGGCCTGACGCCGTCGCCGCCGCCGCAAGAATTGAATGACCAGAACGGGCCACCGGCTCCTGCACCGAATGCGCTTCTGCCGGTCGTGCCTTCCGTGACCGAATCGTTGTTGCCGTCATCGCCGTCAGCAGAGCAACCATCCGATCCGATTGTGCCGGCAACGAACTTGCTACCGTCGGTCTTGCCTCCCGTGCCCGGCCTGACGCCGTCGCCGCCGCCGCAAGAATTGAATGACCAGAACGGGCCACCGGCTCCTGCACCGAATGCGCTTCTGCCGGTCGTGCCTTCCGTGACCGAATCGTTGTTGCCGTCATCGCCGTCAGCAGAGCAACCATCCGATCCGATTGTGCCGGCAACGAACTTGCTACCGTCGGTCTTGCCTCCCGTGCCCGGCCTGACGCCGTCGCCGCCGCCGCAAGAATTGAATGACCAGAACGGGCCACCGGCTCCTGCACCGAATGCGCTTCTGCCGGTCGTGCCTTCCGTGACCGAATCGTTGTTGCCGTCATCGCCGTCAGCAGAGCAACCATCCGATCCGATTGTGCCGGCAACGAACTTGCTACCGTCGGTCTTGCCTCCCGTGCCCGGCCTGACGCCGTCGCCGCCGCCGCAAGAATTGAATGACCAGAACGGGCCACCGGCTCCTGCACCGAATGCGCTTCTGCCGGTCGTGCCTTCCGTGACCGAATCGTTGTTGCCGTCATCGCCGTCAGCAGAGCAACCATCCGATCCGATTGTGCCGGCAACGAACTTGCTACCGTCGGTCTTGCCTCCCGTGCCCGGCCTGACGCCGTCGCCGCCGCCGCAAGAATTGAATGACCAGAACGGGCCACCGGCTCCTGCACCGAATGCGCTTCTGCCGGTCGTGCCTTCCGTGACCGAATCGTTGTTGCCGTCATCGCCGTCAGCAGAGCAACCATCCGATCCGATTGTGCCGGCAACGAACTTGCTACCGTCGGTCTTGCCTCCCGTGCCCGGCCTGACGCCGTCGCCGCCGCCGCAAGAATTGAATGACCAGAACGGGCCACCGGCTCCTGCACCGAATGCGCTTCTGCCGGTCGTGCCTTCCGTGACCGAATCGTTGTTGCCGTCATCGCCGTCAGCAGAGCAACCATCCGATCCGATTGTGCCGGCAACGAACTTGCTACCGTCGGTCTTGCCTCCCGTGCCCGGCCTGACGCCGTCGCCGCCGCCGCAAGAATTGAATGACCAGAACGGGCCACCGGCTCCTGCACCGAATGCGCTTCTGCCGGTCGTGCCTTCCGTGACCGAATCGTTGTTGCCGTCATCGCCGTCAGCAGAGCAACCATCCGATCCGATTGTGCCGGCAACGAACTTGCTACCGTCGGTCTTGCCTCCCGTGCCCGGCCTGACGCCGTCGCCGCCGCCGCAAGAATTGAATGACCAGAACGGGCCACCGGCTCCTGCACCGAATGCGCTTCTGCCGGTCGTGCCTTCCGTGACCGAATCGTTGTTGCCGTCATCGCCGTCAGCAGAGCAACCATCCGATCCGATTGTGCCGGCAACGAACTTGCTACCGTCGGTCTTGCCTCCCGTGCCCGGCCTGACGCCGTCGCCGCCGCCGCAAGAATTGAATGACCAGAACGGGCCACCGGCTCCTGCACCGAATGCGCTTCTGCCGGTCGTGCCTTCCGTGACCGAATCGTTGTTGCCGTCATCGCCGTCAGCAGAGCAACCATCCGATCCGATTGTGCCGGCAACGAACTTGCTACCGTCGGTCTTGCCTCCCGTGCCCGGCCTGACGCCGTCGCCGCCGCCGCAAGAATTGAATGACCAGAACGGGCCACCGGCTCCTGCACCGAATGCGCTTCTGCCGGTCGTGCCTTCCGTGACCGAATCGTTGTTGCCGTCATCGCCGTCAGCAGAGCAACCATCCGATCCGATTGTGCCGGCAACGAACTTGCTACCGTCGGTCTTGCCTCCCGTGCCCGGCCTGACGCCGTCGCCGCCGCCGCAAGAATTGAATGACCAGAACGGGCCACCTGCTCCTGCACCGAATGCGCTTCTGCCGGTCGTGCCTTCCGTGACCGAATCGTTGTTGCCGTCATCGCCGTCAGCAGAGCAACCATCCGATCCGATCGTGCCGGCAACGAACTTGCTACCGTCGGTCTTGCCTCCCGTGCCCGGCCTGACGCCGTCGCCGCCGCCGCAAGAATTGAATGACCAGAACGGGCCACCGGCTCCTGCACCGAATGCGCTTCTGCCGGTCGTGCCTTCCGTGACCGAATCGTTGTTGCCGCTACCTCCGTCGACTAGTGTTTTTCCTACGACGGACCCTCAGGGGCCTGCTCCCGCGACTGGAAATGAAAATGGGCCCTTGAGCACAAATTTGTATCCACCTACGCCGAGTACGATTGTAACCCCCGATGGAGATCTGATGCCGGAGAGTCCTGAGAACGGCGCACTGCCGGGCCCCAGCACCCTTCCCGATAATGTTCTATTGGCGCCGGTGACTTCTGAAATACCGAAGCCGGAGACTGAGACTTCGCCGACAGAGAACGATACACCACCTGACACTTCTTCCCTTGTTCGACCACTTGTGGAGTCCCCTTCGATAGAGCCTTTTCCGTCTGTGATCGAGAAACCATCTTCGGAGAAGCCGTCTAAGACGAGTGGTGAAAGCGACTTGCCGGACCTGTCCATGAGCGAATATATGGAGTCACCGCCTCCAGTGGCGGCGCCTCCGAGCGATTTAGATGACAATGTTGAAACGCCTACGTCGTCCGAACTTGTGCCAAAAACGCCTGCAGTGATTAAGTCCCCAATTGCTATTGAGACGAATCCGGATAACGTGGATGAGCAGGACGTGTCGGAGCAAGACGTGGCGGAGCAGATCGAACAAATCCGGTCCGATGTGATAATGTATGATGAATCCGCCACGCCCATACCGGTAAAAAGTGGTTCGTATGATCCGTTCGCTATCCCGGATGAGATTACCGAGATTGAGAAGCCGGTTGTGCTGAACATTGCGGGGAATACGGGTAAAGGCGGTTTGGAGGACGCGATGACCTACGTCCGGGGCAAGACGGCCGCCACTGACGAAGCCGGTGCTGCAGGTACCAACGTGATTGGAGGACGTAATACATACGTGGACACGGATGACAGCGAGGCGCTATCAGCGTCAGCCGCGGCATTCCATGATTTCTTGCGCTACGCATCGGTGGCGTTTGCAGGTATCTCGGTGGCGCTGCTTCTGTTCTTCCATTTTGTCTCCCTGGATGCCAATTTGATTTGGGTGAATGCTGCGTGGAGCCCGAACACGTGGGAGTTCTTATTCTACGTCGGCTACTTGCAGCAGATGCAGGCCGCGTCGGAACTAACGCTTCTCAAGACTCCGTACTTTTTGTGGGATTACACGGATTCGTTCGCGTGGAGCAACTACTTGATCCAGGACTCTTCCAGTGTCTCAATTGAGTCTCGTCGTTTGGAAACGATTGTACTGGGTGGCGTCGTATCGTACGCTGATCGTATCGGTATCTCGGAGGGGAGCATTTTGACGCAAAGCGTCATTGGATTTGCCGTGATCATGGCCGTTCTTCTGGTCGTCTTCCTAGTGTTGGCTGTGATGGCCAAGCGTAAGGCGGAGCGGGCACTGGACGATTCCTCGGACTTGAACAACTACACCTCTGGTGTACACCGTCTCCGCAGCGTGTCCATTCGCGCACTTGGACTGTGTGTGTTGGTTTGGTACTTTGCGCTTTTTCCGCTGAGCATGCTGTCGTCGTTCGAAATTTCGATGCAAGTTCAGGCTTCCGCAATCGCCGACGCGCTCGTGGTGGCCATTATTGCACTGGTGGTGGTGTGTTTTGGCGTGCTGGCTGTTGCTGGGCGTGTGATCATGCACAAGACTAAGGACGAGCTGGAGCAGTTTGAGAATTTAGCTACGTGGGGCTCGCTCTACTGTGAGTACACTTATCGCAGCCGGATGTTTTTCGTGATTGACGTGGTGGTCCAGATCACGACCGGTATTCTCGTGGGCTCCGCAGCAGGTGATCCGACTCAGCTCATAGTAGTCGTAGGCATCCAAGCGCTGTATCTCGCATGCGTCTTCATCATGTCACCGTTCGCGGAACAAATGGTGCTTCGCATCACATATGCCCTGGGACTGCTCAAGATTCTGAACTTTGGTCTGGCTTTCGCATTCCTGAACTCGAACACCATGTCGGCCACAGCTCGCACGCATGTAGCCCACGCTTACGTCGGCATCAACTCGGCCGTGATCCTGTTCTGGTTCGTGCGCCAACTCATTGTTTTCAGCACGTATATCCGCGCGTGGATGGTACATTCCAACAACGAGTCGCGCCGCAGCGAATCTGTGATCAAGTACGATCCACAGACGGATGCAGAGTCAGACTTGTGGGCCAGCCAGTTCAACGGCGGTCTCAACGATAGCAGACTGAATCACAACGGGTACAACCAGTCGGGTGCGACGCTGTCGATGCCTCCAGGCTCTTCGGTGCACCCTTCGTCGTCGTCATCATCGTCGTACGACCTGGTTTCTTCGCAGCAGTCGATGGCACCGTCTTTTGGCTCGGAGATACAGCCGCAGCAGATGCGCAATTACGAGATTGGCTTTTGAGTGGAGCACTGTTGACGAGAAGACTTACCGAGAGAGGAAGATAGGCCGAGCTATGCCATGCACATTTTGTTTTTATAATGCACTTGTCAGCTATGAATGATAGAAATACATATTTTTCAGTGTGCCTCGTGCCGTTATCGTCCCAGTTGCGGAGACGAAATTGCAAGCTGCTACTTACTGCACCACTTCTCGTGGCCGTTTTCCGATACCGCAGTTCTGGCTACAGCGCATGTAGGTGCGAAAAAGCAGTACAAGTTGTCACCTCGCATGCGATAGCATCCAAACCACGCGCGCAAGTGCTGTTCATTACGCCAAAAGTAACATCCAAAGCTACTCCCGCAGCGACCAGGACAAAGACGTAAGATGACAACATACTCTACGTGCCGTTTTGATGTCGTCTAGCCATGTTTGGCATTCCAAAACTTGTATCATAAGTATGAATCGAGAGACGATGGCAGGCAGTAGTCAGTTCCGACACACGTAAAGCAAGATAGACAGGCGGCAACGACAGCAACCTATTAATCAAGAATGCACCATCTTGGCGCACGACGTCGGCTAAGGTCGCGGTCGTTGAATTCGTACGACAACCAAGCAGCACATCAGTAGACGACATGTCGATGTTGCCTATCCACAAATCACTTTGGATGAACTGCGAGGCGCCCGATCTGTAGGAAAGCAAGGGATGTACCATTAGGTGGGCCGTAGATTCGGCGCGCTGTGTCGATTAGCGTCATCCGTTAGATGGGAAGAGAGCAGGACAGCTGCTTGGCAAGATGAGTGGTGAGGACGGCTTTATAGAAGAGCGCGGTAAAAGAGGAGACATAAAGCTTGAATACAGAATCATGTCGTGTTTCTACTGCAAATAAACATACTTGCCAACAGGTTATGAGCCCAATAACTATAGAAAATGAAGCGACTGTCAAGACACCAGGAGGTGTCGCGCGAGCTGCGCCAGGGCGTGGCTCGCCAGCGCGTGTGCCCTCGTCGGCGAACCCGCCGTCAGCGAAGAACCGCCCGCTCGCGAAAGGATCGAGACGACCGATGAAGTCTTGCGGCCCTCGCCGCACTGACCGACCGCCTGTCGAAGCTCGAGTCTTCGCAGCGCGTCCGGGACGAAGACGAGAGGATTATTGGAGATGTCGAGAGGCATGTTTGCTTCCAAGATTGGGGCGAACATGCGTGGACGCTCCATGACCATAGACGCACTTGGGTCGCTGAAAGAGAAACGAAACCAGCATCACCCCCGCGCGCGCTGACCAGATGAAGGCGAATCAATGTTCGCCTCGCTCACGTCGCCACGTGGAAAGCCGTCAGCTCAGCATCGCATGCAGGCATGAGCAGACTATCGCATGGCCGCGCCGCGTCAAGAGCTGCCGCTACCTGCCACGCACATGGCGGAAGCGATCGGCAACTACGGAATGCCAACTGCGAGTCAAGCGAAAGCTCAACATTCGCAAGTTTGATGGTACGGAACTCTACAAAGGGATCGAAGCGGGTTCTTTGATTGGGAACGCACCTTAATGCGCGCCGTGAACCTTGCTGAGGCTTCGTGCGGTTTTTCGTGGACGGAGGAAGTGAATGTTGACCTCCTCGACCTTTTTCAGTTGGTACTGCGGAGCTGTACTATCATTAACAGGTCGGGACTTGGTGGGTTTAGCAGCCGGGACTCGAGCACTTCATGAAGCAGCTGCACCTGACGTTCAAGACGACGATCGTGGCGGCCAAGCCATGAAGCTGTTCATGACAAAGAAAGAACCGCGAGGCACCTGGGACGAGCACTTTCCTTATATGGTGGCCTTCAGTGACGCGCGCGGTGGCGCGGATCGCTTGTACCCGACAACACCGTGCACCACGCGTCGCCGGATACGATGAATGTCATGCGGGCGACGTAAGACCTGACGTGGTCCGACTACCTGCGCCACGCTGAGAGGTTGGCGCACTTTGCGCAGTCGATAGAGCTCTGCAGCGGAACAGTCGGTCGCGAGGTTGTTGCAGCGCATGTTGATACGAAGCGTCAAGACACGCGAACGTGTTTCCGCTACGGGGGGGCGGGGCATGTCGTGTCCGACTGCAAGGCAATAATCGTTTTCGATGACGAGACGAGCAACACGAGTAGCAGCGGCGACATGGTGCTTGCGCTCACGGAGAAATCGTCAAAATGTCGCACAAAAGGAGCTGAAAGCAAGAAGGAGAAGAAAGCCTTGCGAAACATGGCGGCTCGTGCGAGCCGCGCGAGAGAAAAATCGCGAGCTGCGACATACGCGGGCGCTTTCGTGATGGCCGCAAACAATGGAGTTGGCATCGATCGAGGTGAATGGATCCTCTACAGCAGTGCAAGCAGACACCATGTGAACGATGAGTCGATGTTGATCGACTCAACTGCTTGCGCTCACGAGATTGTCATGGCAGATGGTGAGTCGTAGCGACTGGCGCGCGTGTCGGAAGCGTAAGCCTCGAGGTCCTCGCGCGTGGTGTGAAGATGACTGTGACGCTGACTTAAATCCATTTTGCGCCGAGTCTGGAGAAGAACATCGTCTTGTCCGGAAAGCTGGAAAACAAAGGTTTTTACCTCGTGTACGATGGTAACAAACACGCGCTAGCGCGGCGCATCGACGGTACAGTCGCATTCGACGTCACGATCGGCAGCAACGTATTGTACGTTTAGATAACAGCGACACGCGGAAGGCACAGCGCTGGAGATGCGATCATGGCCGCGATCGAAACACGTGCAACGGATGCTGATGCGGAAGGCATACACGAAGCCTCGCTGCTGCATTGGCATCATCGACTCGGTCGCCTTGCGTTTGATACGATCGAGCGTATAGCGCATTATTTGGCGTCGGGCATCTGATTGACCAACAACAAGAGCATAACGTGCGTGTCATGCCTCATGAATACGTAGACGCGCAACTCGCAGTCGCAGCAAGACAGCGGCGCCAACTCGCCAATCGACAGGATAATCGGCGTCATCTGCTTCGACCTTAAGTGCACAATGACTCCTCAGGATCGCCTTGACAATCGATATCTGGTTAACTTTATAGACCAGAAGTCAAACTACTGCCGCGTGTTCCTTGCAGGCACGAATGATGTGGTGGAGAAGCAGTTTGAGGCGTTCCTCGTCCATTTTGAGAAGCTATCCGGTTTCAAGGTCCACGTGCTTCGGACAGACGGTGGTGGCGAATACGCCAATGTCGACATTTTCTACAAGCGCACGGGTGTCACGCGCCAAGTGTCAGAATCACGCAACCAGACATTGAAAGTCACGGCAGAGAGGATGCAACGAACGATGCTAAACCTAGGCGCAGCATGATGCTCGCGTGCGCGCTGCCGTTGTACTTTTTGGGCGACGCGGTACAGTACGCGGTTCACATCTTAAACCGCAGTCCGACGTGAGCGAACGCGAATAAAGCGTCGCCCATCAAGGTACTACCGGGAAAGGCCTCGGGTCTGCGCAGCATCGTCGTTTTCGGATCGTCGTGTAACGTCTACCACAATTCACTCAAGAGCTCGCTCAAGCAGTGACCGCAGATAGGTGTTATAGTGAGATTGAGTGAGGAGACAAAGGGGCACAAGGTCCTTCTTCAGCGAGAAAACAAGGTGGTCGTCACGCAACTCATGAAGAACATATCAACGCTGTCTGATGCACTGAATGCGCAACTGCGGCGATCGATAAAAGTCAGTTATTGAGCCGACGGAGCGGAAGAGGCAGCGCCAGAAGCAGGGGTGGCGATGGAGACCCGTGACGACAGTGAAAGAGCGCGATAGGGTCTCGGTGCTCGCGGGAAGGGTGATAAGCCGTGGGCGCGATAGGCGCACGGAAAGCGCGGCTCATCGAAGCGCAAGCAAGCAGTCTCTCGCCGGAAGAGAGACTTCCGAGGAACGAGGTGGTCAGCGAAGTCTTCGAGCGAGATCCATGCAACTATGGCGAGGCCATGCGTAGCTCGAGGCGCGCGGAGTGGCAGACCGCGATGAAAGAGGAGATCGCCGCGCTCGAAAAGAACGACGTGTGGCGCGTGACGAAGCGCAGTCCGGGCGCAAACGCTCTCCTGTCCATATGGGTCGTTAAGACCAAGACGGTAGCCGACGGAGAGATCGAGCGGTACAAGGCAAGGCTTGTCGCATGCGGGAATGATCAAGCACTAGACGTCTATCACAACCTGACATTTGCTGCTGTGATGGTTATCTAGACGGAAAAGGTCGTGCTGCCGCTCGAGGCAATGTGGGGAGTGCTGACGAAGCACGGAGATATTCCGAACGCATATGTGCGTGCCGAAAAGTAAGCACACCTCGACATCTGCTTGCAGGTGCCACGCGGTATAACCGTGTCGGGGATCACTCTGAAGGATCGGCGCTACGCTGCCAGGAGAAGTCGTATTGAAACTGCGGAGGAGACTGTACGGGGTTAAAGCAAACCGGGCACTTCTTAGAGTAGTTGCTTCATCAGCGACTAAGCGACGCAGGGTAAATGCGATGCGTGTAAGATATGTGTCGGTATCACAAGCGTGATGGAATATAGCTGGTCGTTGTCGGCGTTTATGTTGACGATTTGCTGGCGACGGGAACGAGCGTCGCGGCGGTCGTTAGTTTCTTCGCGGGCCTAAAGTCGCTATCGATCAAGGATCTCGGCCACTTCCACAAGTTCCTGGGGATGAGAGTGGAGCTTGAGGGCGATGGCGCGTACCATATCGACCAGAAGGTGGTCATCAAGGAGCTCTTGCGTGAACATGAGATGAGCGATACGAACCCAGAAAAGATGCCGATTGGAGACGACTGCTACGAGGTGGTAGGCGACGACGCCATACTGCTTCCTACTACGAGCGCAAGCGGCGATGCGACGATAAACGCGTTACAGTCGCTCGTTGGGATCCTGATGTGGGTCGCGAGGTGCTCGAGGCCGTGCATTGCATTTGCAGTTCACAAAGCGACTAGGCAGACGCATGCGCCGCGGTTGCACGACTGAAAGCTCTCCAAGCGAGTTGCACGCTAACTCAAGGACATTGCGCCGCTCAAGCTCGAGATGGCGCTGGCACGAACGAGTCGCGACGCGCTGCATCTGGAAGCCTATAGCGTTGCCGACTTCGCAGCTGACGAAGAGGACCGGAAGACGCTAACGGGAGGCTTCGTGCTCATTAATGGGATGGCGGTGTCGTGGATCGCAAAGAAACAGGGCGGTATGAGTCCCACAACGGTGTATCCCGAGTTCGTTGCGGCGTCGGAGGTCTCTCGTGAGCTTATGGGCTTGCGCCAGCTGCTCGAAGAAGTGGGCATGGCGCCGGTTATTCCTATGCTGGATCATGTGGACAACCAGGCAGACAATAGCCAGATAGAAGACAAGGCTTCCTCGATTAAAGCCAAGCACATCGATGTGCGATACAAGCATCTGCACGACCTTGCTCAACGCAGGATCGTCACGGCGCAGCATATTCGATCTGAGCTGATAATCTCGAACCTGATGACAAAGGCCCTCGACGCACATAAGCTGGGGGGCGCTGCGCAGCCTCATGCACCTATAGTAAGGGCGGGATGCGGATTAGGAGCCGGAGGAGCGAGAGCGGGCGAAATGGGTGCTTGATAGCGCGCGTTATGGACAGGGGAGCGCGTGAGGAGCGTAGCGACGAAGGGAAGAGGACGACAAAGGAACAGAGAAAGAAACGAAAATGGAGACGTGTCGATGAGAAATTTAGGAAAGCAGTGGATGTACCATTAAGTGGGCCGTAGATTCGGTGCTCTGTGTCGATTAGCGTCATCCGTTAGATGGGAAGAGGACAGGACAGCTGCTTGGCAAAATGAGTGGTGAGGACGGCTTTATAGAAGAGCGCGGTAGAAGAGGAGACATAAAGCTTGAATACAGAATCATGTCGTCTTTCTACTGCAGACAAGTATACTTGCCAACACGATCCTGTTACGTCGGTGCTCTTTTCATTGCTTTCGTGAGTTGAAATCAGTCGCACCGGTTGGGATGATGTCTCTGTTGCTATCTCAACACAAAGGTACCAGCGGCGACTACAAATGCTGCGGCGATGACAAAAGGAGCGACCGCTACACAGCAATCATAGTGACTACAGCTGCGGCCACGATTTCGGCGACCAGACTTGTGGGTATTCCGTTGGCCTTGGGGTCAAAGTCTCGGGAGCGAGTGGGCGGTAGCAACGGTGCGAAAGCGTAGAGCGGCATATGTCAGTAAAGGGGCGGGTACTTTAGTTGCACATGTCGAAACTGTTCTACGAGATTAAAGACACCCAAGTCTCAGCAACTGTTGATGCAGTGTAAATATGCAACCTGCGAGAGGTATGACCAACAAAGAAGTTGGTGTGGAGGTGGGGGATGGATTATGATTGCAGCTTTTATGGCGTTGGATGAGTTGAAGGCAATCACGCAGTCAGATGTGCCACACAATCCGTCGCGGAGCGATCCCCGAACAACGATATTTTTCAAATGACAGTAGCAATTTGGAAGAACTTGGAGTCGTGTTTTAGCTGGATCGGCAGCATCAGTCCTTGTGGATCAACGTACCCGCGCGTACAATCGCAGCGAGGTTCTTACGTCTTGACTATTCAGCCGATGAGCGCAATGATCGCCATGTCTTACCCTCTAGTCGAGTTACGTGACTGGAGCTGGAACGACTGGACTTGGTTCGACCGCGGGCTGTGTGCAACACCGAGTTTGATTCAATTGAACATCAGGTCGCTGACCGGAATCTCGACAGACGGCTGCGATAAGTCTGCCGATAGCGAGCAGAGGATACCGTGATGGTTGGTCAGCAGATACTTCGCTGAAAAAAATATCATGGCAGCGTGTTGGCGCAGAATGGAGGGCTTAAGCAGCGACATTGACACAAGAGTCACGGAACTGACCGTTGACGACTCTACGTTCGTCGTGCTCCACTTTCTCGGCGTGTTTGCGTAGTTCGCGTTAAAAAAAGTAGTCAGAATGTGTCTTGTCTTATCCGACGAGTTCAATCAAGTGTACAAGTACAACAAGGTGAACAGGCGTCTGATTACTACGTTTCTCATACCAAGACGATAGTCGACGTGCTTGTGGCCTATGAGGTCTGGCGCCGGAAACGTGCCTCCCTTTGATGTAAGGGCTTCTTTATACCAAGGATAAAGCCTTCACCGCGCGTTTCGACACATAGTACAAGATTCGGACGTGGAGCATTCCAGGGCATATGGTTTGTCACTCAGGACGTGAGAGCTGCAGTCTACTATCCTACACGGCCGATCAAATGGATTGCGCGCTTTCGCCAGCAGATGCAAGAGACTAAGATACTAATACCATATCTGCAGCCGACGCGTGTGACAGCGACTGCAAGTGCCGGTGTGGTAGATCGCCACATCTGATCGTAGGGAGTCATGAGTGAGTGACTGAGTGAGTGGGCAGGTGAGATATAAATAGGTACGCGGACGACCTACTATATCCTGTCACTGGGTAACTAACTTACCGCGGCGGCGACTACTTTATAGACTTGGTAGCACTAGGCCCCTCATAGCAGAGCGCCTACAAGTAGACTCCTGCCTTGAGACGATCAGGTCCCTCGGTGTCAGCGCGGGGCCCTGTATTACATTTTGGTCGGTGTGAAAGGCACTTATCCAGTGATTGACATCATTGTCGAGACAATTCGTAGCCTCCCTGACAGTTCCACAGTCAGATGAATATGCGTTTGAATAGAAGATCCTGTTTCCATCGCGATATTCGCTAGTCGATTCACCGTTTTCTTGTATTTGCGGTAATGATGTCCCCTCTTAGCTACATCAACATCGTTAGAGACAGTGCGTGATTCTCGATATAAATCGCACAAAGTGTGGCTTGTGTGGAGAGTGTAGGGTTCGAAGTTGCGAAATTACTAGCGCACTGTCACCAATGACATGAAGAGCTAAATTTCCACGCGTTCGTTTGTCGAAGATTGTTCACAATCCACCAATAGTCCGCAACGTTGTTAGTGGCATAGGCGGATGCATAAGCCATTCTTGTTACCCACATGACGCAAGCGCGTGAGTCTGAATGTGGATTTGGAAAATGACGGATCCAGGACCTCTTAGACCTGAGATTCCCGCGGAATCCTCCGTCAACAAACAGGAGGTACGGCACTACAGGGCACCGTTCTAGAGGCAGCATGTGCAGCGACGGTGGTTTATAAGAGCATAGGAGAGCATAGGACAATGCTGACCTTACATGTGCAAAGGGTTGCCCGCATTCGTCCAAGTCAGGCTGGTATGTAAACCACGAAATTGTCTAACTGAATTTTGAAAGCTGGTCCTAGCCCTGGCTGCGTATATATATTGAGAAAAAGACTGGTCGCCCATGCGGCGGAGGCGCTCGCCCTAGATGGAATGGAGTCTAGTATATACGATAAAACGCCACAGTTTGCAAATTGCTAGCAATACCGCAGCTTAATTTTTGACGAATCCGCTCCTGGCTCGAGAGGTTGTCGAACAACATCTTAGGCATGTTATGGGATTTCCGGGAGGTCAGGGCCAAAAATCAGACGTTTGAGTCCGCTTCTGTGAAAGAGCCGATCCATCACCAACAATCGAGTAGATACGCCCAGCGGCGACGTGCACTAGGGCAGGTCCAAAGTACATGACTTATCATGGCCGGAAAAGCCGACGTTCACCTAGTTGCGGGGCACGACATATCTCGGGTAGCCCAATTCCAGAGCGGAAGGCTGTTGCTCTTTAGAAGATACATCGTCTGAGCGTTGGTCGACAAGGACGCTCGTATTCGCCGGATATATCTCCAAGTGATAAACAGTAAACCTTCCACAATGACGTGAAAACCCGCCTTTATCACACGTTCAACGATAAGTATAGTTCCTGCATTACGGCGTCGACGAGAGACAATCTGTTCATATTTTCTGCGGGTGGGTCGCCATCGTCGACGTCCAGCCTACATGTGTACCACGCGCGTGAGAGTCGGATGCGCGATATAAAAGAACATGTGTTTCACTGGCTGTAGAAGAAGCTATATCGTATGACTAAATCGACGAGATTGTATTCATTCCGAATTCCATGCCCGTGTCAAAACCAGTCAGTTATGTACCGTAATAGTGAGGAGCTAGTCATAAAAACTGGTGTAACTTTGACGAGTACGCACTCAATGACCCGGCCCAAATGCCCAATGTACCAGTACTGGAAAATTGTACAAAAAGGTGAGGCAGAAGGATCCAAAATGCCGCCGCTATGCTAAAGATTGGATTGCAATATCACGCGTAGGAGAAGGCAAGATAGTGCCACTCTGAATAATCATCCAAGACATTGCGTCGCCAAGGTAAGTCTATCCCCTCGCAAATTTAGCCCCATTCAAGGTAAAAGAATGACCCCGTCGATCCCTCGACTAAGACATATCCTGCAGCGTGGCGTGAACCATCATCTTGTAGTCGAACTGCCCCGAAGCCGCTACTTCAGCTCTCATCTCAGCACGTATTCTGTCATCCAGTACCCAGCGAACAACAATTGTGACACTTCTTCCATCATTTTATTCGACCTTGGCTATCAACGTGAGCGACATGGCTTTACGACAGACCCCTTGACCTATCCTTGACGAACATGCCGAGCCGCTGATAGTCCAACAATTTTGAAGCCGATCAAACAATTTGTCGCTCGATATCGAGGGTGCTTGTCGTTCGTTTAACAAGGCGTAATGTAAGTCGAAACCGACGCATTTTTTGCCCATAAGAAGTCACAGATGTGTAAGTCTCGCGAATCAACAGTAATAGCCCACAGTGAAACTGCTGCCGCCGCCATAGTCATCAGCTCCGTTCGAATTCAAGGCACCGCTAGCCCACCCTGCTGCATCAGTAGTACAGCCATCTCGGAAGGGACCCAGGGTCGATGCCTTTTGTCGTCACAAACGCTACAGAAAAAGTCCATAATCAATTTTGAAACTGGGTGACCACGGCAGGAGGAGTCCAATAGTGCCGTGCTAAGAAGTTGATTCTTGGAACCGCGACAGTACTTTCAAGATGAGCACGTTATTCCACGGTGCGAGGCTTCTCTCGAGCTAAGAGGGGTCTGATCTAGGGCTCCTACCCGGACCAGAACCCCCATGGTTTCCCTCCCCCGAGGGGGGGACCGGGGGGGGTGGGGTTTGGGGGGGTACGTCAACCCCCCGAGGAGTCGCTGGGGTTTTTATATATGTATTTGTAGATACATATCGGTATATTTTTCATAGAATCTCCAACCGATCCTATAACCTCTCTACGGAAATATCCTCGGCAAATCGTTGTACCAGTCCTGCATTCACATCAGCATCTCAATGGTTTTTTCGCTCAAAATTGCTCTTTTATCCCTGCAAATCATACCACCCATCAAGAAATCACGCTCGGAAGGGACAGTGGTAGCAGGAATTGCCAGAAGGACCCTCGCCATCTAGCCCAAACTAGTAAAATCTACCTGTCGACGGTGCCAATATCCCAAAGGATCCGCACCCTTATCGGCCTGGTCTTCCCCCAAATACTTAACAATTTCCCCGTCCACGTTGGTAATCTTCTGCCGCTTTGCATAAATGAAATCTTCAAATTTGTCGACCTCTTCGCCTGCTTCTTCAGTATCCATGGGAACGGCTGCATGAGTGCTGTAGCGTCTTGCAGCAATAGCAAAGCTCTAACAAATCATGTGAGTATGGATGCCGTACTGAGCGAAATTTCCTGCATGCTTGCTAAACAAAAACATCTTGATTCGTGGATCGAGAATGATGGCGTGCAGGTAAACAGGATATTTGAGAGCCGCCTTGAGATATTTTTTCAAGCTCTTGATAAATGTCTCTAGCTGGCTGTAGAAGATTCTCCGAGTCGTAGGTCTGTTCCACCTGCAAGATTACAATATGCTTGAACATGAATATTGATAAAGCAAATTACCTACTTCAAAGTCATAGCTTCGCACCTTTTGCAATTGAACATGAGGGCAAAAAGAGATCGGGAGAGCTTTCTCAAGCGTGGGGGAACGTGAAACCGCAAGCCTTTCCGTGGCCGTGTTCAGAGGTTGAAAAACACAATGAGCTGACCAACCTTTTCCCATTCCTCTTTTGAAAGGACAAATTCCTGAAAATCGATATCGCTGAGGCAGACTCCAGTCACGGTCGGGCTGTCGAGCCGAAAATAAAAATAATTTTAGCAATGAGTCGAAGAAATAATTCACAAGTGCATAACGTAAGTGCAAAAAGCGCGAGTACATTTGGTATGTCAAATTCCACCGCGTTTTGACATCGAGAATGAAGCGATTCACAGTAGAACCTTGTTGATGGTACTCCACAACTTAAGCAAAACGTTGGCGACGTTGATCAGAAGATTCTTTATAGACTGACATGCCGGTTACACGCTTTAGGACCGTAGCCACTTTGACATCGAAACCATCAGGTTGGGTGGTACTGTTGTGTACTAACATGACACATGTGACGGCGGAGTCCTCCTCTTCATTGTTGAGGTATTCTTATCCCCCAAGGGCCGTAATTTCATCCATTGCAGCCAAATGGATCACGTGAGCCATGCAACCAATCAGCTGTTCCTTATGGTTGAACTCCACATGCTCCATGCGCGAAAGAGCTCGAGACATAGCGCAGTTTGTGCTCGCATTGTCGGCAGTAATGGCAGAGAGGAATCCAACGATGCCATAGTCGGACAGAACGTTGTAATGCAGTCTGCAAAATTTTGAGCAGAGTGCTCACCTGCAAAACATAATTGTTAGACGTAAGAAGCAGATCTGGTTGTCAAATCCCACAGTACCCATGCAATTAGGGAAATGCACTTACCCATCACAGCAGAAACCCCCAGCAATAGTCATTGCATTTTCCAGTCGGTGTCAATCCAATGACAGTGAGAGCCATTAAGGATTTCACGTTGGGTGAAGTCCAATTATCGGAAGTATCAGCGATCGCTTCGACCTTGGAAAGACTGATCTTGATGAATTCGAGGTGCTGAGCATACATTCGGAAAATATGGTTCTGGATAGCGTCGGCCTTGACCATCATCTGGGGTACGTTCTCGTTACAGGCGCCTAAAAGATTGACAAAAGAGCTTCGTTCGATGATGGAGAACTGCAGGTTGGCGTCAGCAATGAAGTATCTGATGAGAGTTTTGAGGTCCTGTCCGGTCAACACATTCTACAGCATAAATTGAATCAGTCTTTTGCAAATGTAGGTTACACGTGTTTCACAAGCTCACCTTCTCGACAGTTCCCTTTTAAAAATAATTCTGAATAGATGTATTATTATTGTTCTTCTTCTTCGGATCGATAAGATTGTGGACCTCTTTAATGTGATCGTTCAGGTTCTCGGTGCTTCCAGACTTGCCAATGTTAAGGTAGCGACCACATGCACGACCCGTCCTTTGGTTTGTGACGACTTGGCAAAGGGCTTTATTGGCGTCGGCATCAGCCTCAAAATGAGCCCAAACCCAGCTGCGCTTAACACTTTGCGTGGTGGGAGGCGCAAGGGAATCGTTGAGCACGTCGGCACTGGTTTTAGACATGGTGAATGGCACAGGTAGAGGCAAATAGGAGAAATGTGGGCAAAGAGAGGGTTTTGTCGTTTTGATCCAGTGTTTGTTTTTATTTACTACAGTGCTCACCGTATGTAATTTCCGTTTAAAAATAGTGTCACACCGCAATTCGTGTCCTGGACACTGATTCGCGTGTGAATCAATTTCATCATTCAAAAATGTTGGTCAAATCCGAATTAAGTATGTCAAAGTGGAGATTCTGTTTGGAATATAACCACAACAATTTCATTGTCGCAATACTTCAGAGCAAATCATACACAGCCCCATGATCGGCCTTCACCCTTGACTTCATGTAGATCGCTCGCAATTCGCAAACTTAACTACGTGCCCACAAAATTTGCGGAGGTACCCTCGGCTTAATATCATCCAATTTGAGGTTAGGATTTATATTGTACTTGGTCCCCACTTCGATACACAATGGCGCAGACACTGTATATGAATTTGCTTCAAATGAAGTCATAAACACTAATTTTAACACACAAATTAGTGTCACACCAAAACAAGTGTCATGGACACTATATCCTGTGCTTGGACTCGAAGGGTACTACACACGGATCAGTCAGTGTCGCGGACACAAAATACGATGTCCACTGTAAGCGCGTTGCTTCGTCACGAGGCTAATTAACACTAGTGACACTTGCACAATCGTTTCGAATGATGTGCGTTACATTACTATTGGACAATTACACAAGGAAGACAGAGCACGTATTGCATTGCACCCCGAAAACCCCCCATGGGGCCCGGGGGGTGGGTGGGTATCCCTTTGGGGGGTGGGGTCTGGGGGGTGCCCTCAATCCCTCAAAAAAACCGGGTGGGAGACCTAGTCTGCTCCATATACAACGAATGCACTTGTTCCAAGTATTAGCCACCGCGTTTTTATTTTCCATAACACCAAGATCCCGACTAGAGTAGCTAAAAGAATGCAAATTAAGACCACACTTTGTAAGAGACAGCGCAGATCCGCAAGATTGCAGCTCAATGACCAATAATTTCGTTTGATACTGCAGTATTGTCAGCGTAACCCGAAGCTTTCAACATAATAGTCTGCTCTCTAGATGTGGTAGGTACCCCGCGAATGCCTTACCTCTATTAAATCACCCAATAGATACTATCGATGGCGAGAGTAAAGAGAAGTGATGCAAGGAGATATTCTTGCCGAATTTTATAATTAGCTTTACGGCGACTTGAGCAGTACCCCTTTATGACAAAACGTCAAGTTGTGTATCGGTGTAATGCCGACACGCCTGATACGAAGCGGGGTGAGAATCCGAGTATTGTCAAGGCCGAAAGTAGATATGAAAGTTCAGTGAGTCGTATGCCTTGGCGAAATTGAGAGGAATAACAATGGAACCATATAAATCGCTGTCGAAGGTTTCTGCTTTGCGTACCGCCATTAAAATGTCAAGATCCGTATGGTTTGATCGCTGCGGGGTAAATCCAAATTATGCTGGCAGAACTGGATGTGACAGCATCGGCCGCACCTGAAACGGAAGAATCTTGGGAAGTAAATTGAAGTCACTGTTACATAGCGCGATCGGGCGATGATTAAGGCAAGGGCCGTAAATTTCTTTACACAGTGAATGTTCGCTTCGCCAAACGACGACATGAACACGCTAAATTTGATCCCTTTAATGTACAAAGCAGCAAAAACAGACTCGGTCCCGTCCGCGTAATATCTGTAGAGCATTTTATTTCGTCCGGTCCTGCGGCTATAAAGATTTGAGCCTCTTCAATGCCGCACTCACATCGTCCGGATAAATATCTGACGTCACTGTTGCGTCGTCAATCTGCTATGGAAGACTGACCCTGGCACTAAAAGATGAGGGAGCGTCGGGTCAAGCGTAAAAATGGTCTTACTACGCTTCCAGCCGTCGGCTATTTCATCATCCAATTAGTAAGAACATTTCAATCCGTATGTAGCCTTTCCACCCAGGAAAATGTATTGTTGTCTAAAACTTTGGTCTACACTCGAGCCTCGAAATGGCGATTTGTCTCGACTAGACATTACGTGTGCTGAACGAGTCGACGCTCTTTCTAGGTTCTCTGCCATAATTGTCGACACTCCAAAACATTTTACCGAGCTTCCGCTTGAGAATCGGTGGGGCCAGACTGATCGCATCGCTCGTAATTTTTTTGGCGTATGAGGTATCAGACGTACGCGCCACGAACAAAGATGACTCAAGCCGGACATATCAACAACTCATCCGCTGTTTGTATCTTCTTGTCATACCTCCGAGCGCATCTTTGTTCGTCGCCAACGAACCGTGTGGAGATGAATATCCCATTCATCCCACGAGTCTGCTAATCTACAGGATCTATTATAGTCCGACATTCAAGCAGTATTGGTTTCGACAATTAGAAGCTGTACCAGTTCAATGGCTGCAGTGATACATCTGTTTGCGGTCTCTCGTAAATATTGTGGAGCGAATGTGCGTTCCTCGGTTTACGTACGCGAACTTCATAATGGGGCGCCACAACCCGCATACTTATCCCGTTGTGGTCATCTTCTGGGCCAGGTATTGACAGGGCAACGTCCCGACTCCAATCATCATGTCAAGAAATCATATAACACCGATCCGGTCGTGAAGTAGGTGATTTGTCGCCTGACAAAGCGTTGAAATAGATGTGCGCCGCCGTTTGAAAATCTGCGATAGCTCTGTCTTCTCCTGCTATCTCCATGTCATCTTCAACGTCATCGCTAAGCTTCGCCTGACCAAGAAGCCGTCTAAGCGCCAAGGGATAATGTCTACCTGGTGAATAGAAGAAGACTGGTCAAATCGCGGCTCTATAGTGTTGTTGAAGTCCCCGCCAAAAAACATGAGTCTTTCTCGTATCCTGATAGAAGAAGTAGAAGCTGCATGATAAAAACCTCCCGTTCAGGCTATCAATTGGGACATAAACGCTGACACAAAGAACGGTTTTGACGAGAATAGTAATTCGAACAATAATTAGGTGCGTTGACCAATACTCCTCGTGCCACGTATTCATACTAATGACCGATGAGTAGGGGTTCAATAAAATATGCACACCTCCACGAGAGTTCGCGGACTCTGTCCACAACAAGCGTCCGATATAGTTCACGAACCCCATCAATAGTTGTTTAGGTTATCCATAGTAGCTGGCTCACCAAGCGTGACCCGCGTACCCTGTAACAATACTAAATCAATAGCTCTTATTGCTTCGCGCTGCCAAAAATGACAAAACCATGATGCGCTATATTCCGGATGCTCATAGAATTCTACGACATTCTGCTAATGAAGACCGAAGCTGGTTCAAAAGGCTGCCTGGACCTTTTTAACAGACGTCGACGACGACGTCGGGGTTTGCCTGCATTCGTAAGTCGAACTGGATAAATATCAGTCTCGTCGTTTAAACAGGGGCCTCCTGCGGGGTAGAGAAAAGAAGGGCGTTAAATCGCACTCCATGACGATGCAAATTTAGCTTAGCCGAGACACGCCTAATACTTAGTGTCCGCAGTTGACCATCTCTGTCTATAAGGTTGATTAACAGCTGCCAGTTAGACGATTGGCATTATGCCTACAACAGACGCGCTTATCTTCGGAGAGGTGGTATAGCACAGCCTTAATGTGCGGCATCACCACGTTCGTCTCATTATCAACGAGGGCGAGCTGTGGTAGTAAAACATACAGGACATCCAGGAGTCTCCATGATCCAAGTCAATAAGAGGTTCGACGTCAGTCGCTACGGAAAATCGTTCTATAATATAATAAAACGTCTTGGCCGCTAAATAGTGTCAGTCGTTATCCATCGAGTCTGTCCCATTTACCCGTCTGCCTTTGGGCACCAGCCCTTGCACATGTCTCGAAGTTTCTCATCGACGTGTGTAGTGTGTTGCCGAAACATATCTAGCTCAGATTAATATTCATGGCATGTTCAAAAGATCGCAAGGTGTCGCCCGGCATCGTGTCGATGTAATCAACCGGATACGGCAAATTTACTGGCAAGCGTCGCCATTTACAACGCGCACTAATTAAAACACGCAATTTGGCATTTTGTTCCAACTGGCAAAGTAGTCGGTAAGGAAGCCATGGCTTTTTGCTGTCGGACCCAGTTTAAATCGCACATTTGCTAGCTGAAATTTGTTTCGTGCCATCCGGCTCGGCTGCAGCCGCTACAGCAGCATATGTAGTGTTTGCAATCTTGCGCGCTCTCGTAGCTCGTAAGATCTGATCCTGATTATTGGGAGTGTGTAAGTAATTTATCGCAGATTGTACCTGTGTACACTGATCTTAAAGTATTTCAAGAGGACGATTCTGCGGACCAAAAGTACCTGAGTCAAAGTATGGTACAACGCCTGACGAAGCCTGAGGATCTTTTTTTATTTCCCCAGCCAGCTTCGCTTTAATAAGAATAATAGTGGCGCAGGGGAGGGAAGTTTCTGCCCCTCGGCCAGATCATCCAAGCACATGGTGTTTTCAAACTTTATCGCAATTAACGATATCGTAACATCATTGTTCCCTGGATGTTGAACGTCCGAATCCTGGGGGCGCAACGGTGGCATGTCTGATGGATTTGGACCATGAGGCCGTCTTAGTCGGTACCTCACAAGTTTCAGCTTTAAAGTCACACTTTGTTTACCCGTTTGCGGCGAACAAAGGAAGTCAATAGGCATTGAATCATCGACCGAGTCCGATATTATGTTTCTTTGTTTTAGATCATCCGGTATCTCGTTTTACGGAGGCTCAGCTTGAAGGAACTGAGCTTCTCGTACGATCTTGTATTTCGGTGTAATCTTTGCCAATCGACAGGTTAGTGTATTCAGTGTTTTCGTCGCGTGCGTTGAATCCGCTAGTGCTCTGTAAGACGCCGTACCTGTGGTACGGTACTCGTACTTCATCCTCATCGATTCCCCATTGTCTTCCTCGAGCTAACTAGGTTCCCATACTCCAGTAGTCGCATTAGCTATAGCTAATTCGACCGAATAAGCACGTGCTTCGAAGTAAAAGGCTTAATGGGCGTCGGCAGCGCGATTTCTCTCCGCGGCTGTTGAAGTTGTAGCTCGACCACCCTTTGAGCGTCTGCCACTTATGCTTGAACCACCTCGAGCGCAGCCTCTTTCGGTCATTTCATAGCCATCGAAGAGACGGCTCCCGGGTTGGTTGTTGTAGGTGCCTTGGCGACCTTGGAATGACCACACAGCAGCTCCTCTTGATTAATTATTTATTGCGTGCGCTGTTTTTTTCAGTAGAAGAAGCGGATGGGGGTGGCGCGGATCGCACAGCGGAAGAGTTGCCTTTGGTTCTAACTGTTGTCTAATCCGGTTGGTATGATTTTTTGCTGGCGCGGGCCGTGCTCATCAAGCTTATCTGGGCGGAAGGCGTTGCCTGTGAGGGCGGTGACTTGCCCAATTCGTCATCTTTGTTGGACTTCAAAACACGGGGAGGATTCACAGTACGGCCCGTCGCTGGAATAGACGAAGCCAATGTGGAACGCACATCCCGATTTTTCTTGTTTGCCGCAGGATCAGATTGTCCGTGGATGGACCACTGGAGCGAGTATCACCTCTACTTGAGACAGATTTGCTCGCAAGAGGAGTAGCAACAGGATCTACCGATCTCTCTGTCCGAGAAGGTGTATGCGAATGCTTAGTAAGTAATGGGACCTTGTTTCGTCCGCCTTCAACATCAACGTGGTCGCCGCCAGAGTATCCGACAGATGAGGCTGCAAGCGAACTGCAACGTCAAGTGGTAGCAGGCCATTTCACTGACGTGCAAATGAGATATTGGCCTGTTGGTGAACTCGCGATTAAGCTCTACTCGAAAGGTGCCCTTACGCCCGCCAAATTTGTTACTTAAGTGATGAGGCGAGTAGAAAGTGAAACAGGAGGCGCGCTGAAAGTGCCTGAAATGGTGGAGGAAGATCACCGTTTCAGAGGTTGCGATGTGCGTCACCATCTTACGTTGTTCGATCCATTACACCGTGTCGAAATTTGCCACGAAAAAGTTCGAATACGAGACGTGGGAGCACCCACGAGTCACGGATTTATCTGCACATGACACGCTGAGATCCAAAATAGCTTGAACCGAGATAGCCGACAATACATTTGCTAGAACAATCTCTTAATAGTTCAATAGATGGCGACCGGCTATCGTAGCCGGTGGCGAAGGAGCAGTAGTGTCGTCGCACTCCTTAGTACAGTAGCAGAACACAATAGATAAAGCCACTTCCCGCGAAACAGGATCGCATTTGCATAACCGCTTGCAGCTGCCGCGTAATCCAGCATGATGAAAGTAAGTCGTCTCGTGGAGGCGACGTAACTGACATGCTTCGCACCCTTGACCGATTCCCGACTCTTGACATCGGGTTCAGTTTTAATCTCACTGAGTTCCAAATGTTGGAAATGCAGCGTTTTCTCAGCGATGTACTGAGGCATGCGCACGTAAGGAGGAAAAATCTCGTCTTTCCTTCCTTCAAGGTACTCTTCGAAAAATCAAGCATCACTGCCCGCGTAGCTTGCGATTGCGTGCCAACATATATAATTAAAGCGGAGAGGGCAGTGTGTTTCCCCCCATTATCTATGCCGCGATAGCGTCCACCTCAAGCTTAATCATCGGGCGCAGATCATCGTCCGACTTCTCCACCCAAGTCCTAGTGGCTGCGCGTATCAGGACCGCGCTGCGATCATGTGGAGTACAGTTCCCCGCAATACCAACGGTATGACGAAGGATGGTCTAATTGTCAGGATGACATTATGAAAGTACTCAAAGTCAGGTCGGCAAAAGTCGGTGGAGTCCGGTCGGCAAATTTTTGTCGGGGTCCGGTCGGAGACAGTCGTCAAAATAAGGTTGGCGATCTTTGCTGACTTCACCGACCGCAGCAGCAAACAAGTGTCGCTTACCTTTCTATTTAATTTTGAAGTTGAAGACGCCCGTCCAATGACCGTCACTTACAACTCCAAAGCCCATGGGAGGACCGTCACCTTCCGCATTATTCATCCCTCTCTAATCGGTATAATGGGAAGGTGATCACTCCGCACGAGAGCGCTGTGCCTTCGCAAGCGATAAAGCGGCGCTGTGCATCTCTCCGCGTCGGCAGGTCGCATCGTTGCACCCTTCCACCAGCTAGTATTTGGCTCTGCGTACTAGGTCGCAAATATGGAAGTAATTGTGTGGAGACGTAAGCGACGGATAACAAGTTTGCACTCTATACGCCCAAACGCGATATAATCTGAAGTGGTAGTCATTCTGCTGCGGTTGTGCAGTCGGGCCGCCGCACTACGTGCTTATTCTTGAGATGGGCACGAATTTGTAGTAGCTTACAGCCACTGCTCTACTCCACGGCCAGCTTTAGGGCTTAGTCAATGCGGATGCACCGTCGAGAACTTCTAGCGTAAAGGAGCTTTTCAGATGTCGTTTCGATCTCGTTAGACGTGCTACCTGTCCGGACTTTTTCTGTGCTGAATTCACCTGCACGCTTTTTGCACATCGTTTTCTCAGTTATCACGCGAGGCGCAACAAGAACGATTCGCCCGCACGACGCACTCTGTTGCAGCGCAGTACCTTGGTAATTTCATTTATTACGGCCTCTTAGTTTTGTAGACTCGATGACACGAACCGAGACTTTTGCAAGCAAAATTTCGCACGTCCTACTACACTATATCGGGAGGATGAAAAAACACTATGTTTTATAAGGTGCTCCAGCTCGTCAAGCTTGGTGGTAAGGCTAGTGTGAAGAGCTCATTTATACCTGGATCATTTTTGTATGACAATCACGTCGCGATATGAGTTGCTGAACCAGATATAACGGTGCACTTCGACCGAGATTACGCTCGTGTCCGCTGCT